>OY992540.1:183307927-183826071 GCA_963921195.1 Pegoplata infirma
CTGACTAAACAAAGCGATGGATTTTCATTCTATGAACGGTTTTCTTTCTCCTAGGGTGTCTACTTAGCAAATACGGACATTTATTGTAAATAACTAAACATTTTATTGGCTCTCAAATGCGCGTCTAGGATCCAATGTGCGTCAGCTTGCGACTTTTTACATTTACAGTTGTATTGTTACCAAAGTTAACAATCGATACCGCCCTAGAATAACGGTATTTGGCTATTGTAGCGCAACCAATAAATTTATGAACATTTTTAAAAGCGATTATGAAAGTCGATGAATTTTTTTTTTGATGTATCACATCGTTTTTGTACCGGTTGATTTTTGTTATAGAGACCAATACCGTTTCAAACGGTATTATAAAGGTATTGGCAAATATGGTATTGGCAATAATGGTCAATAAAATTTCGACTCAAAAAATGTTCTTTACATCATTATCTCTTAAAAATGTTGTTCATCTTCCTGGATGTAGCAAGGAATTTTTCCATTAATCCTGATCTGTACCAAAAGTTAAATGAATTCTTTGACAAGGAAAACAAATAAACAGAAATAGAGAGAAAAAGAATAATATCACCAAACACACACAAAATAAATTAAAAATATTCAATTGGGCTCAGCCACTTAGTATTTAAAATAAAAGTTCAAAAATTAAATCAACTGATGCCCCACGTTGGGAGCCAAATATTCTGTAACGATCCTTAATCTCAACCTGCCTCCGAAGGAAATGAACACAACCCAGCTCTGTGTTCGGCCGGTAGCCGAGGTAGCTATTCCCTGGAAGAGGTCGGCCTATTGAGGTGAAAAATCGTTATATGGTTAAGACAAATTTCCCTTTTATCCCTTTGAAATACCGTAGTTAAATATTAAATAAAACTTAAAGAATATAAGAATTTAATATTGGATTTATAAAAACTAAGTGATGCATTTCTCTTTCGGAATAGGTAAGATTGTAAGTTGACGCTTTACGTTAGGACATATAGACTCTGAGGTATGTTGTGATACTAGGGAAAGGTAATGGGGTTCCCCTTCTAGTCCCTGCCGTTAAGCCAATTTAAGCTCCTTATGAAACTCCTAAAATATTAAATTCTGACACCCTACAAATTAGAAAGATCGTGCAGCTCCCCTAATCCCAGTGAATCAAGTCTCTGACCAAAAACTGCCACGCAGTAAAGTGTTATATAGTTTCCAACTTCTCCCTATTCATGCAACTCCGGCAAAAGTCATTTTATGGCACATCTAACCGCTCCTATGTATATACTTTCCTATAAGGCAGTGTCCGGTAAATACAGCAACCACCGTCACTTGTGCGCTTCTGATTAAGAAAAGGTTAAATCTGTCGTGTACTCCCCACGTACATCCATGTGCCCATCTCTGATTAATCTGATTAGTCGTCATCGCGAAACAAAACCGTATATTTAGCTTGCAAGTTCCTTGAGGCATACAAACACATTCCAATTCCACTGGAACCTGTAAGGTAGTTTTCAGTCTTGTAAGCTCATCGGATTTGCACTCTCCAGAAATGTCTCTGTGCCCTGGGACACATATGAGTCGTATGTCAAACTGCTTGACCATCGCATTTAAAGACGTGCGGTAGTTGCGGGCAGATCTTGTTTTCAGAAACATTGACTCTAGGGAGTTGACCTAGGCTTGACTGTCGGAATGCATGTTGACTGCGGTAATGGGATAGACATTGCAACTCAACCAGTCAGCCATTTTCTTTATTAGAAGCATTTCTGTCTGGTACACACTGCAATGATCTGGCAATCTTCGAGACAGTCTCAACTAGGGTTGCCAGAATTTTATTTCGAAAATGCGGGACAAACTCCTAAAAATTACAAAAATGGCGGGATTTTAAAAATTTTCGCGGGACAAAAATAGTTTTATGAACAAAACTAAAAAATTTAGCAACATGTTGTCGAGTTTTATTGTTTTAAATAGAGACTACCAACCTCTAGTGCATTTTGAAATAGAAAAAATGTTTTTGTTTTTCAAAATAATTTTTTTCGCGCTACTTTAGAAACTAATTAAGCTAAAGCAAATTTTAGTACACACAATTCCATTTTGAAGATACAACGCTGGACCAGAATTACTCCATGGAAATTTTATAAATATTTTTCCCGGAATGTACTCTATATTGTGCAACTTTTGGCGTAAATTTTTTGGAAAATATTTTTTTTTTCAAACAAACACTAAGATTGTAATCTTTTTTGTTATACCCAATTCACACCTGAGATGAAATCTCATTCGAACAAGATTTCGATCATATGGTTGTGTATGAAATGATGCAGATCATATGATCAAATCTTGTTCGATCGAGATTTCACCTCAGGTGTGAATAGACCTTTATTTGTTTCTTAAAAAGGTTCTAAATCCACATCATTTGGGCGACAAGGCAAAACCAATTTAACAAAAGCTTTCAAATAAGCCTTTTAAAAACTTAGGCTTTTATAGTAAAAAATAGTTGTTGTTAACAAAAATTGCAAAAAAGCGGGAATATGGAATCCCGCGCGGGACGCGGGAATCGGTTATGAAAAGCGGGACAATCCCGCCAAATGCGGGACGTCTGGCAACCCTAGTCTCAACCCAAGCTCTTCCGAACAGACTTTGAAGCCCACTTGTTTGTGTAGTTTAGATTCATCTGTGTAAAAATTTTTAAAGGCTCCACTACCTGAAATTTCCCTCATCCAGGACTCCCTGGATGTCAATGTGGTAAAGTGGCACTCCAAAATGATTATGGAGGAGCACAGTCCATATTTTGTGGTATTGTTATATTCTTCAAGATAGCGCCATGGGTTTAACAATGGCAGATAAAGTATTCTATAGTTTCCAACTCCATCTCATCTATGCAGAAGTCATTTGAATACACATTTAACCGCTCAGTGGGCTTTCTTCTTCTGGAAGCGATATCAGCTCACATGTGCGGCTCAAATTAAGAAAAGGCAAAATCTGATGTTTAGTCTCTCAAGTCCGTCCAAGTGCCCATCTCTGATTAATCTGATAAGACTTCATCGCGAAACAAATCCGCGCGATTTGTCACTTCCTGGAACTGTGACCTGGAACCCATCTGAGTCGTATATAAAACTGCCAGGCCATCTCATATAAAAACGTGTGGCAGTTAAGGGCTGATCTTGTTTTTAGAAACATTGACTTCAGGGACTCAAGTGCGGCTTGACTGTCGGAAGTCAACCAGTCTGCCACTTCAGTCGTTGCATGCATCTCTGCCTGGAAAACACTGCAAAAATCTGGCAATTTTCGGAACAGTCTCAACCCAAGCTCTTTCGAATAGACTTGTTCGTTTAGCTTCGATCCATCTGTGTAAAAATTTATGGAGGCTTTACTGCCCGAAATGCCCCCAATCAAAGATTCCATGGATGATTTTTTATTGGTGCTCAAAAAGGCCCATAGAGGGAGCACAGTCCACATTTTGTGGGCAATCGATGCTCTCTCATTACAGTATGCTCTAAAGTCGAATGTTGTGAATTAGACTTAAATACTTTTTATTTACAAATATGTACGGGAAAAAGTCCACCCAACGATTGAATTCTTTAGAATCTCTGCTTATACTTGTCATTTTGTTATTGTGCAAAATCGGCATTTAATTATTGTATTTTGTTATGATTATAAACCAAAATCTACAATAAACTAATAGATGTGTTAAGTGAGCAATAGCAAATAAGAGTAAACGTAAAAGAAGCACATCCAGAGTACAGTGAACTACCCATAAAATATGAACGCATGTATTAAAAATGTGTACGCAACTCACTGTACGCCTGCCACAATGTCATTGTAGCCCTAAATCACGTCGTGTTATCTTATCGATCTTATTTTGACATTTTCACACTAAAAACTCATGCAAACAGAGACCTAAGCGTAACATCATTTTATTCTGAAATCTGAAATTTCAAAAACCAATTTTAAGATTAAAATAGATAAATTAACACCCTCCAAATAGAACGAGTACTTCGCACATACACACAGACATCACGAACCCTACAATATGTATTCTATGACACCCTCTGGTTTTCTGTTTATATTCATTCATACAACAATTTGACACTTGAATGTATTGTTTAGTATCAAATGAGGTAGATAGATAGATACACAGTTGCTAACACTACTGTATAAGAGTTTATATGGATTTTTTATTATTTTGGTAAATCAACCACATTATTCGATATATTCACCATAATATTCCCATACATTGATTGTTTAGACAAAGTATCTTTTATTTTTGCTTGTGTTGGTTAGTTGTGAAGTATCGTGATGTGTTGATATTTATCTTCCTATTGTAACTTGAAACCTCTTTGGTAGTTGGAGTTTCTGTTTGGTCTGTTTTGGTCGGTTGATACATATGTCCATTTGGTTGGCATGTTTGCTTTTCTCGTATACGTTCATCACGTACATAGCTAGCGTGGGTTTAATTAGATTTCACTCATCATCGATCACTTTTCATTTGATAGTTTATTGCTTCAAGTGCTCATTTAATAATGATGAAATGAGATTTTAGTGATGATGTGTTTATTTATTTGTTGTTTGTTCAATTTTGTATTTATCGGTGAATGTGTATGAATAAACCTATTTAGTATTGTGGATAAACATGTCATTAAGTTAATTAGTAAATAATATAATAATTAAAATTGTTGTTTAATAAAATAAAATTAAGCATAGTGATGGTTGTTGTCTGGCTTTCTAATTTTATAAATATTGGTGGTTATCCAGATTCTGATGGTTTCATAACATATATGCCTAAGTAGTTAATATAATTTATATAATCCCATCTGAGAAGCAAATAACAACACCAGAATGAGTTGGCGTTGGAAGCCTGTGAAAGATTCGTTTTTAAACCATAAACGATTACACAGGCCAACAAATTTTTAACCCATAAACCAGAGGTAACTTTTCTAAGGGGTTGAGTTGCGCTGAATCCGAATCTGGTCGCAGAATTTGCCTATCATATCAGGTTTTCGATATGATATGAATCCGAATCTGGTCTCAGAATTTGCCTATCATATCAGGTTTTCGAGATATCTTAGCTCATAGTTGAAAAAACTCCGTTTTTCGCCATATTCGAGACGTTTCTTTCAGGATTTAAAAACTCACCTTCAACCCAACAAAAATGTTGTGTTTTAAGAAGAGATGACTCGTATGCTAAAGCTTGATTTGAGATATTGAATCTTCAAGGCTTAAGTTTATCAATAAAAACAGTTTTTTTATGTTTTTTTATCTTTTTAAAATAAGAAAAAGTCCCTGATGTAAAACCTAAATTAAATTTTTAACCTAGTTCTCCTGAACAAAAAAGAGTTCCAAGTTTTGTTCCAAGTCTTGATTTATAACTACTGTACGATTAGTTTTATTGATTGGTGAAACTGGCTTTAATGGATACATATTTAACTGACGAATTATAAAATAATGACCTGCACAAGTGTGGAATCCGGGTCACGAGGGTCATAGGGAGAAAGAACGTGCCGGTTGTCTGGCAAATTATGGTACTCGAGGACCCTTCATTGGTCCAAATCTATTCTCTGGTGTACCATCGGAAAACTCAAAATATAGAGCAGCAAAACTGCTGCTACGGTTGGAAGAAAAGGATCTCCGAATTATAAAGTCTTGCCTAACTGGACATTGTAACCTTCGTTACCACCTAAGAAAATAAAAGTTTATCTGACACTGACATGTGCAGATTCTGTGAAATAGTGGAGACGGAGAAAAAATATTCTTTGTACTTGCCCAAGACCGACTTGTAGAAAGCTTCAACTATCACTACCAAATAGGGTTCTCGGCTTTATTGAATGCCTTAATATTTAGGGCTCCCTTTTAAGGCTGTACAAAAGATCATTCTGGTTGCATGCATTGCGCTAAGCTAATCTAAACTGACATCTTTCTGAGCCTTACCAAAGTCATCAACCTTATTGGCAAAACTTTACATTGTGGACAACCCTGGATGAATTTTGAGCATTTGAAAAGTCTAGTTTACGATATTCATCTACTACCCATCTGTATCTTACTATATGATTGGCTTCACTGGTGATATCATTTTAGCTATAATTTGCAGCGCGCAAGCTATGATCAATAATTCTCCCCCAAGTCTTTGAAGGTTTGCCAGGAAGTTGACTACCTTGCAGCTTCTATTATAATGCTTGTCAGGAAATGTTGGCTCTGGGTCAATGTGGGTATAATGTGAACCATCCAACACCGCTTTCACTTACTAACTTCTATCGGAACCGGTTTTGACTGGTTTGTACCCACAAGTCGTAGTTGCTAGCTTCTGATATGCCATTAGTCTGATTGGTCTAAATGATTTACCTAAATGTTTAGTATTTATTTCTGAGTTGGGTATAAATGCTAATCTCAAATCCCTCCAATGAAGCCGGGGCAAAACCATGAGTTTGTTATGTATATATGTATAATATACATTGTATATATTATGTTAAGTACCGTCCGATCCAGGTGATTTAAAGGTAGTAGACTTTTAAGTTGCCACATTAAACCGTTTACCCTGAAAATTTCAATAAGCAAGTATTCCCCTTAATGATGAATTTTTCAGACCTGGCATGTTATTACTTATGCACTTTAATATAACTAGCAAAGTGCAAAGATCGTTGGAGTGATACTGTAAAAAGGCTTTTCAATGGTGTGGCTTTTGAACCTTCAGAGATCTTCTCACAGTTGTCACGACACTTAATCCTCATAGGTCTACGTAGTTCATTATATTTTATTTTTTTTAACGTTGAACCAACACTCAAGGGTTGCCCCTACTAATGCAATGCATTGTGTTGATATCAGGAAAATAGGTTATAAAGAGGAGAACCGACAAAGTAGTGTTTGTTGACACTTGGCTTGAATTTATTTACATTAAAAGAAACTTGGAAGACTTCTTCAGCTTGTTCGACTGATTAAACGAACCTTTTCTGTAATGCGATGTGCGGCCAAATGGACAATTGATGACAAACGGATGCTATCTACTAGACAACCGAGTTCTGCGAATAAAGATTCGGGTTCTGAGTATAAGTTCGCTTATCTCTGCAGAAAGATTTCAATGGTAATATCGATAGAACAGAGTCATTGTCCGCTTCCAAGATAATTACAGGACACTATCTTATAGGATATCACGCAGAGCAGTTAAATGCGCCGTCAAATGCCTTTTGCCGGAGTTGCATGGATGAGAAGAAGTTGGAAACTATCGAACACTTTATCCGTCAATGACCTGCCCTTTCTGGTCAGAGACTTAATTAACTGGGATATAGGGAGACGCACGATCTTTCTGAAGGGTCAGATATCAAAATTCAATACCTTAGGAGTTTCGTAAGGAGCTCACATCACCTATTACCGTCCCGTGGTATCACAACGGACCTCAGATTCTTACGTGGTCAGCAAATTACAAACTAACCTAACAAAGACAGTGCATCAGAAATATACCACTTGTGGAGAATTTATCAGAGTAAGTCATAAATTGGGTACGGGTTCGGGGGTATACTCTGAATGCCTCGAAATCAGGGCGTCAGTGAGGCTCCCGGACAAGTGTAGTGTTTTCCAGGCCGAGGTTTTTGCAATTGACAAAGCCGCGCAGACGATTATGACAAAGGACCTAAGTCCATGCGCCATCAACATTTTTGTGGACAGTCTTGCAGCTCTGAAGGCCTTAGGGTCACACACTGTAAAATCGAGAATTGTTAGTAATTGTATACAATCCCTTCATCGAATCAGTCAGCACACAGTCAAGCTAATCTGGGTCCCTGGACATAGTGGGTTCGATGTTAACGAATTAGCTGATGAGTGTGCAAGAGGTGGCTCCGAGTCGGTGGGGGAAAGTGTCGAACCGGATATCTCGGTTCCTATAGTGGAGTTGATGAACGAAATTGATAGGATATCGGAGATGATGATGAGGGATAGGTGGATATCGCTGACCACGTGCAGGATATCGCGGACCATGTGGCCACTGCCAAATCCTAAGAGGACAGAAAGTCTTCTTACCTTTGGCAAACGGACGGTTAGCTGTATAATCGGCCAAATGGCCGTTCGTATGGGAATTTCTGACAGGGACTTTTGCAGAAGTTGTGGAGAGGTGGAGGAGGAGGAGTCAGTGAGGCACTTATTGTGTGAATGTCCGGGTCTGATGAAACGTCGTCTTAAGTATTTGGGGCAACGATTTTTGATGACTTAGATTGCCTAAACAGTGTCCCATTGACGTCTCTAGCAGAATACCTTTGGGAATCGGGGTGGTTTGAGAGGTAGAATTTTGTATATCAGGGGAGTAGGGAGACAACTTTAGGGGAATCACAATGGGCCTTATGGCCTCCAAGTGAATTCGCCAAATCGGCGGACGCCCATCCAACCTAACCTAAGTCATAAATTTCAGATCTCACAATGTTCTTTAAAGTCGATTCGTTACCTCTGTTAGCAATGTTGGCATCGCAGCAAAGATTGTCGTTCATAAACCTTCGACTGAGAATGTGTGATTTAGTCATTGGACGATGATGCTGGTCTTAAAGGTACCTGAAATGGCTAATTGTCTTGCTTTTTTATGCTGGCGTAGTTAACGGGCGTGCTTCGCTGCAAGTTTGTGAGATCAGTTCATATCCGTTCTGCTCAATCTCATTTTCTCGGTGCTCTTGTGGACCACGGACTTCAAAGAACGTGGTTCTTCATTATTGCTTTTAATCTGACTAAGAATAAACAATCCAGTGTTTGCAACAACGTATATTACAAAACCATTTTACAATTTTTATTCAATCTCAATATATAGAGTCGTAAATTGCATTTATTTGTCTTGGTATTTTTTTGTTTAATAATGTAAGAAAATAAATTTCCACTTTATTTCGATTAGGGTTTATTGAAATGTAAATTTTTTGCTGATTTTGTGTGTTTTAAGCAGCCAATTTGACGCCTTTTTTAACCAAAAAGGAAACTTTATTTCATGCAGTAAAATATTTGTTACTCTACGGCCTGAAATTTACAAACATATACACATGTTTATTTGAGTGTTTATGATGATTTTACAAGTTGAAGACTCTAAGGTGTTATTTTGTTGCTTCAATAAGTAGTTTATTTTATTATATTTTTGGCTTTCTTTAACGAGGGAATAAAAGGAAAGATACAAACACTATGCTAACAAAATAGATGAATATTTGAAAGGAACAAATTAATATGTGCTCTTAATATAATAGGAAAAACTCCCACACATTTCCGAAGGATTTCAGTCCAATTAGTCTATCATTTTTATTGAAGACAATGGAACGAACAATAAACTCATATTTGTGTAGTGATTGAGCCGAGATCGCTTTCGATTAGTCAACATGCATACTGCAAGGATAGATCAGGGGAAACAACTCCGAACGAACGTGAAGGGAGTCATTGAAGAACAAGACTTACATTCGGCAATGCACGCATCTGACAAACAGAGCGCTGTTTCGGCCTCGTCATCGAAATCTGGTAAAAGGTTGCGCTCGCCCGACGATAAACCTTTAGTTGACAGGCCTAAGGTGCCTGGACTCAGTCTTTTAGTGAAGTAATGAAAGGTAGCTTCGTTAAGGGCTGTGCTCAGGTGCAATGGGGATGTAGTATCCAAAGGCATAAGTGGAGTTAAGATGGAACTAAATTAAATGAAATCTGCTTTAGGCTCCTTGTCACTACTGTAACGCAGGTTTATATCAAGGGAGAGTAAAACTCGTTGCTTTTGAGAAAGAAAGATCGTCCGCCATGTTTAAGGTTGACATTAGTCAAGAGTAATGACCTGGAGACAAACTGGAGGCAAACATTAGTCAAGTGTTAGAAAAATGGCCTGGAGACAAACTGGAGGCCGATGAAAAACATTATATCCTGTCGCAGCCCAGAGCTCATGCATGGATTCCGATGGCTACAAGTTACACTGAAGTCAATCTGAAGATGACCAAGGTCTGCAATCCTGACCTTCCAACTCAGAATTGGCACTTGCCAGATTGGGTGAGATGGGGGGCGCTCGTCGTCAAGCAGTAGTCTCGGTTATTGAGGAATCACTACCGATTTTAGCCAGGACTAACGGCGTTATTAGATTTGGATTTTTTCATATAAGAGTCAATGCCTACAAGGGCGACCAGAAGCTTATTTTGGATGTAGCTAAGCTAGTGGCAGAGTCGGCTGAAGAGGAGAATCCAGAAGAGCTTGATATTCTGGTGACCGATTCTAGGCTGATGGGGGGAGATGCATGTAACATTTTCGAAACCAAATATGGCAAGTGCGACCTCTGTGATAACACGGAGGGTTGCTTTAACTACCGGACACTGTCTTATAGATAACTCTTTTAACGAATGACCAAAAGGTCTTACTGCCCCGAGGAGCAGAAAGCACTTTAGCACGAAGACGCTGTTCGTATAGAACAGCGTCTAAGTACTTTGGCACACTCGGTTCTTGCCTTTTTGCGCAACAGATCAGTAACGGCGTTTTTGTTTAAACGCCAATTACTAAATGCTTCCTCTCTGGATCTGACTGCAATTCTGCACGTCTGGTTAAACCAACACTTCTGCTTTGGTCTAGCCGAAATATGCTTCGTACAAATAAACGCTTTCATTCCAAGCATTATTACATTTATTATCATTTCTGCAGCGGCATCGACGTTGTCGTCAAGAAAACAAAGTTTTCAGTTAAAATGCCGAAAGAAATCATTGAGCTCTACCCAACGAGCCTTTTCATAGATAAAAATAGAGCGTTTCGGGGCTGGTCCTGAGACGCTACGAAGAGCAGAATATGAAAAGGATGCAGAAATGGTACTGTGATCCGAGTTACCAAGGGGAGCAAATGCTCTCACTTTATACTTCCAGGGATGTGAAGTGAGAAAAAGGACAAGAGTGTTCCGAGACTGCCCTTCAACAAACGCATTATGTTTTGGTTCATCCACTAATTGCGCTAGGTGATTGAGCGCGGCAAAAAGTTCAACGTATTGGCCCTCGGGATTCGTTTGGCTCGAATGGCGAAGCCAGGACGAGTTGTGGACATTAAAATCACCAGCAACTATAAGAACTGTGGTCTGTAGCTAAAATACAAAAAAAGAAAAACTAAAATCGGTTAAGAATTGCGATCTGTAGGAAAAATTGGATAAAAAAAGTCCACTTTTCCCCACTGTGCGTTTAGGAGAACACACGTTTCGAAACTTAAAAGAATCACTGCATGCCTAGTCTACCCAGGACATGTCACAATGGGGCAACTATTTAACACCCTATTAAAATTTCAGGGACCGATTTGTAAGACATTTTCGGCTCTTGTTTAGTTTCAGTATAACACAAATTCCGTATACTTTTGTGCATATTGTTCATTCAAATATGATTTGATTTTTATTATATTTTCTCTTTATTTACATTAAAATAAAACGAACGAGCCCAAAGGGTTAAAAGGTTTTTTATTTACATATTTTTGGTTAGTGTACTTTTGTGCGTGTGTGTCTGTGAATTTTATTTGTTTTTGATTCTTTCAATGAATTGTAACTTTTCTTTTTAACTCGTGTTTTGTTTTTTTTTTCGGTGTCAAGGGTCCTGAACTTTAATTTGATTTTTATTTTGTTTTATTTTTTTTATTTTTATTGTTTTTGTTTATCGTTGGTTGTATTTTGTGTTAGTGTGTGAGTTTTTTTTTGTCAATTTTATAATAATATTATGCTGACATTTGCAATATTTAATTTTATAACCCTTGTATTTTGTTTTTATTGTCGTTGTTTTTTTTTATTTGGAAAATTCACACGTATTTACCTCTAAACACTTGTAATCATTTTGTTTGCTTGTTTTTTATGATTTTTTAGGGTCTCTTTAGATTTCAATCGTTTTAGGATACTAAAAATTTGCATAAAAATTATTACAAAAATTGTAATTTTTATTATGTCTTAAAAAAAATAAACGATAATACCTTTATTTTCAAATAACGTATTTAATTTAAAATTATGTTTAATCATTTTAATATGGTCGTGTCACAGACTAAATACAGACTCGACAGTAGAGTTTTACAAGAAAAAATGGGGAAAAACTAAGCGATTTTAGGAGAAAACACAGCGGTTTTTAGTCCGTTTTACGCTAACATGGCAACACTTTCTACGACTTAGGAGTGAGTGAGACAACAAAAACCGATCTGGCATCCATTTTTCTTATGGCGCGTTATATCAGTTTTCTCTTTCTAACCTAATTCGTAGAATAATTTGAAAATATTAACCATATGGTTCAGAACTACTTTTTTGACACCTGTCACTTATGTCGAGTCTGTATTAGTCTGTGGTCGTGTGTTAAAAAAATATGATGTACACTCTAAAAAACGCATGTAAACTTACTATTATAAATTGGGTAAATTTTTGTTGAATAGCACTCATTATGTGTTAATATAAACACTAAATGCGTAAAATAATTTGAAACAAATTAAACACAGCAAATCATTAATATTATCCGTTAATTCAAATATTTTACACACAAATGTGTAAACAAAATTGTCAAACAACTACAAAAAGAAAATAAACACAATACAATTTATATCTTCAATCAATTCAACAAGTACTATAGCCTAGCTGAAGTGTGCCAGCTTTGCGTGCAGCGGGTCCTTGGTTCGTCTCCGCTGGCAATCAACTTTTTTTTTTTTTTTCAATTTTTTTTTTTTAATTATTACTTTTTTTAACATTGTATTAATATTATTATAGTTAAATAATTAAAAAAGTTATATAAAAACACATATAGACGTTTTTATACATATTTTACTTTCCTTTAGCTTTTATTATAATTATTTTGGTTTCATTCTATATACATACACACATGTTAAATAACTAAAACGCCAGATAAAAGTATAAGCTTCCGTAGCGTAGTGGTTAAGAAGTGTACTTTCAAATCGGAAGGTATCGAGTTCGATGCTTGCTGGCGCTGAATGTTTTTTTTTTTTTTTTTTTTGTTATATTTATTCACCTCTTTTTTATTTAAATTAACCACTAATGGTCAATTTATTCAATTTACACATTCAGAGTAAAATTACCCAATTTATAGTAGGAGTCCAGTTTCCTACTATAAATTGGGTAAATTTCAACAAATTTTGATTAGAGTGTAGTCAAAATTTCTTAGAAAAAAAATATTTGCAAAAAAAATTTACTAGGTAAAGTTTATCCAACTGGTCAGGGAGCCGGAATGGACAAGTAAAGTTTACCTGTCTGGTCTCATGCCCCGCATAGATCACTTTAAGTCCCAAGCGTTGCCAGTTATTAGCGATTACCCGTTAATCTCATGATGATGAGATAGCACCCAGGGTTCCCACACTTGTCATATTTCAGTAGTGTCATTATTCCAAATTCAGAGAATTGGAACTTTAGGTCCCAAGAGCTGCCAGTTGTAAGCGATTACCCGTTAGTCTCATTACGATGTGATAGCACCCACACTGAAAGAATTATTGTTCATTATATCTATGAACAAATTTCATAAAACCAAATTCATAGAATCTATGAAACAATTCATTGGCTGAATGAATATTCATTAGTATTCTGAAATATTTCATAGAATTTTATTCATAGATATTATTAAATTCATAGAAAAAATTCATAGAATTAATGAATGTCATTCATATAGGGTGTTTTTTTTAGAGGTTCACAACTTTGAATTGGTAATACTGCTTTATTTGACAACCGATCTAACTGCTGATAGTTGTGTTTTGTTAAGTATGGTTTGACATTTTATCATGCAAAGACTTTTATAAGAGCAACGCTTCCAAATTGTAGAAATTTTTTATCAAGAAAATGCTTCTTTTCGTCGAACTTAAACTTTATTCAAAGATCCTATTAATTGGTTACCAATATCGTTTGATTTAACCCCATTGGATTATTTTCTGTGGGGCTATGTAAAGTAACTTGTCTTTTCCGATAAATTAGAGACAATTAAACACCTGGAAATAAACCTTCGACAAGTTATTGGAGAAATTCAAAAAACGGCCTCAAATTCTGTGAAAATTGTGTGAAAATGGAGGTTCAGATTACTCCATGTACGAGCCATTTTTGGTATCGATATGGCTCCAAATCATTTTTAAACATTAATGTCATAAAATTATCTATCCAATAAAGTCAGTTTGATTGATATTAAAAATATTTTTCCTTACTTTATTTTAATTTGAAGTTCGGTAACACTAAAAAAAACACCCTATAGAAGAAAATGCCATCAATATGCCATTTAATTTTTTAAATAATTAAAATAATGTTACAATAATTAAAACAGTTGAATAAATTTATTAAAAAAATAAAAAAAAAATAAAAAAAAACATTTAAAAAAAAATTCATTGCTGCCCTGACCGGGGCTCGAACCCAAGACCTACCGGCTGAAGTGGTAATTGTCGACGCCTTAGCTATCAGCGCCACCAAAGAAGAAAAATCTCGCCAACTAACGCTTGGTTTTATAACGCTTCATTTTTGTAAATACACAAAATATTTATTTTCTACAAACACACACACAGCTTTTGGCAGAGCATTGTGACAGAGCAAAGACACAAACTCTATATGTTTGCAGAATATTATTCAAAATAGATTTTAAGTGTTGTTACTTGTTTATATAATATAAGTTAAAAAAAAATAGAAATTTTTAAAAATAGAAAATTGTAAATAAATAAAATAATAAAAATAAATAAAAAAAAATAAAATTGAAATAATAAAATAAATAAAAATAGAATTGAATAATATTTTTTTTTCCATAGCCAATGAACTTTTTCATAGGTTTCTGGTTTCTATGAATTTGTTTCATAGATTCTATGAAGGGCATCATTGGCTCACTTCTAATGATTTTTTTCATAGCATCAATGTACGTTTTCATAGCCGTAATGAACCAAATTCTTTCAGTGCAGGGTTCCCACACTTGTCAAATTTCAGTTGTGTCATTATTCTTTATTCAGAGAACTGTTGCAGATCTGGAATCGTGTGATTTGTAGAATGCTGGATAGTGTCAAAGAATAAGCTCTGTCCAAATGCCTTGGTTCTGGAGAAATAGTCCCACCCAAAATGGGTTAGGTTGTAAGTGGCTGCTGACGTGTAGTCCAGCTAAAATACAATAGGTTTGGACTATTAAGTCACTCATTCAAAAAATTATGTTAGTAAAATCAGCTGAAAATGTTATTTAAAATAACTACTTTGTAAGTTGTTTTGGGGTCAACTACATTTTCATCGAAATCAACTAACAATGTCAGTTATTTTAACTGACATAAAACACCTGACTTATGTAGTGAAAACTACTTACATTTGTAGTCAAAACAACTAAAATGTACACTGAAAAAAAAACCTTCGTGATATAAATGAAATGGATTCATTATTTTGTTTTCATTTAACCAATGAAGGAATTCATTAGCTTAATTAAATATCATGCATATTGGGAACAAATTTCACAAAATTTGCTTCATTAGATTTCATAATTTCATTAAAAAATGTCATTAAATTTTGTATATAAAACTTGTTGCTTTTTTTACGCCTGTTGAGTCTGTTGAGTGTCTCTTTACAATACAGCAGAAAGCAGCAGACAGCAAAAATTTTCATACAGCAAACAAAAAAATACAAGGGGAAATTTTGCTGTCTGCTGCTTGCTGCTGTATTGTGAAGAGACTCTGAGTCTGTTTTTGGCGCGAAAAATGTAAATAAAAAACAACTGATCGAGTTTTTTTTGCAATTTTTGTTTACAAAACTTAAAATAAAAAAATAAAATGCAATTGATTTATTATATAAAATTCTAGTTGTTTTATATTATTAAGTGGTTTTACTTATAATTATTAAAATTCAAGGATATAGTGTGAAAAAGCTGAGTGAAATATAAAAAAAAATGTGAAATTGTGTTGTTCATTGTGTGGTTTAGTGGTTTATTTTGTGGCTTATATGGCATTCACACTTGCGACCTTAAACAAGTTGTTCAGCAAAACACCAGTAACGGAATAAAAACGTAGTGGACACCGAACAAAGACTTTTTTTAAACATCTCACTCTTAAACACTTCAAACACAGCAAGTGTGAACCCCGTATAAAAGGATTTTCATTAATTTCAATTTTGTGTTGTAATTTTTCTTACCACATTCGCATTCATTTAAACTTGTTTAATTTCCCGTTTTCCCCATACAATTTAAATGTCAAACTTAAACGGCGTTTAATTTTAACAGATGAATTGTATGAGGAAGACGAATAATTAAACTAGTTTAAATTAATGCGAAAATGGTATTCCTACTGCTATTCCACATTTAATGAATGCATACTTTCATACATTTAATGAAAAATTGCATTAAACGTTTTAAACAAGTGCTACGAATATTTTCATAATTTCTATGTAAGTTTTCATTGAATGACACTTTAATGACACCAGTTTCATTGATCAAATGAAAACTGTCTTCGGTTGAAAACGTGAGTCATTTTTCATTAGGCTTATGTCAATTTTCATTATTTTCACGAAGCTTTTTTTTTCAGTGTAGTTAAAATAAAATAATCAATATATATTTTTCTTTTTTTAAATTTTTCAAAAAAAAAAAATTGAAGACCAAATTTTTTCCAAATAAAAAAAAACAAAAATTTATTTTTATTTTTTGGAAAAAAACTTTGAAAATTTTTCAGATAAAAAAAAAAATAATAAAATTAACTACTTTAAATAACTGTTACTACATCACAGTACTTTTTTGTTAGTTGTTTAAAAAAACGACTTAAAATAACTAACAGAAATAGTTGTTTGATATTTTTCATACAAAAACAACTAACTTTGTAGTTGAAAACAACTAACAACTGGAAAATATACAAATGACTAACATGTAGTAACTTACATAATTTTCTGAGTGCTTGGTTGTATAGTCTCTTCACATCACGAACAATTTGTTTTGAAATGGAGAAATATATAAATATCCTGAGGGCTGTGACAAATTCCCACACCGTCCCAAAGGATTTCAGACCAATTAGTCCATAATTTTTGTTAAAGATAAAAAAACGAACGGTTGTAGCAAAAACATACAGCGGGGGCAGATAGATAAACGCAAAAGGGTCTTTAAGACCTTGTGGGTACTATCGAGAGATGGCTTTTCATTAAAGAGAACAGTATATGATAGTGTAGAGAGGGCTTTTAAAAATGTCATCTCGGACTCGATAGCTGTAAAGTTTTCTGGTCCCAGAGTTAAGCATGGGAACGTGTTGACTGCCAAAACAGCTTCCTACCTACAAAGAAGCAAGGCCATTGACATTTTTCGACAGCTGCTGAAGAACAAATATTTACGGCGGTGATTTAATTCAAGTTATATTAATCGATGCACAGTGGTTTGAAACATATGAAAACTGGGGATTAAGGAAAAAAAACCCTTTATTATTAATATATACATTTTTTTAAACTAACTATACATTAGAGGTATTCAGAGTCTTGTTGCCACCCCTGGCAATGTAGCAAAAGAGTACTTCTTTCAAAAAATACATGTATTTTGAAAAGTAATTTTGAAAAGTGCTCTTTTACCACCAGTGCCAGGGCTGGCAAGCAAGACTCTGAATACCTCTATTATATAGTAAAAATTGTAAAAATTGGCTCCAACCACTCTAACTTCTCCAAGGGTGCCCCAAGAGATATCAAATGTGTGCCCGACCCCAAAAATTTTTTCAAACCCAACATATTCTTCGAATATACCTACCCTCTATCTTTAACCCTTAATATGATCGCCATATAATTGTTTTTTATTTTTTTTTTATGAAATCAGCTCCTGCCGCTCCCATGGTGCGTCTTAGAGTATTAATCAATAAGACCGACCCCCATTAATTTTTACCCCCTAACATTTTTGCGGAACATACTTACGGAACATGCCATTTTTATAAAATCTGCTCCTACAGCTCTAACTGCTCCAAGGGTGCCCCTAGAGATGCAAATGTGTGACCGACCCGCAATATTTATTTTTTTTCAACCCCAAAATTTTCTTAGAATATACCTACCCTCTATCTTTAACCCTTAAGGTGGTCCTAATACAATTTTTTTTTTATTTTTTATAAATTTGTTTTATGAAATTAGCTCCTACCGCTCCCATGGTTCGTCTTAGAGTGGTATCCACTAAGACCGACTCCTATTAATTTTTACCTCCCAACATTTTTTCGGAACATACATATACCGTATCTCCACTCGATTATGGGGCTCCCAAACAAAATGCCATTTTTATCAAATCTGCTCATACAGCTCGAACTGTCCCAAGGGTGCCCCTGGAGATGCCAAATGTGTGACCGACCCCCAACATTTTTTCAACCCAAACACTTTCGTAGAATATACCTACCCTCTATCTTTAACCCTTAAAGTGGTCCCCATGCAATTTTTTTATTTTGTATGGAGTCAGTTCCTACCGCTCCATGCTGGCCCCTAGAGTGTGAAATGTAAGATCAATTATCATTATTTTTTGCCCCCGACTTCTTTTTTTCAACATACGCACCCCGTATCTCCTCTAACTAAGGGGGCTCCCATAATGCCTTTGTTCAAGTCTTTTTTCAGCCTTTCTTTTTAGCAAGTGGAGTTTTTTCACAAAAACATAAACAAATAAAAAAACGCGGTGTCTCTGCAAAAGTTTGGTGTGGAATATATAAGCTAAAATACTATATTAAAATATCATTTAATAAAATTTGCTGGATCGCGATAAGAAATTTGTTGAAACTCTGTGTATATATCGAAAATAACCCAAATATGGAGCACTTTTTAAAAAAATATTAAAAATATTTGCAAAACATTTATCTAAAAAAAATGTATGTAGTTATGTAGCCAAATACCTGAAGTTGATGGTTCCATTTTAATATATTTACTTTTAGAACGCTTAATAAGAATTATCAGCACTCGAAATATCTCAATATTCACTTTTGGTCACGACACGAAAAATTTTAAAAAATGATTTGACTTTAACCACTCATAGAGTAATTTACTCAAAACAAAAATTTTCGGCAAATAGTGATGTAGAATTTAATTACCTTTCACCCAGTACCAAACACGAATAAAGTTCAGCTTTTGAATTAATCCTCACTTTTGGTACATTTCAACCCTCTGTGCGATGTACGCTTCAAAACTGGTGGTTGGTCAATATTACTTTACAGGCTATTTTGGGTACTACAGTACCTATTTACGAATTTCAGAATTGCGAGATTTTGCCAAGAATTTTGATTTGAAAAATACTATTAAAGAACAGTTGAGAAATAGATTATGTTAGTTTACCCATGGAGTCTTGGATAAGTGAAACTTCTAGATATAGAGATTGAAACTACAAGAGGAATTCAGGGTGTATTCAGGATAACTTTGATTCGGAGATTGCCATACCATTGCAATATTTACCAGATAGATATACTGCAAGAAAGGAAGTGGCTGATTGATATGCAATATTTTATGTTAACCGCAATCTCCATCTACCACACAGTGCACTGGTCATGATAGTGTTTCCTGTAAATCTCAGAACTGATTACAAATACTTTTAATTTACGAACAAATATTTCAAATTTACGATACGACATTTTTAAAAACTTTTTTCTACAAAATTTCATTCAAAATTAAAAAAAAAAATGATATTTAGTGCACAATTTTATTAAAGTTAAATGTATATTAAAATAATCCTTAAGTATTTAGTTCATAACTATTTGATTGTAACTATTCCCATGATAATGACCACTCATAAAATTTTCCGAAAACCTATTAAAATATGCAACAATCTCATTTTTTTTGATGGTGCATCATCGTCATCAAAGTATGTGTGTGTATACTTCTATAGATGTATAAACAGTACTGTGCAGTATAATAGCAGTTTGAATAGTTTACAGAGCTTTCCTGATGTAAGCCAGAGAAGTTCATCGACAACTGTTTATGTTCAATAGATAATAAAAAAAATGTTTTTTTGTCATGCGAATTTTTACATTCCAGTGGGGCCCCAAATATTCGTATGCCCAAAGGCCCCGCCACACAGTGCTTTGTCCCATTGACAAAAATCAAAAAAAAAAGTTCCCATCGTTTTTATTAAAATATTTTTTTTTGTAAAGGTAATAAGGTAACTTAATATTTTAATAATAATCCCTTTTGATATAACTCTTTTTGTCGCCACAAGGGGTCGCTAAAGTTAGAGAATTTCCAAGCAAACGGTATTTAAAAAAATAATATTATTTTGAGTTTTACAAAAATAGTTCCCAAAAATTCAGTTTTTAAGATAATGACTTGATTTTTTCTGCAGAAAATTAAAAAATATATTTGCAAATACGGAAAATTTTTTATTGGAGTTAAAAAGTTAAAGTATATGCCTTTTGTAAGACTTTGAATTACTTCTTTTTTTTGGGAGGATCTTTAAAATAACATAAGTTTGATGGAGTATTAAAAAAATATATGTTAACGGATTTTTGATTCCATAATTTTTTTTTAAAGCCTTGACCTTTATCTTTCAAAGAAAAAAAACAACGCTTGCAACTTTTGAGTAGAACTTTAAATATATTTTTTTTTCTAAGTGCCTAAAATCACATTTTTGAAAAATCCATTTTAGTGGCTGACGAAAATAGCTGTAACTTTTTTGTTTTTTAATGAAATGGCTTGATTTTTGTTTTAAAAAACTTTAAAATATATATTTTTTTACCAGAAAAAATTAATTAATTAGTATTAAGCAATAAAATTTTGTTCTACACGCATTGAGAGTTACCTAAATTTTTAGTTTGAAGACCCAAAATTTGCAAAGTTTGAAAAAATATTAAAAAAATATATGTTAACCGATTTTGGATTTTTTTCTTTTTTTGAGAAGGTTAAATCTTTATCTATTAAATAAAAAAGTAAGCAGTTGCAACTTTTTTTTAGAACGGCAAAAAATTTTTTTTTTTCGAAGTGTCCATTTTTTCGTTATTTTTTGCTAAGAATTAACAATGTTTGAAAAAATATTATAGAAATTATGTTAAACCTTTTTTCAACCCAATCAGCAGAAAAATAAAAAAAAAAGTAGAAATGTTAAATTTGGCTTCACCAAATCCATGAAAACTGTCCACAATGTACAACAAAATTTGAATACAAATGAATTGATAAAAATGGATAAAAATCAAAAAAATAAAATTGTCTGAAATTGTTATTAAAGACAGATTTTTTGAAAGATAATTAAGTTTTTCAAATAAATGTGAAAAAACATTTAGTGTAATTGCTTTTGATGCCACGAGAGGGCGCTAAACTCAGAGAATTTTATGCAAAAATGACTTAACAGAATAATTGGGTTAATTGTTTCAAGACATTAATTCTCGAAAATTTATTTTTTTTAAAAACTGGTTTGAAGTTTTGGATTTTTTTACGCATTATGGATTATTAAATTTTTAACTGTAGCTAGAAATTATGTTTAATTTAATATGTCAAATTATAAGTTAGATTAAAGAAACTGTGAAAAAAAAGTAATTTAGTATTGCTCTTTAACCTTTAAATGCCCGTTTTATAGGTTTTATGTTAGAATTTTTGTACAAGCAAATAATGTGACCCTTTAAAATGGGAGATAAGGGTTAATATGTCTCAAGAATAACTGCCATCAAATTTCACTAAAGATATGTACATAATTTAGCCCAGCAGTAAATTTAATAAATTTTTTTGTAAATTATATTTACATATATAAAATTGTTCTTATTTCAATCTACTTCAGTAAAACACAATTTAACAATATATTATACTTTACAATTTACTTTTTATGCATTTCCCTTATATCGCACGACCTTTTGACCTTTGAAAACCCCTAGTAAAATTCGATGCTTAAAACTTTTGTAGAATACTTTAACCCTTTAAACCCACGTGTTAGTGGTTTTCTATGAGGGTTTTTGGAAAATGGACTAAAATGACCCCTAAAAATACGAGATAGAGGGCTAATATGTTCTAAGAAAATAACCGTCATAAAATTTCACTGCATATGTACATCAATTAACTTTACTTAGCTCAGAACTTACTTAAATACTTTTTTTTCACTTTTTCCAAACGCTTTTGGAAAAAAATCCACCATTTTTCGATAAAGGATATTTTTGTATTTTCCACATTAATAATCCGGTTTTACCCAAATTTGGCAATAATATATTCCTTATAAATATCAATTTACATACCAAGTTTTGTTACGATCGGACTATTTTTGTTGAAGTTATAGCGTTTTTAGGAAAAAGGATATATGGCAGGACCTATAGTCCTTACTTCGATTAAGCTTAAAATTTACATACATGTTGCTAGTTGTATATGTATCCGAATGACCACTTTTTGTTCTTCTGCGGACATTATTGTAGCTGAAATAACATTTTTAAGTTTCAGGACACATGGGAGGTAGGCGTGTCCTTGCACCGATTTTCCCAAAAATTCATATTTTTCTTAATTAAGGTATTTGCTGTTAGTGTACCAAATTTCAAAAACGCTTGACCACTCCTTCTATTTTTGCCGATTTTAACATGGGAACAAAGCACTGTGCGCCATACCTTAAGATGGCCCTTTTGATCCGGTTGATACTTGGACAAATGTACAAATCCCTGTCTTGTAAACATAGGGGAGTGGTCTGCAAATGAAACCACATGGTGTCCACTACGGACCATTCTTGTATGATCTAATTCCAGCGACCTTCAAATTTTTATTTGGCTAAATAATATTTTGGGAATTAAAAATTTTCAAGTTAACTTATTGAGCTGTGAAAGAGAATTTCGAAGAATCAGAGGAGGAATTAACAGTTAAACTCTAGTTGGAGGGTTTGGATGGTTCTCCAGCATGTTGATGTATTTATTTCCTTAACCAGTTGGTGAGAGAGGGGGCAATTACCCATTTTAAGTGTTAATATAACATGCGGGATTTTAAGTCCGTTGATTTCAATTTTCCACCTGTTAAGCCATGTCTCCACAATTTTAAGATGGTTTTTAAGTTCCAAGAACGTAACACTTTTTTTGAATGGGCCATGGCAAATTTTATCAGGTGGAAACTTGCGGCCATGTGGTACTGACATATTAGAAACATTATATAGTAGGACTCGGTTATAACGTATTCTCGGTTGTAACGAACTCATTCTTAAGTCCCGACGTTTTACCAACAATTTTCATACAAAATACCACTTTCATAAGGACCTCGGTCTCGGTTTAAATGAGCTACGAGTACTTATTACAACGAAGTATTCAAGAATTTGAAACGGGTCCATGTATACCTCCATACTTAAGAGAACCTTTCCGCAGATTAACCTTATATATTATACATATTTGATGTCCGGTACACACCGAAAGAAAATTTGCAATTTTCCAAGTGAAATTTGGTTAATATTCATATAGGTCGTCAGAATTGAATATCGGTATTCTCAACTCAATTCGGTTGATACAACAGACAGTTAATTGAAACAATAACAAAAAAAAATCGGTTGTCAGACCCAAAATAGTAGCGACAACCGAATTATGAGTTGATACAACTGAAAAACTCGGTTTAAAATTTATTTATCTGTGTACAGTTCTCTAGTCGTACCCGGAACGGTACAAACATTTTTACACATTATAATTATTTTCATCGCCACTGTTTGTCAATTCGCAACATACCTTTTTTTGATATCCATATCATTTGTATATAAATTTCATTCTATTTTTTTTTTTTTTTTTAGTACACAATACGTGTATAGCAGTATATGGTAAATCTAAAATCATAATTCATATGTCTTTTGTACATTGCATTTTTATTGGGTACATTTAAAATAGCAAACCAGATTGGATATTGGTTATGGACCTGGTTCAATGCATATATAGACACATACAAATGTACTTATACGTACTTGCAGTTGCATCAACATTTTGGAGCCTGGCAGATGTGTCGATCAAAAAAAAAAACACAAATAAGAATTTTATATTCGGCTGTCCCGTAACAAAAATACCCTCCACTCCACAATTCTTAAAAAAAAAATTAAAAAATTTACATACATAAATTAAAATTAAATGTTGTTCGTCGGTATCACTTGATTTGGCTTTTTAAATTTTTGTCACAGTCCAACTTAGGTTTTTACGGAAAGAAAATATTACCACGCCCACTTTTACGCCCAGTTTTTCCGAGTTATCAAAAATCAGAAAACGGCTTGGCTAGCGTTTTTGGGTGTGACAACCGATTTTTGCTATTGTTTCAATTAGATGTCGGTTGTATCAACCAAATTTATTTGAGAATTTATCATATTCACCAGCCAGGGCAGGAATTTTTCGTTTTTATACCCTCCAACCACAGTATGGGGGTATACTCACTTTGCCATTCCGTGTGTAACTAAGACATTCTAGCGATGTCCGTCTGTCCGTCCATCCGTCCGTCCGTCTGTCAGTCCATCCGTCTGTCCGTCTGTCTGTCCGTCCGTCTGTGGAGGACACGATACAGTCCAAAATAAAAGAGCTAGACTACTGAAATTAAGCACGCATATGTCTAACGGTCATAGGCTGGTTAAGTTCGGAGATGGGCAAAATCGGACCACGGGGGAAAAAGTTTCCCCTTTAAGAACTAAACCAACCTCGGAAAAACGCCATTTTTTATAGGTTTTTTGTACTTTTGCTTAACAAACGAAAAAAATTTTATGTTAGAAGCAGTTCAAAGTCCTGTAGTTGGAAGGTTGTCTCCTACCAACAAGACTCCCCTGTTTTTTTTACGTGTTGGAGGGTATCTAAAACGGCAATCAATACGACGTTGTACATAAAAAAATATGCGATTACCTTAACCCATGTATGAGATATTACACGGATACATGGTTTGGTTGACATTTTGTTTAATCCACCCATATGTTACATACGGAATGACAAACTTTATCAAAGATGTAGCGTATTAAAATAACAACAAATATAAATTTGCTCCAAAAAAAAGTGAAATAAATGTAAATGTATATGTGCAACAGTAACATGTCCATTTTACATGAAGAACCCATTTGATAACGAGCGAACGTATTAATAATATTGCACCATTATGAATATATCGAAACAGAGTTAAAAAAGAAAAGGCATCGAATCTCTCGTCCTTGCCCTCCTCCACATTCATCTCTCACACTGTTCATAACTTGCATTTCTCCGGTATGAAATATATGCACATTCATACAATTCAAAAATGCAAAAAAAGAAAAAAAAAATTAAATGAAATGAAATAAAATGGTTTTGTAATGGTTTGGCTATTCGATGATGTTATGCTCCAAAAAATATGGCAATATTAGTAGTGAACGTACGTACGTACATATGTAGTCAACAAAACGAAATGGCTTATCGTCTGTCATTTATAGCCGTTATACAATTGGACATGTAAGAAGGAATGGCGGCCAGTCGGTCGGTGTAAGCATTTACATTCGTATTCATGCCATAGGATTTCAGTGAGTGATGGTCAATAAATTTGGTATTTTAACAACGGATGCACATTTTGGTTATGAGTAACGTACAATCTATAATTCCCACATTTCAAAAAAAAAAAAACCCTAAAAGAGAGAGAAAAAAATGCAGATGAATAATTCTTTCTTAAATAAGAATAATACTGTAACTATTTGAAATGCATATTTTACACATAAAGAAATAAAGGTGAAAAATAGTTTACACAGTTTTGAGTTTGACTTATGTTGTGACCGCTGAATTTTTGTTGTGTCAATGATGGACTTTCTGTGATTACAACCGAAAAATTCGGTTGATGCTCCCGAATGATTTGGCCAGAATCAAATATTTTAAAAAAACATCAGTCATTTCTTGGCTGATCGGATTCGATAAAGTTCTGAACTGTCATAGCAGATGCATCATCAAGCTTAGCTTTAGAGGGTAGGCCTCATAGGGCCATCCTGATAGCCCTATAAATGACAAATAAATGGATTTCATTGAAGATCAAAATTTTAGTGGATGCATTCTTTCAGGGGAACCATAAAAGCCAGTAGACTCCAACTGATTTGCTGCTGCCAGCCGATCCCCATTTCCTAAGCCGAAACCATCGCCTAAATTCATTGACTGGATTCATAGCGTAGATCAACGGAAACAGCTCGTCATCAGCTCTTTGGTACCATCGAGAGTTAGCTTTCGGTAAAGAAATAATTGTGGTGTCATTTCTGGATATAGAGAGAACCATAAAAGCAAGTAGATTTCAACTGATTTGCTGCTGCCAGCCGATCACCCTTTCCTAAGCCGAAACCATTGCCTAAATTCATAGACTGGATTCATAGCGTAAATCAACGGAAACAGCCCGTCATCAGCTCTTTAGTACCATCGAGAGATCGCTTTCGGTAAAGGAGTAACTATGGTGGCCTTTCTGGATATAGAGAAGGCATTTAATAATGTCATCTCATACTCGATAATTGTGGCATTGTCAGTCTAGGAGGGAAGGATGGGATCATTTTAGTGGTAGAAAATATACCTTCCAATAAACGTATTACTTCTAAATTAGGAGCGGCTGTCAAATCTCGCTTTGTCAATTGAGGTATACTATAGGGAGGTGTTGTTTACCCGCTTCTTTCAACCAGGCTCTGAATTCAATATTGGTTGTTGTAGGTTAGGGTGACCCCGGGGTTAAAGTTGATGGTTGCCAAGGATGAGGGATCACCACGAGCCTGTTTCTTGGTGAAAACTGTCTTAAATATATTCTTTTTTATCAACTTTTAGTGATATGGATATTACAATACCACCGGCGGTCTGATTCGGAAGTCTGAATCTAAGGGACACCATTAGTAGTGTGCTATTATGCTAATGTACATAATTCGATATGGAGAAGTACAGACAATTTTGGAGTTTTTGTTAAGCACTAACCTGTATATTTGTAACATGGGTAGGGAACCAACTTTCGTTACAAGTACGAGGCAAGAGGTTCTTGACGTAACACTTGTATTAGATAATTGTCTGATAGATGACTTTAGAGTTTTGGAAGAACATTCTTTCTAAGATCATCGCTACATTGAGTTTTTCTCAGGGAGCATGGTCCGGTTGAGACAGTCCGTAGAAATCTGAGGAGAACAAACTGGGTGAAATATATGGAGACATTTTCTTTGCTTTTGTGTGAAGAACCCTTATCTGAACAGTATAGTTTAGTGTAAATTGACTGTCTGGTTGACCATATAACAAATGTTTGTAATAGGTCCCTGGATGCGTATTGCCCTTCTGCAAAGCCTAGGGGGGAAAAAAGCCGCCTTGGTGGTCAAATGAGTTGCAGACGAGCAGAGATTCCTGCAAAAAGTTCTTTATCAAGGCTAAATCTTCATAAGCGGACGAGAAAATGACCAGAATTGCCAAAACTTCTGTGGAAACATAGAAGACGTTTCTGAGGCATCCAAGCTGCGCAAGGTTCTAGCTTCTTCTCATTACACCCTGGGATACCTGAAAGATCCTAATATGTGGTGTGGTCTTCCTCCAGTGGAGAGTAGCTTCTTCTAACCACGCATTTTCTAGGCAATTCCATGACGCCGTTTCAAACTTTGGAACGTTTTAACGTCCAAGCATCTGAAATTGCTTCGGAAATAATAAAATGCTAACATTAATCTAGGCCATTAAAAGCATCAGTCCCTAAAAATCCCCTGGACCTGATGGTATGATCCCGGCTGAGACGCAGCAAGTGTCGGACTATATAGACCAGTGGTCGGCACCCATTGCACCCAGGTGCATAATGAAATTGGCTATTTGCACGTAGACAACGCGAACGTCAACGAAACTCGCAACTGAGAGCATGAAAAACACAAATATTTTATTTAGTGTCATGGTAGCATTTAAAAAAGCGGGTAGATAAGGCTATGTTTTAGAAAAATGTAAAAATGTTCCCTCTTTCTGCCGACCACTGATATAGACCCTTGGCTGTATAATCTATATACAGCATGCATCAACAGGTCGTTTATTCCTTTAAAATGTAGGGATGCCAGAGTCGTCTTTATCCCGAATGCTGGTAAAAGTTCCCACACAGGTCCAAAGGATATTAGACGAATAAGTCTATATTCTTTTTTGTTAAAGACAATGGAACGAATGATAGACTCATATTTGCGTAGAGTCAATGACCCAAAGTTGCTTTCGACAAGGAAACATACAGGAAGGGTATATCAACGTAAAAAGCTCTTCATGACCTTGTTGGTACCATCAAGAGATCACTTTCGGGGATGGAGTCAACTATGGTGGCCTTTCTTGATATAGAGGCGGCTTTTAATAATGTCATCCCAGACTCTAAAATTGTTGCATTGTCTGGATTGGGAGTAAAGCATAGGATCGTTTAGATGGTGGAAAACCTACTAGCAAATAGACGTATAACGTCTGAATTGTCAATAGAGCACACCTCGGAGGTGTTCTTTCGTCGATTCTTTGGAACCTGGCACTGAATTTAATGCTGCTTTTTCTAGAAGCACGTGGTTGTCATGTTGTCGCATATACTGACGATGTCGGTATAGCGGTAAAGGGGTAGCATCTGCCAACATTAAGGATATTCTTCAGGGTTCTCTGAAAGATCTGTTTACATGGACAAGAGGCAGTGTTCTGGGAGTTAATCCAAGTAAAACAGAGTTTGTCTTGTTTGCAAGGAAAAGTAAGATTCCTGCTTTTGATCCTATTTCTCTGGACGGCACTGAAATCGCCTTCTCAGATGGAGCCATGTATCTTGGAGTATTTCTTGATAGGAAGGTGAGGAACGGATGAGAAAAGCAACGATTGCTTTATATTTCTGTAAAAGGGCCATTGGAAAATGATGGGGTTTTAGCCCTAAACTCTGGATTGGATTTATACAGCAGTGGTGGAATCATTGAATTTGACATACAACTAGGGTTTCTATTCGGTAAAAATTTCCCGGGAATTCCCGGGAAATATTTTTCTTAAAATCCCGGGTTTTTTTCTTCGGGAATTTTCGGGAATTCGTCTCTAATTTTTTAAGAAAAATATATTTAATTTACACATTTTTAACACAATTTTAAATGATTTATTAAAAATAACGTTTAATTTTGAAAAATTTTTAAAGAAAAACTAGTAAGGATATACTTCAGCTTGCATATTAGTTAGGCCTTATAATTATTTTTCTTTAATCGATTGTGTGTGAATGAAACTGAATTTAACTTCGAAGGTTGGTTGCAAATTGCCAAAAGTTTTCTTAATCTAAAATTCCAATGATTTCTGCTTTTCGAAATTTAATATTTCATATTCAGATCAACAATTCTATATTTTAAAGAATATATTTCAGCTTTTCAGCTAAAAATTTCATATATGAAGTAAAAAGTCTGATACAGATGCCTTCCACCGAAATATTTTAAATATTCGAAAGTTTAATTAAATATGTCTACAAAATATAATTCTACTGCTTCTTACGGTTAAAGCCGTAGTCAAAATTAGAAAAATTTTCAAAAAAGTTGTTGCAAACACATTTGTTGTAAAATTTCAAAACCGGAAAAATTATACATATTTTTGAATTGTGAAAAATTTTGTGTGGAGTGGAAATATGTATGTCAATGCAAATACTAGAACCGTAATAAGGTCCAATATTTCTACAAAATTTTTTTATGACAAAGTTCAAAATTAGCTTTAATTAAAACATTCCCGGGAATTCGATTTTTTTAAAACGATTTCCCGGGAATTGAAAAAGTCCGGGAATTTAGAAACCCTACATACAACTCATATGGGTCCCAGGGCACAGAGACATTCCAGAGAATTACAAAGCCGATGACCTTGCAAGACTGAAAATTACCTTACAGATTTCAACAGAATTGTAATGTGTTCGTATGCCTCTAGAAACTTGCAAGCAAATTCTACGTGTGAGACAACACGACAGATATGGCCTTCTCCTAATCAGAAGCGCACAAGTGAGCTGATATCGCTTCCAAGATGAGAGATTTCGACGGTGGTTGCTGTAATTATCCTTCCATTTAAAAGGCATTTACGACCAGTTTATGCATAATATGTAGACATCACCGACAATTGGTGCATCTCAGCTTTATAGGGCCTGAAGCTGTTAACCGCCCAGATTAATGTTGGCATATTTATTATTTCCGAATCAATTTCAGATGCTTGGGCGTGAGAACGTTTCAGAGCCTAAAACGGCGTCTAAGATTTTTTTCGGATAGTGCTTGTTTTAGAAGGCGATCCAGCGACTCCCCACTGGAGGTAGACCATATCCCATCAGTATACTTTAGGTATCCCAGGGTGCAAGGAGAAGAATTTTGCTCAGCCAAGATGCCTCGGAAACGTCTTCTATGGTTTCACAGAAGTTTTCCAAGAATCACTTTTGGCAATTCTGATCACCTTCTTATGATTTTAAAGTTGCAGCCCTTATGCACACCGGTCCTCCTCCGCTCTTTAAGATGTAGCCTTAATTAACAGTTTTCTGCAGGAATCTTTGCTCGTTGGCAGCTTAAATGACTACCAAGGTGTTTTTTTTGCCTTATTGGCTTTAGAGAAGGGCAAGACGCATGCAGGGATATATTACAAACATTTGTTATATGGTCTACCAGACAGTCAATTTCTGCCAAATAAGGGCACTTCAACCACAATCCCAGAAAAAGTCTCCCTAAAGTTCACCCACTTTATTCCCTTTAGATTTCTGGGGACTGCTTTAACAGGGCCACTAGTGTATCAAAGCCGTTAAACTCGTATTAAAAGCAGGAGAATACTTTTTGGGACAACGGACCTCAGATTAAATTTGCAGTGGAAGCCTCTTCCTTCGACCCAACATATGTAAACTAAACATTTTGATATAAGTATAATTTCAAGTATTTTAGTGTTAAATTATATCTTTGGAAAAATGGCAACACCTAATATTTGTGTCTAAAATATAGACCATGTCTGGCAATGTTTGCAAAAATAAGTACTTAGATCAGAATTGATGAAAGAGAGGAAGAAGAATAATGATTACTAAAAATAAAAGTTTGTTTACACATAATTACAATAACAAAGTCTTCTGTTAGAAAAAACAACAGCAACAACCACACTCGAATTGAAAAAAACAGATTTAGTTGATACTTGCTTAACAGCCTACTTGGCGTATCGGTCTAGAGTGATTGTACGTTACAAGCAGTTAATAGCAAAGTATTACAGATGATGATGAGTTCAATCCTTGTCGGCTGCGATCTGTAAATAATTTTCACATATAGAGTTTTATTGACTATTAACTAAATTGACATTAAAAGTTTTTCTGAAGATTATTATAACTGGATAATATGAAACTAGTAAGAAACAAACCAGGATGTCTTAAAATTTTTAGAAAAATTAAAATTTTTCTTTCACACTTTTCTCAATTCAAAACCATATATAACAAATCAAAAAATTATAATACATATAGGCGCCCCAGTAGGCTAGTTGGTAGCGTGCTAGCCTATGAGTCTGGGGGTCGTGGGTTCGATTCCCACCAGAGGCCTTGGTCTGTTTCGCTACAACGAGACGAAGGTCTTTGTTACCAGTTCTCGGTTAGGTAAAATTAGTATATGATTTGTAATTATATGGTAATTCTTAATAAAATAAAAAAAAAATTATAATACATAATTATAATTAGAGCCTGAGCTCGACTGTCTTTACAGAAACAATATATCCCAACAAACATCAATTCCAGCCTTTGAAAAAAAATCAAACTGGCACTAAATATCAAGGGTGTTTTTCAAATTGTTTTCAGTGACAAAAATTTAAACATTTAAACTAAATTTGAAACATGTTGGAAATATTTGTTTTTTCCTATACTATTAATTCTTTTCAAAAAAATATAAACATCAAATTGATTTGCCATGTTTCTCAAACCTAATATCGAACATTGATTATGGGTGGAAATAATTTTGTTTTCAAATGTTGTTCAATTCCGAATTTCAAATTGTCAGAAAACTTAAAATTTTGTTTTAAAAATTAAGAAGAAAAATCTAGAAATTTTATGTATTTTTATGCATTTGTGCCAATTAATTGAATGCTATAAGTATAAAAACTTGCATAAACGTTTAAAAAGTAAGTACACATGAGTTTATGAAAAAAAAGTTATACATTTAATAACGTCTTTTCTTTTCTTTAAAGATTTCGAATTTTAAACAGCAGACGTCTGAAGAAGAAGACCTGGAAGGAGACGACCTCAAAAATGGCATTTGATGTAATTTTTTTATTAACAATTTTTAGTGCAAATAAATAGCAAATATTATTAAAATTCGTATTTACAGTTTTTTTAATAAAAAATAGTATTGAGGTTCATTTGAAAAATAATGTTAAATTAACATTATAAATAAGGCTGAGAATTCTTTGAAAACTACACTAAAATTCAATTAGATAGTAAGCATATTTTCAAGCTAAAAATATTTGTGTACATTGGAGAAACATTATACATTCAAAAAATCTCAAACTATATATCAAATCTAAATAAACTTGAAAATTTTACTTGAGAACTAACATGCCGTTTTCTTTGAGAATGCTATTGTTTTCACGTTGAGAACTATGTTATTTTCAACTGCACTCTAAAAAACGCATGTAAACTTACTATTATAAATTGGGTAAATTTTTGTTGAATAGCACTAATTATGTGTTAATATAAACACTAAATGCGTAAAATAATTTCAAACAAATTAAACACAGCAAATCATTAATATTATCCGTTAATTCAAATATTTTACACACAAATGTGTAAACAAAATTGTCAAACAACTACAAAAAGAAAATAAACACAATACGATTTATATCTTCAATCAATTCAACAAGTAGTATAGCCTAGCTGAAGTGTGCCAGCTTTGCGTGCAGCGGGTCCTTGGTTCGTCTCCGCTGGCAATCAAATTTTTTTTTTTTTAATTTTTTTTTTAATTATTACTTTTTTTAAAATTGTATTAATATTATTATAGATAAATAATTAAAAAAGTTATATAAAAACACATATAGACGTTTTTATACATATTTTACTTTTCTTTAGCTTTTATTATAATTATTTTGGTTTCATTCTATATACATACACACATGTTAAATAACTAAAACGCCAGATAAAAGTATAAGCTTCCGTAGCGTAGTGGTTAAGAAGTGTACTTTCAAATCGGAAGGTGTCGAGTTCGATGCTGGCTGCCGCCGAATGTTTTTTTTTTTTTTGTTTTTTTTTTGTTATATTTATTCACCTCTTTTTTATTTAAATTAACCACTAATGGTCAATTTATTCAATTTACACATTCAGAGTAAAATTACCCAATTTATAGTAGGAGTCCAGTTTCCTACTATAAATTGGGTAAATTTCAACAAATTTTGATTAGAGTGTGGTTTTCAAGGCTAAGGTTTAAATTTTAAACTTGCTATCAATATAATATTCAATGAATTTCAAAGGTAAATGTTTGTTGGGATTTATCATTGTTTATTGTTTTTCAATTTTCTCCAAGTGTATGTGGCTCCAAAAATCAAAAAAAAAAATATATGTATGTGTATAGTAGGATTGACTGACTTGTACATTTCACAAAACCCCCTTGAGTTTTGTTGGGGTCATCATCATGTAATTGTACGTACGTATGTATGTACTCATGGTTCTTTATTTTATTTATTTTTTGTTTCATCGTCATAAATTGTCGTTCCAATTATCTCATTTGTCGTTGATTAAAATAATCTCTTGTTCCTGTTAATTTATTTCATAAATATGATCCCTTCATGGATCAAATCAATAAAAAATAAAAAAATAAAACTTTAACAACAAAATTTTCAGACATATGACATCGTCAATACAATTTGTATGTGGCAATCACTACTGTATGCAACAAACATACAAATGTACAAAAGTTCAGTCTCTGGAGTATAATTTTGTTCCAACAGAAATATAATCCAAAAAAAATACAAAAACAATCATATAGTATTCATTCATTCCCATTTTTAAAATCTGTTCATGTCTAACTGAATATTGAATGGTTGACAAAAACAACAAAAAAACCCACAAATCAACCAATAAACCGACGAACCCACCAAAGAATCCAACAAGCAACCAGTTAGCCAGTCAGACAGACATTCAACCAGTCAGCCAGATAACTAGCTCTTCCTTCACTTGTATATCATAAAGTCAAACAGACAAACGGAAAGACTTTTGTTTTTTTACACACAAACGTTTCAGTTACAATCTTATCATTTAAATGCCAACAATCCATAAAATAAATAATAATATTTGGTTGTTGTAGTTTTATTTATTTGTAAGTATTTCTATAAAAAAAAATATATTATTAGATGTTTGTTAGAGGAGGCGAAAAATGTTCTTCTTTAAATTTGTATTTTTTAGAATCTCAAAATTTTTCTATACGAAAAATGTCCCAGAATCTAGAAAATTGTATTAAAAATTTTAAAAGGAATTTAAGTCGAACATTTTTTAAATTTCTGTCCGATAACACTACTGAACATTAAAAAAAAAACTTGATGCGACTGGGATGCGACCTTACGCAGTTAAATGCAGTTATTCTAGTGATCACTAATCTGGTCTCCAAACTTTTCCATTACATCAGGTTTTTGAGAAAATTGAGGTTAAAGGTTAAAAAATCGCAGTTTTGGGCATTTTTGACAATTCATAGATTGGTGGGAGACTTTAGGGGCAAGGTGCCCCCTTGCGATTTTGAACTTCTTCTGAGATAAGAATGTTGCATTTGCTTAGCAAAAGTACATAAAACCCTGCAAAAAATGCCGTTTTTCTTAGGTTGGTTTAGTTTTCCAAGGGGAAGCTTTTTTCCCCTTGGTCCGATTTTGTCCATTTCCGAACTTAACCTGCCTAGGAATGTAAACCATTTTCGTGTCAAACTGCAAAATTCTAGCTCTTTTATTTTGGACTGTATCGTGTCCTCTACAGACGGATAGACGGACGGACGAACATCGCTAGAATATCTTAGAATCGATCACTGATTAATAATATATATACTTTATGGGTTCCTAGACCGAAATTTTGATGCGTTACACACGGAATGACAAAGTGAGTATTCCCCCATACTGTGGTTGTAGGGTATACAAATCGTGTTTTCGGATATAATTGACAACTTGTAGCGGATGAACCCGATGTGCTGACGACTTACAAATAAGTCGAAGATACAACTGAAACATTGATATTTAAGATGTATAACCCATTTGATCATTCGATTTAACCGCTGGAGCACCAATTGTCTTTTTTAAAGGGTTTTCCCCAAAAAAAAAAAAAATTTTTCGTTACTGGCAAATAAGACATAATTAAAAGACAATTGGTGCCTAAAAGGTTAAGGCGATTGACCAAATGAGCTATGAACCTTAAAGAGTAATGTTTAAGCTTTACCCTCGACTTATTTTGAAGTCGCCATCACATCGGGTTCAACCGCAATGAGTTTCCAAAAATACCGAAACGACGACTTTTTTGACGTCAATTTTGGAGACCGGATTTTTGACCAGCAAAACTATTGTAATCAAGTATAAAAAGTCGCTTTCGAGTCGCATTTTTGATGTTTAGTAGGGAAATTTTAGTGTAGGAAGAACGTTTCGGAATCTTAGACTTTTTCTGTAGAAAAAATGTCTCAGAATTCAATTATTTTTCTTAGGAAAAAGGACTGTGGAAATTTTTCTATAAGAAAATAAAATAACTCAGAACCAAAGAAGCTTTCTAGGGAAGTTCTTCTATTAAAAAGGCCTCAGTATCTAAGAATTGTTGTACATGAAAGTGCATCAGGATCTGAACAATGATGCTAATTGCACACTTTCCAATATGGTAGGGTTTCCACCTCCATTTTGAGAAAAAGAGGACGTCAACCTCAAAAAAGGAGGACATTTGTCCCAAAAAAGAGGACAATTTTTAATAGATTAATTTAAAAAAAGTCAAAGCGATACAATATGCAAAAAAAATGCATTTTTATTAAGAAAACAATTTTTATTTCCAATAAAAAAGAAATCTATATTTCAACTTAAATATCAGAAATTTAAAATTTTCAATTTAATTTTAGAAATATCCATTTAAATTCAAAAATTTTCAGTTATATATATAAAATTTCTAAATATAATTAAAAAATTTTCAATTGTATATCAGAATTTTTTCTTTATATTTCAAAAATTTCTAAATGGTTTTTAGAAAATTCTATTTATTTTTCAAAAATTTCCGTTTTTATTTCAAAATTTTCTAAATGATTTTAAGAAAATTACTTTTGAATTTTATTAAGTTCAGATTTTTTAATTGTATTTCAGAAATTTAAATTTTTACATAAAAAGTATCTAAATGCTTTTCCAAAAATTTCATTTTTTTATCAAAATTTTCTGAAAACCATTTGCAAAATTTTGAAATATACTGAATTGAAATTTTCTGAAAAGCATTTAGAAAATTTTAGAATATAAATAGAAATTTTTAAAATACAATTGGAAATTTTAAAATGCAATTTTCTGAAAATCATTTAGCAAATTTTAAAATGCAAATGGAAACTTTTGAAATACAATTGGAAATTTCTGAAATATTTTCTGAATTTTTGGAAATTTAAAAGGAATTTTCTTAAAATCAATTAGAAAATTTTTAAATGGATATTTTTGATGTACAAATCTTTTTTCGATGAGCAAACTTTAAGACACACAATAGCTGATCAGAAGTGCACAGAAAAAAATATGGAGGAAACAAATTTAAGTAATCACTTGTTTATATTTAAAAACAAAAATTGAGTATTTTTTATACCCTCCACTCTAGTGATAGAGGGTATATATAATAGGGTGGGGCGATTAGTAAGGAAGGAAAAAAATCTTAATGGGCGCTTCGCGTTTCTGATTCTTGGGATTGTACTGAGCAAAAAAGTCAACTAGACCATATGTCTACGGTGAAAATCGAGCCTCCCGATTTTGACTTGAAGTTTTTTCTCAGACTTTATTTTTTTTGGAAAATTTGCAAATTTTCTTGGGCTCATATTTCGTAAACTATTTGAAATTTTGACTTATTTTCAAAAGTAAAGTTGTAGCTATTGTCTCGGGCTACAATTTTTACTGAACATATTACTTAGAAAAAACTTCGTTTTCATGGTCAAAAAGTCGAAAATGTAGAAAATTCACCACTTTTTGTAATTTTTTTTGGATATTTCGGCATATAACAGCCAAACCATTGAGATTTTCGATCCAATACTAAGACAAAAATTGTAGCCAAGACAATAGTTAAGAACTCTCTAGTACATCACAAAAGCATTAGAACGCTCCTTCAGGCAGTTTTGGCCTTGTGAATGTGCAAATTTTTTGTGAAATATTGATAAATTACCATTTTCAGATGTTCATAGCGCAAAATTCAACTTATTCCACTTGAAAACATTCCTCCAATGAGTACAGATGCTGAAAATCAACTTTCCACGGACGTTAAATATATATACCAAATTGCCCAAGCCGTTTCAAATGGTAGTTGCTCAATTAATCTTGCAAACATCAAACCTGGACATTCGAGATGGATAACAAAAGCTAGTAGATTGTTCCGTGTGTATATTGCGACAGAAAATCCATCACAAAATTTACAATTTTGGCAAGGTACATCATGAAAGTGTATGTTCCCATGTATTTCAATGTCAAATACTACAATTCGGCTGTATACGGTAGTGCTCTGCTTGGAAAATTCATCCAGTGGACGCAATATTTACCAGACAACTTACGTAACATCATAAATACCGTAATACAGAATAATTCCTATTTCGCACACAGTGAAAATGTTTTGTTGAGAATGTTATCCCAGCAAAACTTTGGTAATGGGTAGTGATTATATAACACATTACCAGGTAATGCATATAACTTATTTGTAGCATTATTTTATGATGTCTTACCAAACATTTGTTTGTTCCACAACGTATTATTTTCAAGTAAAAAATAATGCATTACTAATAATTTGATACGTAATGCATGATTATTGGAAAATATGTATTTCATATTTATTATTTCTAAACATTAAATCATGGATGACTTAATTTGGTTACATTATGTATTATTTGAAAGTTTGAAATAATGCATTATTTTAATTGGATGCATAATGCATTACAATAACATAAAAAATAATTATTTTATAAAAAAAAACTGCATAAGTTTAAACTAGAGATGGGCTCACGACAGGAAATTTCTAACGACGCACACTCACGAGCATATTTTATCTACTTACACTCACTTACAATCACGTGAGTATATTTAATACAAAATTACTTTTTCACTACTCGTAACACCTTATATATTATCTTCTGGTATGCTATATTATTTCATTTCTCGTAACCTATAAAATATCATATATTTTACACCTTACTCGTATTCTTCGTTATAAATTTATGACTTATTTTATACCTTACTGGTATTCTTTGTGATAATGTGGATGCATTACTTTGAGTCTCATCGCCTGTTAAAATCATCAATGCTGCAATGTATAAAATAAGAGATCCTATACCTTATTTTATACCTTATTTGGTAATCTAAGTTTTGCTGGGATACGATGATTGTAAAGAAATTCGTACATTGGCACTCAAAAAAATATTGTATATTCGCGACAACGTATTCGATTTAACTGAGCTTCGCGAATATGTAAAACCAAACATCAATTTTGATTGTACGCATTTCGTTCACATGATCGATTTAGAGGACAAAGCATTGTTATTTGAACCGCCATTTACCAGGAAAATTCCGTATGAGTATTTACAACAATACCTCGAATGTGTAGATGATAAAGATCCACCATTTTCAGACCCACTAATACCTTGTCATATTCAAGGTACGGAGCGTCACACAGTGGGGAAAAATGGACTTTTTTTGTTCAATTTTGCCTACAGGTCGCAATTCTTAACCGATTTTGATTTTTCTTTTTTTGTATTTTAGCTAATAAAATTCCGCATCGATCTGTTATGGTGGATTTTTGAAAAAAAATTTCGGTTTTTTTTATATTTTCCTAAAGTTTAGAAAATTTTAATTTTTTCAGTTTTTTTGGAATAAAAAACTTACTAGGCATGGGACGAATATGCTTTATGGACTAAATTAAAGGTATTTGAACCCCTTATCAGCGACGTGATTAGTATTTAAAAATATATTATTATTTTGGTTTTTATAACCAGACAAAAATTCAAGAATTTTCACTTTTAAAAGCCTATATCTTTAAAAATAATGTACCAATTTCAATGAAATCTTTTTTAGATTAAAGCTTATGTTTTGCTTAGTCATAATTGGTACACAAATTATTTTTTTGCTCAAATTTTACCTTATGATTTTTGGAATTTCAAAATTATTTTTTAGTCTGTTTAAAAAAAAAAAAGTTGTTACATTGTAAATTCGGAAAAAAGAGTTAAACAATTTTGCAAAAATACTGTATATACCAATAATGGTTAAGAAAATGATAAGCTTTAATTTAAAAAAAAAATCATTGAAATTGGTACATTATTTAAAATGATATAGGTACTTAAAAGTGAACCTTTTTTGTCCATACAGCTTATTCGTCCCCTGCCTATTACATTTTTTAGAACAAAAATTCTGAAAAAATTAATATTTTCTGAACTTTAAAAAAATATTCAAATAAAACAAAAACGATTTTTAGAAATCCACCATGACAGACCGATGAGGAATTTTATTAGCTAAATTTCAAAAAAAGAAAAACTAAAATCGGTTAAGAATTGCGACCTGTAGGCAAAATCGGACAAAAAAAGTCAATTTTTCCCCACTGTGCGTCATGTCCAGCTACTAGCTAGTGTTGCTAAGCGCTCAATCGACAAAAACCGTGAAGGTATAATGGCATCTGTATCTGAAGGCCGAAAGAAAGCGCCTCGTATGGAATCTCGAAAAGATTTGGAAGGCAATCTTTGAATAAAAAATACACTAAATTGGAATTCTTCTTGATTCATACCTTGTCTCTACCAATACAATTACTTTGTAATTTAAATGAATTTTCAAAATAAATATTGAACAAAACAAAAAAAAAAACATTATATTTTTGGATAAAAAAAGTGGAAAAAATAAGAAATAGAACATTTTTATGATTTTGCGCTATGAACAACTGAAAATGGTAATTTATCAATATTTTCACGAAAAATTTGCACTTTCACAAGGCCAAAACTGCCTGAAGGAGCGTTCAAATGCTTTTGCGATATACTAGAGAGTTCTTAACTATTGTCTTGGCTACAATTTTTGTCATAGTATTGGATCGAAAACTCAATGGTTTGGCTGTTATAGGCCGAAATATCAAAAACAAATTACAAAAAGTGGTGAATTTTCTACATTTTCGACTTTTTGACCATGAAAACGAAGTTTTTTCTAAGTAATATGTTCAGTAAAAATTGTAGCCCGAGACAATAGCTACAACTCTACTTTTGAAAATAAGTCAAAATTTCAAATAGTTTACGAAATATGAGCTAAAGAAAATTTGCAAATTTTCCAAAAAAATAAAGTCTGAGAAAAAACTTCAAGTCAAAATCGGGAGGCTCGATTTTCACCGTAGACGTATGGTCTAGTTGACTTTTTTGCTCAGTACAATCCCAAGAATCAGAAATGCGAAGCGCCCATTAAGATGTTCAAATCGCCCCACCCTAATATATAAGTTTGTCATTCCGTTTGTAACACCTCGAAATATTGGTCTAGGACCCCATAAAGTATATATATTCATGATCCTCGATCGATTTTAAGACGATCTAGCGATGTCCGTCCGTCCGTCCGTCCGTCTGTCTGTCTGTCTGTCTGTCTGTTGAAAACACGCTAACTTTTGAATGACTTAAGGGAGGCTCCTGAAGTTTGGCATATATGTTGTGCATTTACCTGGTCAGGTTGGTATTGCAATCCAGCGAAATCGGTCAAGTGGTTCAAAAGTTATGAGCAAAAGACTGAATTTCGGCAAGGGTTTTTCGTGAATTTTTAAGGTAAAAAGCACTATAACTTTCGAAAAGTAATTCTGAGGATGCTGAAGCTTGGCATATATCTTTTTCGTTCCTCCAGACTCGTTCGTATTGAATTTCAGCCAAATCGGTGCAGTGGTTCAAAAGTTATTAGCAAAAACGTGAATTTCAGATTAGCTTCACCTAAAATTCACGTGTTGAAAACCCGTTAAACCTGTTTTAAAAACATTGGTAAGTCACAAAAATATTTTACAACGTATTTTTGTCACTCAAAAATATATTTATACCAAAACAAAAAAAAACAAGTAGAAAAATTAAATTCGACTTGGTCAAATCTATGAATACCCTCCACAATGTTATCTGATAGTAATTTTCTAAAAAAATTAGAACATTTTTTTAATCAAATTTTTTTGAGTGTAAAATTTTTTTACTGTCAAAATTTTTTTGAGTGTGACATTTCATTAAAAAAAAAATAATTAAATTAAAAAAAAAAACATTTTTTTTTGAGTGTAACATTTTTTTGAGTGTATATATTTTTTAGTGTAAAATTTCTTTGAGTAACAAAATTACTTTGTAAAATATTTTTGTTGTTTTATACCTATAGGTAATACAAAAAAAAACTATTTCACATATTTCTCTCTTCTTATTTTACCATCCTCTTCTTTAAAAACCAAAAACAAACTAACCCATATTATTTATTTGATTTTTCTCCTAAAATACTTACTATACACCGTTACATACAGTTACACTAACAATAACAAAACAATAACAAATATTTACTTGTCTAACAACTAAACTGCACTCCACGGCAGGAAAACAAACAACAACAAGTTTTAAAAAAAACTGGTATTTCACCATGCTTTTAAAACTTGTTTCACGAGTTTTCAAGAGTGTAAGGTGAAAAGAATCTGAAATTCAGAGCCTTGCTTATAACTTTTGAACCACTGAACCGATTTTGCTGAAATTCAAAACCAAACAGACTTGGGGAACGACAAAGATACATAACACATTTCAGCACCCTCAGAATTGTCTTTCGAAAGTTAGAGTGGTTTTAATCTCGAAAATTCGCAAAATACCCTTGCCGAAATTTACTCTTTTGCTCATAACTTTTGAACCACTGGACCGATTTGGCTGGATTGCAATACCAACCTGACCCGGTAAATGGTCAACATATATGTCAAACTTCAGGAGCCTCCATATATTCTTTCAAATGTTAGCGTGTTTTCAACGGACAGACAGACAGACAGACGGACGGACGGACGGACGGACGGACAACGCTAGATCGACTTAAAATCGATCAGGGATCATGAATATATATACTTTATGGGGTCCTAGACCAATATTTCGATGTGTTACAAACGGAATGACAAACTTATATATACCCTCTATCACTAGAGTGGAGGGTATAAAAAAAATACACTCGAAAAAAATTTTACACTCAAAAAAAATTTTACACTCAAAAAAAAAGATTAGTAAATAATTTTTTTTTTTTTCAAAAATTACTAAAAAAAATTTTTTTTAAACAAAATAAAATATTTCTAATAAAAACTGTTATTTATTTCACGTTAGAAAATTTATTATCACTTAAAATGGGCATTGTGGAGGGTATTCATAGATTCGGCCAAGTCGAATTTAACTTTTCTACTTGTTTTGATTGACGCAAGTAAAATTTTACTTAAAAATTTTAAAAGCAATTTAAGTAAATAATTTAATAAAAACTTACTAGTTTTTTTATTTTTTGTAAAAAGATTTAAAACTTTTTTAAACTTAAAAAAAAAATAGATAAATTTTGAGTAAATTTTTAATTGTGTGAATTAAAAATTTACTCAAATTTTTTTTTCAAACATTTATTAAATTTTTATTAAAAATTTACTCAATAATATTAAATCGTTTACTGGTTCAAAATTGAATAATTTTTTACTCAATAGTATTAAAAATTTACTCAAATATTTTTTTTATTTTTTTCTGTGTGATGACAACGTTATTTTCTCACATAAAGTGTTTTTTTACTCGAAATATACGATTTTTTTTCTCTAAAAAAGTTGACATTACTGCTGACAAGCGAAAATACAGCTATGCCAATAATTCAAAAGTTTAGAAGCAATATAAAAATGTTAGGGGGAGAAGTGCAAAAAGTAGGACAACCCCGGACACTTCCTAAAAAAGAAGTAGGACTGCCCCGGACGACCTAAAAAAAGAGGACGGTGTCCGAGGAAAAGAGGACGGATGGCAACCCTACAATATGGTGGTATGGTTATTAGTACAGAATAATCAACGCTGCCTAGGGTACTTTTGCCTGTTTGGTGAGCTTTTGTTTATGTATTTGTGTTGTTTGTTTACGTTTTATATGAAACGTCAAAAGTTTTACTGTGTGCTGTCACTAACAATTAAGTTTTGTTACGTTGGATGGATGGGCGTCCGCCAATTTGGCGAATTTAATCGGAGGCCATAGAGCCCATCGTGATTCACTTTATTGTCATTTCCCTACTCCCCTTTGATACAAAAACTTTTTACTTCTTGAACCACCCCGATTCTCTAAGATATTCTCCTAAAGATGCCAATGAGACACTGTTTAGGCAATCCAGTACCCGATTTCTGTAAATATGCGAGAAGTTTCCGCATCGAGAAAAATAAAAGAATATTATAGTCATAAAGTTTTCTACCGGGTGAGTACAATGATGCTCATGTTAATAACATCGAACACGAAAAAAATACAAAGCTTTTTTCTTAAAATCCCTGTAAAATACAAGAAGACTATAATATTCTTCTATTTTTCTCGATGCGGAAACTTCTTACATAGTTACAGAAATCGGATACAGGTCAATAAAATCTTTGCCCCAAATGCTTAAGGCGGCTTCTCATCAGACCCGTACATTCACATAACAAGTGCTTTACTGACTCATTCTCCTCCTCTAATTTTACCAATTATACAGTGTCATGTAAGTAGTCTCACTAATAGGCTATCCGTCCGTTTGTCAAAAGTAAGACGACTTTTTGTTTTCTTAGAACCGAGATGTCAGGTTCTACATGTTCCCCCACCGATTTCGAGCTATTTCTCGTGCATTCATCATCCAATTCCCCGACCCAGATTAGGACTGCCTACAATTTCTAACGATTCCGATTTTACAGTATTTAAATCTAAGGCCTTCAGAGCATCAAGACTATCCACGAAAATGTTAAGATCACATGGACGAAGGCCCCTCGTCATTATCATCTGCGCGGCTTTAACAATTGCAACTACCTCAGCTTGGAAAACACTACACTTATCCGGAAGTCTCAATGTGGCCCTGATTTTGAGGCATTCATATCCCGTACCCATATCTATCTCTGACCCGTAAAGATTGAGATTGAATTTTTTGCTATAACAGATTTTTCCGCCCAGTCTCCTGTATTAGGTATTTGGACTTAGAACGTTCTGTCAAAGTTCGTTTGTGGTGAGATATATTCGGTTCTCTGTTGCCGTTCCCTCCAGCCCACCCTACTTAATATGGTCGAGTGTCCCCAAGAGCTTTGCTTTAGCATTTTCGACTCCCTTAACCTGCCTTGCTGAAATTTTCTGATGTGAAGGTACTTTTCACAAAAAAAAAAACGATTACAGACTGATGGGTCTGTAATGTTTTGTGGTATTGTGGTTAACTTTCCCGCTTTGTGGATAAAGACCCTGATGCCGGGCTACCCATAAAGACACGAAGTAGCCATGGCATGCTTATCTCGAGGGACTCCTGTAAGAGTGCCGGAAATATACTATCAGGCCCTGCCGATTTGTAGGGCTTGATGGAGCGGACGACCCACGTTATCTTGCGTTCTTCCACCATTGTCCTGATGACTTATTTTATAAGAATTGTTGTTGGTGAAAGTGAACTCAAGGGAATACTCTCTTCACCTCGTCTCTGCAACCCGGAAAATGGGTATCTATCAGAAGTTCAATGGTTTGCTGACTGCTTTCTGCTTAGGATCCATCTGTCTTTTTAAGAAATCTTGGTACACTGGGGGCTTTGGAAAGAATTTAACGGAGTCCAAAGAAAATGGAGCAGGATTCCTTTTTAAAAGCATTAAAACTGAGACGATAGTTCTCCCAGTCTTCCGTCGTGATATATTTTTTAGCACACCTTCCCCATCGCGATAAAATTTACCAAAGTTATTCATTATAATATACTACTACATATTACCTCAAATTAGGAAATTTTATCATTATTTGTAATATTTTTTTATACACGCCCACAAAAGGGGAGGGGACTAAAAACGACACTTTTTAGTCCCCTGGGTTCAAATGCAGGATTTTGAACTTTTTTGCACAAAAATAGGTAATTTTTTTTAACAAACAATACAAAAATAAAAAAAAAAAAAAATGGCAACTTTCAGAGGTTGGTTTATTTCAACATGGGGGAATTTTTTCCCCCCTTTTCCGATTTGAAAATTTACGAACTCAACCTATGATCATAAGATATATTCGTGCCAGACTTCAGAAGCTGTTTTTTTTTTGACTGCATCGTGTTATCTACAGACAGAAGGACAGACGGACATTCATGGAACGTCTTAGAATCGATCAATATGTACTTTATGGGGTCCCCGATATTTCGATGCGTTACAAACGGAATGATAAAGTGAGTATACATCCATACTGTGGTTGGAGGGTATAAAAAACAAAAGTACAATGTTTGAATGTGGGAGCAAACTTTGAAAATACTCAAGAATACTTCTCTAAAAAATTAAAAAAAAAAAATAATAAATCCATAAAGTTATTTGAATTCAAAAAATATTTTTCTTTTACTCATAATAATATTTTTCACTTAGAATTAGTTGATAATATAATTGCAACAAAATTATTATTCTAATTAAAAGAATTATGTTTTCATTTATACAATGAACAATTTTAATGAAACTTTGAAATCTAATGAAGAAAATTTTACGAAATTCTTTCATCACATGTGTGAAATTTCGTTGCTCATGTGAAATTCTTCATTGCTATAATGAAAAATGTTTAATGAATTTTGTTCATTCGTAGTATGAAGCGTTTTTCTATCAGTATATGTTTGGAAACCATTTTTCACTCCACTCTATTTTATGTATTTATTTCTTCCTTTATACTTGAATATTTCTTGTTAATTTCATTATTTCAGTTTTGTAAACTCGAATAAAATATATAGATATTTTTTTTTAAATAATATTATGTCTATAATTTGTCCATAACTAATTGGATTTATTAAAATAAAATTTATTATGTTACGCTCACTTAATAATGAATTTATTTATGAATGTTTTACGAACGAACGCATGCACTCTGGCTTTGATTGAGATTTTAATTTTGATTTGATTTTAATATCATTATTTTTTTTTATTCATTTGTAATAATATAATTTTATTGAAAATAGTTTGTTAAGTCTGGAATGAGTTGCTTATATACATGTTTAAATTATTTTTAATTAAAAGCGACCGTTTAAAAATGGTTGTAGGCAAAATCTTCCAACAAAAAGAATTTCAAAAATCTAATTAAAATAATTTATTAAAATTTGGATCTTCTTTCATACAAAAGTACCACTTGTTTGACAAATTTGTATAGTTCTTCGATAAAATTTTACGAGAAAATAAGTTTAAAATTAAATTAAACTTGGCCGAATCGGAAGAAGCCACCCTTCCTTCGTCAACACTCTTCGATTGTCACTGTAGGTGTGTAAGAGTGCTGACGAAGGAAGGGTGGCTTCTTCCGAAAGCTGTCGACATCTCCACTTAGCCTGTGTTGTCAATTAATTTTTTCAGATTTTCTCATTGTTCAACAAAAATAATTATTTCTCAGAAATAATTAATATGGACTCAAACCGAAATAAATAAAAACTTCAGTTATAAAATATAAAGTCCAACAATAAATAAAACAGAATTAATACTCAACTCATAAGGTACCATGCAATATAGTAATATTTCTAAGAATTAGAAATATGAAATATAAATTCAAACCTAACGGACATTTTTCAAGACTTGAAAAGTCCTACTAAGGGTTGCAACTCTGAGAAAATCTACTACAGTGTAAGAAATTACAACTGTGTTAGAAAAAGTTAAAAATAGATTGGTTAAGTTCGTGCTAAACGTAACAAATGGGTGATGAAATGTGATATAATTCCCGTCCGCTTTTTCACCTTAATGTACGTTTAAATAGCTGATTTTAATCTTACACATCTACAGTGACAATCGAAGAGTGCTGACGAAGGAAGGGTGGCTTCTTCCGAAAGCTATCGACATCTCCACTTAGCCTGTGTTGTCAATTAATTTTTTCAGATTTTCTCATTGTACAACAAAAATAATTATTTCTCAGAAATAATAAATATGGACTCAAACCGAAATAAATAAAAACTTTAGTTATAAAATATAAAGTCAAACAATAAATAAAACAGAATTAATATTTTATATTTTTTTGTTAAGCTAATTGGGCCTAATGTATTAATGTAAATAAAAAACCTTTTTTACATATTTCTCCCAACGTTTCGTCAATTATTTGTTGACTTCTTCAGGGGTTGTCTATTTAATATTTTTTTAAAAAACAATAGATTATTACAAAATTATAAAACAACAAAATAAATAAACTTACAATTACTAAGTATTTTTTCACATTAGATTATACATTGTATTTTACACAGCTTACATAAAACATAAAACATTTAACATATAGCTGTAAGCTGTGTAAAATACAATGTATAATCTAATGGCCCCAAAATTAATATGAAAAATTACCCCAAAAAACTAGGAAAAATGACCCCAAATTTTCGTGTTGTTGTACTCCATATAAAAATTTGGGGCCATTTTTCATTTTCGTTTTGGGGCCATTTTGCATTGGGGTCATTTTTCATGGTGCCGTTTGATCGAATGAACAAAAATAATTATTTGAATTATTTGAACAAAGTTGCAAGACGAATAATTGACAATTCTATTATTAACTTTCAAAAACATATTTCACGGAAAAAATACGTCGATGTTGAAATCCTTTTAAAGAATTCTGGACGAATATACATATTAGGAACGAATTAGATGTCTCATTTATTTATGGGAAACAGCAGGCTTATATTAAGGATAAAGTAGTTGACTCAGCATTCTACGCTGCAGTTTATTACATAGAGAAAGGCCTCTCAAAGATTATATACTTTGCGCTTTTCTTGATATTTTGGGGGTTTTAACAATATTGAATTAGGGGCTATTAAAAGTGCTCTTATCCGAGCTGGGATTAGAACATAGATAGCTAATTGGCTCATGACTCTATTGACAAATAGAGTTATTTCGAGTTGAGTAATGATAAAGTTCATGCTCGCATGAAAGAATTTGTTTATTAGGGCTATGAAAACTTACACTGATTCTATGAAAAAAATCATTAGAAGTCAGCCAATGAAGTCTTTCATAGAATCTATGAAACAAATTCATAGAAACCAGAAACCTATGAAAAAGATCATAGGGCAAAGGCGTCGACAATAAAACCACAGACGGTAGGTCTTGGATTCGAGTAGCGGTCAGGGCAGCAACGATTTTTTTATGTTTTTTTAATTGTTTATATTTTTTAACATCTGTATTAAACTATTTGAATTATTGTAACATTATTTTAATAATTAAAAAAAAATTAAAATTAATTCTATGAATTAATTCATTTTCTATGAATCTAACAAAATCTATTAATAAAATTTTATAAAATATTTCACAATACTAATGAATATTCATTCAGCCAATGAACTGTTTCGTAGATTCTATGAATTTGGTTCATAGATATTATGCACAAATTCATAGATATTATGCACAATAATTCTTTCAGTGTGGCAACAAAAGGAACTCCGCAAGGTGGAGTCATCTCTCCTTTGCTATGGCTTATCGTTATAAATGATATATTGGTAAAATTGGGTAGATCAGGTATACCTGTTGTTGCTTACGCTGATGACGTTGTCATCTTAACCTCAGGCAAGTTCATTGACAACGTCCCTAACATTTTGGACAATGCTTGGAGGTCTCTCTCATGATGGGCAAGGGATTGTGGGCTCAACGTTAATTCAACAAAAAACGAACTGGTTCTTTTTACTAGGAGAAGAATTACACCAAAATTTATTTCTCACATACTGAATGATACTACATACTGACAAATTTCTAGGTGTGATTTAGACCGTAAACTCAATTGAATCAGGAACTTAGATGAACGTATTTAAAAAGCTTTTGCTACATTACACTTGTGTAGGAAATTTGTTGGGGCAAAATGAGGATTAAAACCCATACTTTTTCATTGGCTGTACACAGCGGTCGTTAGACCTGTATTATCTAATGGTTGTCATGTTTGGTGGCTAGCTTTATTGAGTCTCACAGTAGCTATGACTACGACGTCTATAGAAGCATTACAAACAATTTTGAATATCACACCATTGAATATTCATATTAAAGAAAATGCGTCGATTACTCTTAACAGACTTAATCCATCAGGATTTATTGGCTCTAAAAAATTACAATATCAGGTCAAAGGTAGTCAGTCGCTGCCACAAAGAACTCTCAGCGAGCAGCATTACTTAAGACTGTACTTGGTACGGTCACAAAGATATTCTAGGTAACTAGAAAGCAGGTAAACTGGAAAAACAAGGTGCCAGTCTTCCAGAGGATGCATCGGTACACACTACGGATCAGGAACAAAACCAGAGGTACTTGGATACATAGATGAACAAATTCAGACTTAATTATTATGGGATAAAAACTTGGCAAGGCAGACCCAAATTCTTCTAGATATGAATAGAAGACAATTAAGAATGGTAATAAATCTAATAACTGGCCATAATACGTTAGACAAACATATGGTAAGAATAGGTAGATTGAATGATGATACTTGTAGATGGTGTGGGGAAGCTGTCGAAGACAGCTATCAATTCTCATGTGAGAGCCTTGCGTTGCCTTTTAAAAGATTTAAACTATTTTTTTCAGAACTTATTGGCATTTTTAAAAACTTTAAAGTGGAATGCATAATTGGAAAAGATGCGTGTGATAAAACTGAAGATAGAAGGTTCGCACATTAAAGGAATCATAATGGGGTACTTCAAGGCCTTTGTGGACGTTGGTTTTGTGTAAAGCGGTGTCATTCTTCACAACCTAACTTTGTCCCTAGCAGTTTGGTATTGCATTTGAGAGATATCGGTTCAAATGGTATGAACGAAAACGTTAGGACACCCCGAAAATATTGGTACATTTCACATTACCTAGAAAAACAAAATGCTTTAATTTGGCTGCTGGTTGTACACTAGGGTGGCTCGTTTTTGGGCTTTTCTCTCTGATCAAATTCTAATACCCGCCAAAAGTGTCGGTCCCCTAAGGGTAACTCACATGCAAAATATCACTCCGATCGGAGTTTATCTTCTGTCTCCACTTTGAGCCTGAAAATTGGGGTTTTTGCAAAAAAGGACTTTTTAAACAAAAAATAAAAAAAAATTAAAGTTTTTTTATTAAAATAATTAAAAAAATATTTTTGTATAATATTCGATCTTAGATACTTAAATATGAAATTTAAAGATTTTACGATATCATTAACCCGTTCAAACTTGATACCAAAAAAATGGCATGGTTTTGGGGGCGTTCTCAAAACACCTCTTTTTCAAAATTTCAAAATTTTATTGAAAAAAAATTTTAAATATATAAGTTTTTCTTTCTCAATTCATTTAGAACACTTTGGAGAAGAAAAATGTGAAATATGGCGGATATCCGTCGGGCCACTTTTCGGGAATCGCGGGGGGAAGTTAGGGGATTTCAAGGAAATGTTGGTTTTATCAATAATTTGGATTAATAAAATCTTATAAATTTCATTTTGGGAAAAATTAACGGTTTTTTGGTGTCGTAGCATTCTATTAAATAACTTTAAGTATGTCATGAAATCTTACCGATCTAGGACGTTTTTAACCCACATTGGCTGGAGGTCACAAATGACCCCCGCAGAAAATTTGAGGTTTAGAGCTTAAATATTGTGCTATAAACAAGTATAAAACGGCTTTTGTGCTTTGTACCCTCACTATTATTTAATATTAATATATAATCTTTACAAAAATCGTTAACCCTTCTTCGTAGGGGGTCAAAAATGACCCATTCACTAAAAAATATATATTTTTTATAAAAAAATAATTTGTGGCAATCTATTAGAAAACTTTCAATCAGCCCTAAAATCTAACCTTTTTAAGATATCTTTAACCCATATTGGCCCGGGGTCAAAAATGACCCCGGCAAAAACTTTTAGGAATAGTGCTTGAATTTTTTGATATCAACAAAATATATATTTTTTACTGAATGGGTAATTTTTAAAAATAATTTTTTTAAAGATAATATATTAATACGAAATTATAGTTTGGGGAAATAGAACAGAAACCATTTGATACTTGTTTATAGCACAAAATTTAAGCTCTAAACTTCAAATTTTCTGCGTGGGTCATATTTGACCCCCAGCCAATGTGGGTTAAAGGCGTCCTAGATCGGTAAGATTTCACGACAGACTTAAAGTTATTTAATAGAATGCCACGATACCAAAAACCCGTTAATTTTCCCAAAAATGAAATTTATAAGATTTTATTAATCCGAATTATTGATAAAACCAACATTTCGTTGAAATCCCCTAACTTCCCCCCGGGATTCCCGAAAGGTGGCCCGACGGATATCCGCCATATTTCACATTTTTCTTCTCCAAGTTGTTCTTAATGAATTCAGAAAGAAAAACTTATATATTTTAAATTTTTTTTCAATAAAATTTTCAAATTTTGAAAAAAGATGTTTTGAGAACGCCCCTAAAACCATGCCTTTTTGTTGATATCAAGTTTGAACGGGTTAATGATATCGTAAAATCTTTAAATTTCATATTTAAGTATTTACGATCGAATATTATACAAAAATAATTTTTTAATTATTTTAATAAAAAAACTTTAAATTTTTTTATTTTGTGTTTAAAAATTCCTTTTTTGCAAAAACCCCAATTTTCAGGCTCAAAGTGGAGACAGAAGATAAACTCCGATCGGAGTGATATTTTGCATGTGAGTTACCCTTAGGGGACCGACACTTTTGGCGGGTATTAGAATTTGATCAGAGAGAAAAGCCCAAAAACGAGCCACCCTATTGTACACCGAATGCTATTTAAACTAGTACAAACATATTTTTTTACAAAAAAAAAACAACCGAATTTTTTTTACGAACCTTTTTTAAAAAAGTTTTTTATATCCTCCAAATATATTATGGGGGGGGGGGGTATACTCACTTTGTCATTCCGTTTGTAACACATCGAAATGTGAGCCCCACGCGGATGCTAAAAAATCCAATGGTATTAAGTTTTTAGAAGTATCCAAATTTCACAGCACTACTTAAAGCAAGTAAGTTTATTGGGATAGAAGATAGAACGCTCGAGCTGTAATCATTTATTTATTTATTGAATTTTTAACATATAATTACAAATCATATACTAAATTAACCTAACAGAGACGGGTGACAATGACCATTGTCTCGTTGTAGCGAAACAGACCAAGACCTCTGGTAGGAATCGAACCCACGACAACCGGACTCAGGCTAGCACGCTGGGTGCCCTCCAAATCTATCAGTCTAAAATAATACTTGCTGCAAAGAGAATATAATTTCTTATACATAAATTTTTCAAGAAATTTTCGTTATATCTTGGTCTCATTTTTTTTTGTAATTCATTTAATATTCTGAAAATGTTATAAGGTGTTAAAAAAGCATTTGGTGTTAAATCCATCATTAACATTATTTGAAAATTGTCAACACCTTTCCATACAAATATTGTGAATCGGTTGTGTGTAAATGAAGAATCCCCTGTTATTTTTGTATGATAATATACAAACATTTTCTTTTATACTTCAATCGTTTATACACCACCAGCAGTTACAATTTCTTTCTATCATATTTTCGGTTTTCTTTTATGAATTTTCAAACATTTATTGCGTTAATAAATTGTTTGCCATTAATAACAATAACAACAGATAATCTCCGTATAACAAATTAATGATGTTACTACTCTGTACAGCGGCAAACAAATAAATAGGTAGACGAATATGTATGGTTTTTAGAAGGTAAATTATAATTATACCCTACAACATTCAGTGGTACAGGCTACAAAGAGTTTGTGCTATTCGAAATATTAATTCAACTCTTCTTTTCGGGATACAAATCTTATTTCAGAGCCAATTTTCGAGTCGATGATCACACATTCATCCGACTGCCCATGGACAATCTAAGACAAATGATGAGTAATTATTTACATCAAAATTTTACATGATAATCACTAAAATATAAGATTGATTCAAATTTAGTTCGAAACGGTCCATTTTTTAAACCAATTAAGAAAATGTATTTAAATAATGACGAAAACTCATAGTGAGGGGTTCAATTAAGTCGGATTTACCGACTAGTATTATCTTGCTTTTTTTCCTTTGTAACTATTCAGAGAACCATTATGAATGTGTTACATACGGACATGTAATAAGCAAACACTGGAGGCCTTTTGTAAGAAACACTTGTCATTATGAGCATTATGAGCCAAAAGTGCGAAATAGGGCGGGTAGTTAAATACCCAACAGAATTCTGAAGGAGTTGATTCTTTTTCATATCGTCGGTACGCCAACCAGAACTGATATGTGTATTTTAACATTTGAAGAGTCTTTAATAACAGCTAAATTTGGTACTTTTGCGCTGTTTTTTTTTTAATTTAAATTAATGTAAATAGAAAATGTGCAATATTATTTAAATATTTATGAAAGAAATATTGTTTTAAAGCACCACGAAAGGCCTAACAAAGCTGATTTGTAAGCCCTTCCAAAAAATTAAAAAAAAAACACATACCAGTACCCGATTACTGTAACTATGCGAGAAGTTTTCGCATCGAAAAAAATAAATAAATATTAGAGTCATCTTATACTTAACAGAGTGATTTAAAAAAATAGCTTTGCGTTTTTTTCTTATTCGATGTTTTTTACTTAGCAACATTGTACTCAACCTGTAAAAAACTAAATGACTACAATACTGTTCTATTTTTCTCGATGCGAAAACTTTTCGCATAGTTACAGAAACTGGGCACAGAACTGGTTGGCGCACCGACGATATTTAAATTCCTGATTCAAATTAAAAAAAAAATGGTTTATGGGTAAATATGGACGATAACACAAGCGGGCTGGTAACGCATACAGGTGGTATACGACTAACAAGAGAAGTCTCCTTGGTGTCACCCTCCGATCTTCATGAAATATGAATATGTTTCTCAAAACGAAAATTAATTCGACACGTATTTTTTTTTAGCGGCCAAGCTAATTTTTAAGAGTGGTCGAATTGTACGGGGGAAGTTGACCTTTTTCAGTTTTTTTCGATTTAACCTTTTTATTCAAAATTAGTTTATTTGGTATCAGATTAGAGGTATTTAAAATACCTATCTCGTGGTGCTTACAACATGCCAAAAAAGTTAATATTTTTTGATTTATTAACAAAAATGTTTTCAAATATTGGTATTTCACTAATTATGACGAAAATGTATGCATGTTTTAACACTTTATTTAGACACATAGTTAGGTTTTCCAAAAACCTTTCATTTGGTATGTATAGGGTTGCCATCCGTCCTCTTTTCCCCGGACACCGTCCTCTTTTTAAAGGCGTCCGGGGCAGTCCTACTTCTTTTTTAGAAAGTGTCCAGGGTTGTCCTACTTTTTGGACTTTTCCCCATAACTTTTTTTATTGCTTCTAAACTTTTGAATTATTGGCTGTATTTTAGCTTATCAGCAATAATGTAAACTTTTTGAGAGCAAAACAAAAAGAAAATTGTACTATCTCTTAGTAAGATCACGATCGTGTTGGTTATTTGTCGATCTTGATCTTATTAAGAGATTGTACATTTTTTTTCTTCTAATTCTCAATGAATGTGGAGTTGAATAAGTATTAATATTTTCGTTTATAATATCGAATTATCACTTAAATTCCCTTTGCTACTTGTAGTATATGTTTTTTTTTTTTATTTATTTAATAGTTTTGATAATGGAATCTGACAAATTCCGAAACACGTGTTGACCAAGTCCCGCAAAAATTATCAACATAAATAAATTTAAAACAGAAAAATAATTTTTTGGTAAATTATTCTATGAGAATATCATTAGTGTCCGACCGAACAGTTCGGCCAAAAAACGGTATTGGCCCAAAATTAATATTTGCAAGCATTTTTAACAGCTTTTTCAGATGGCAGTTTGTTTGTTTAGGCGATAGAAGACTATTCTGACTTTCAAATTTAATGGCGAGGACGAAGTTAAGCACCAATTTAGATGTTCGGTAACCGAACGTTCGGCCAAATCGAAAAAAAGTTCGGTTACCGAACTTCGAAATTGTAGCTTAATTTCGTACTCGTTCTTAAATTTTGCACTCAGAATCGTCTTCTACTACTACTTCCAAATACCAAATTTCTGATTAAATGACGTTTTTTGGCCGAACTGTTCGGTCGGACACTAAATATCATAGCTTCAATTTGTAAAGGACCTCGAGCTAGAATAAACTCAAAAAATTATATTTTAAAGGCGAATAAAACAATTTTTATTTCTTAATAAAAATTTATCAGAATTTCCATTTATATTTCAAGAATTTCGGAATACTTTTCAAAAATTCCAAATATACGTATTTCAAAAATTTATATTTTTTTTCAAAATTTTCCAAATGACGTTCAAAAATTTTCAATTAACAAATGGAATTTTTTGAAAAACATATTGACAATGAAGATATGTATTTTGAAATGAAAATAAAAATTTTTGAAATACAAATTGAGTTTTCTGATAAGCATTTAGACAATTTTTAAATACAAATAGAAAATTCTGATATAAAAAAAAAAATATTTGTATACCCGAGTAAAAAAGTTCCTATATAGTTGTATATAATTTTATAAACATCATATATGATTAAATAGAATTATATAGAATTTGATGCGAAAAATGAGTCGATAAAACTATATAAAATTTGATCAATGTTTCATATATTTTGATAAATTTTTTATGTAATTTTATGCGAAATTTGGACCCCTATTTTTATATAATAATAGCAAAATTATATAATTAGATATAATTATATAAAAATATATAAAATTGTATAAAACTATATAAAGTTACATAAAATTATATCAAGTTTTATATAAACCATAAAATTTTGTTTTAATTATATATAATTATATATAATTTTATGTAACTTTATATAGTTTTATACAGTTTTATACAATTTTATATTTTTTTATATAATTATATCTAATTATATAAATTTGCTGTTGTTATATAAAAATAGGGGTCCAAATTTCGCATAAAATTATATACAAAATTTATCAAAATATATGAAACATTGATCAAATTTTATATAGTTTTATCGACTCATTTTTCGCATCAAATTCTATATAATTCTATTTAATCATATATGATGTTTATAAAATTATATACAACTATATAGGAACTTTTTTACTCGGGTATAGAAATTTTTGAAATATAATTGGAAATAATTGATAATATTTTTTCTCAAAATATAATGGAAAATTTTTAAATTATAAGTGGAAACAATTTTTTTCCTAATACTAAATATACATTTTATTTTTATATTGTATCGCGTTGTTGATTTTCTTTATATGAGTTTATAAAGAAATTGTCCTCCTTTTTGGGTCAAATGTCCTCCTTTTTTGAGGTTGATGTCCTCTTTTTCTCAAAAAGGAAATGGCAACCCTAGGTATGTAACATGACTACGTTTCTTTGCATAATATAGGAGATAAACGAAAAAAACTAAAAAATTACAGTTTCTTCCTATTCATTTGTTTCCCTAAAAATTAATTTGGGCCGCTAACAAAATATGTGTCCCTTTATTTTTTCTGCTGCACAAAATAAAACCAATTTCATAACGATCGGCGGGATACTTCCCTTTTAAGATAAAGGAATTCATTAACGATTTAGACCTATTGTCTTTATAATAGGAACGCGTTGTGACCATATTTAAGTCCTAGAGACCCGCTCTGGTTTCCACAATGGACGTATTCCTACTCCGCATCTGATAAATCCAGTACGTCGCCAGTTTTATAAATCTGGAAGAATTATAAAAGACAAATATGGGGTTCCAATCTAACAAACTGTTGTCGTTTAGGAAAAAGAAAAAGGTCACAAGGGGTAGGTTAGTTTGTAAGTGGCTGCTGACGCTTTACGTCAGCACACATAGAGACTGAGGTCCGTTGTGATACCCCAGGAAAGTAATGATGTAGTCCTACTAGTCCCCGCCATTAAACAAATTTGACCTCTTTATGAAACTTCTAAGATATTTAATACCAGTGAAGCAAGTCTCTAATCAGAAAGAGCCGGGCAATGGCAGATAAAGTATTCTATAGTTTCCAACTCCTCCTAATCCATGCAAAGTTATTTGATGGTACATTTATCCGTTCAATGTATTTTTCATTAGGCAGTGTCCGGTAATTACAGCAACCACCGTCACAAGCTCTTCTCTTGGAATCGATAGCAGTGTCCGGTAATTACAGCAACCACCGTCACAAGCTCTTCTCCGGTCCTCACAGCAGTTGGGTCTACGCCCCGGGATCGACGCGGGAACTACAATCCCGCCCAAGGACTGCAAAACCTCGGACACTGGAGTCCAGCATGTAGGTACAAGGAACCCACAAATCCCATATCCCCCCCCCATTTTTCCCCACTGAACAGACAACACCGGCATGCCTGTTCAGACTAACAGCTCTCCTAGCCGGTGACATAGAGCAGAACCCTGGTCCAATGACCAACAAGTGTAACAGGTGTGGAAGGTCCTTCACTGGTAAGGCCAAACCCATCAGATGTGCTGTGTGTGGTGACAGTGCACACCTTCGCTGTTCGGGACTGAGGAATGCCGATCTATATAGACCGGACTTCATCGGTCCCTGCTGCAGAAGGCGTCAAGCTGCCAACACACGCAGCACACCTGTGGGTGAGGCACCAGATCGGCCTTCCACACCTGGTGTCCAAGCAGGACCACACTCGACCGACTCTACCAACGAAGAACCAACCATTAGGGCCAGCCCGTTGGAACCTTCACCAGGTCTTGATTTCAAGATATTACAGTGGAATTGCAACGGGCTGAGCAGGAAGATCAAGGAAGTTACGGATTTCATGGACAAGAGACGCATCCTGATCGCGGCCCTCCAAGAAACTAAGCTGACGAGCAGGAACCCAATCTCCTGCTCGTCCAGCTATAGTATCATAAGGCAGGACCGCGAAAGGGATAAGGGCGGAGGTCTTGCTTTTCTTGTTCATGACTCTGTTAACTTCCGACCGCTGTCCATCACATCGAACGACGATCACCTGGAACTCCAGGGGATAGCCGTTCGATCAGGAGAGGATGAGATTGAAATTGTGAACGTCTACATCCCTCCAACAGCGGCCTGCCGTTCGGGATATCGTCCTTCCATTGAATTTTTAATGGAAGGCGATAGTAGGGTCATACTCGGTGACCTAAACGCTCACCATGATAGCTGGCATTCTGAGCTGGAAAATGATGCGAGGGGTAATCTCTTTGATGATGAAATTGACAACACAAACTACTGTGTTGTCAACGAGAGACACCCTACTCGCATCACCGCAAACTGTCGCAGCTCACCAGATCTTTCGATAGTCAGCCCTGACCTTGTGGCCTTCACCACCTGGCATGCCGACATCGCTCTCAACTCTGACCACATCCCAATTACCGTCAAGATTGCAAAAAGCCCAGACTTCATATCTGCTGAAGAACGGACTTTTGTAAACTTTCGGAAATCGGATTGGGCCAGATTTGAGGAGATGACGGAAGCACAATTTGGTCATCTGACTCCTCCCTCAACGTCATCAGAGGGAGAACGTAATATACGAAAGATCTTGGTCGATGCGAAAAACCGCTGCATCCCGGCTGGACGCATAGCGAAAATGCGCCCAAATTTTCCACCGGAGGCATGTCGCCTAGCAGATAGGCGAGATGCCATCCGGAGGGAAAATGCAGCGGACCCTCGTTTAAGGCAACTGAGCGCCGAGATTGAGGCTCTAGTCTCTGCTCACTGCAAAGACCTGTGGTTACGGCACCTTGAAGAGTCGGATAAAGGTTCTAAGCGTCTTTGGTCGACGATAAAGAACCTTTCGAATCCCCGTAGAAGCGGAAGACCCACTCTCACTTTTGAGAGTGGCACGCCGCTTGACTCCCAAAAGTGCTGTGCTGCCTTAAACCGACAGTTTGTAGAGCATCCAGCCAGACCCAACAGGGACCAGAGAGTCATCCGAAGGAGGATCAGATCTCTACCTCACACAGAAGATGTAGAGATCACTCCGGAGGATGTCTCTAAAGCTATCAAAGAAGCGAAAGCCTCCACGGCAATAGGTCCAGATGGTCTCGCTATGATCATGCTTAAACACGTGGGGGAGAAAGGGTTGACATACATGGCAGAAACGTTTAGCCTGTGTGTTAACTCCTTGGAGATTCCAGACATGTGGAAGCTCGGGAAGATTATTCCCCTTCTCAAACCTGGGAAGCCCAATAATTTGGGGAGCTCCTACAGACCGATAACACTACTGTCACCAGTGGTTAAGGTCCTGGAATCTGTCCTTCTCCCTACTCTTAGGGAGAATCTCCCCATGGCGGACCACCAACATGGCTTTCGTTCTGGTCACAGTACAACAACTGCGTTGTGCGAAATCACGACAGCCATAGCCGGAGGCCTTAACAGCAAACGCCCATACGAGAGGACCATTGTGGTCGCTCTCGATCTGTCTAAGGCCTTCGACACGGTCTGCCACACGCAGCTTCTGCAAGACCTGTATGACTCTACGCTCCCTAATGTCCACAAACGATGGTTGGCGAATTACATGGCTGGGAGGCAGTCATATGTAGAGTTTAGAGGTTCCAGGTCGGGACTGCGGAGAAATAAGCAGGGTGTTCCACAAGGGGGTGTCCTCTCACCCATCTTGTTCAACACGTATATCTCCAAAATCCCGACCCCACCTCCAGGACTGAAATTGATATCCTACGCCGATGACTGCACAATTTTGTGCACAGGCAGGGATATCGAAGCCCTGGAGGAACAGCTTAACAGCTATCTGCCAACCCTGACGAAATTTTTGGCAGATAGGAACCTCCAGCTCTCGACACCCAAGTCGACGGCCACGCTCTTCACCACGTGGACTAAAGAGGTTAACAGGGAACTCAATGTCCACATTAGTGGGCAGAGAGTTCCCACGGTGAAAAACCCCAAAATTCTTGGGGTTCACTTCGATAGCCTCTTTATGTTCGCGAGGCATTCCGAAGAGGTGACCAGGCGAGTGAAAGGGAGGAACTCCATTTTGAAAGCGCTGACGGGCAGCACCTGGGGTAAAGATAAGGAGACGATCTTGACTACGTATAAAGCCATAGGTCGTCCCCTTATCGACTATGCCTCCCCGGTATGGTCGCCGTCCGTTAGCGACACACAATGGAGAAAGCTCCAAACGGTGCAGAACACGGCCCTCAGGGTGGTAACAGGGTGTCATTCCATGGCATCTGAAGACCACCTACATGAGGAGACCAAAATTCTGCCCGTTCGGAGCCATTGCTCCCTTCTCACTCGTCAATTCGTACTTGGATGTCATATGACCGAGCACCCCAACCATGCAAGCGTCGTTGGTACGTCGGCACCGGAGGTGAGACAGGTGAGGTCTGACCTACGGTCCGAGAAATCGGCCGTGAGTCACCTCATCGGTCTTGTGCAGTGTGGCGACTTAAAAGAGGCGCAGGCTCGCCTACACACGGAGATCGTCTCGGAATCCATTGGGAGGATGCGAGACAATGTTGTGTTAGGTGGCAGGCCCCCTCCCCTTTCCGAATCCGAAAAGAGCCTGCCACGTAAGGTCCGCACGACATTGTCCCAACTCAGGTCAGGTTACTCTAGGGGGTTAAATAGTTACCTGGCCAGAGTTAACCCTGACATCTCTGATGCCTGCCCTCTTTGCAGCGCTACACCTCACAACACCATACACCTCTTCGAGTGCCCGGTTCGGCCCACGACACTCACACCTAGGTCATTATGGACCAATCCAGTCGAGGCAGCTCGCTTCCTCGAACTGGAAGGGTAACCTGCTTTATGTCTCCTATCCCAATCCCCTTCCCATCCCCATCCCAAAATATAAAATATATTTCTTAATAATAATATAATAATAATTACTACTAACATTTCTTGTATCTGCATGTGAACCTCCAGTGGACGCTACAACAACAACAAGCTCTTCTCTTGGAATCGATATCAGCTCACTTTTGCGCTTCTGATTAAAGTCTGAATTACTTTAAACGTGCATGAATCGTAGACTCTTTAACAAAATCCAGTAAGTAAAAAAAGTACTTCTACGGAAACACGTCCAAACGTAATTCTGTTGAAAAAAGAATTTCTTTACGTTTCAACGTGACAAAAAATACAATGCGTTAGACACAAACAAAACATAAATAAATTAAAATTTCTATATATTTCTTCTAAATATTTCGACCTTTTTTAATTCAAATTTATTTTATGGTTTAGAATTTTTCTAAATGGGCTTTCAAGGTCACTATTTTAAAAAAGTAAATAAAATACTATTTATTTCATTTTCAAACACCGACGTTTCGCTGGGTATAAAAATGTTCTGTACTTTTTTTTACTTACTGAATTTTGTTAAAGAGTCTACGTTTAATGCACGTTTAAAGTAACTCAGGCATTATATGGCATTCACACTTGCTGTTTTGAAGTGTTCAAGAGTGAGATGTTTAAAAAAGTCTTTGTTCTGTGTTTATTTCGTTTTTATTCTGTTACTGGTGTTTTGTTGAACAATTTGTTTAAGGTCGCAAGTGTGAATGCCATATAAGAGATGGCCAAATATGTCATGTAGTCCCACAGGTCAATCCATGTGCCCATCTATGATTAGTCTCTGTCGCGAAACAAGGCTGTATATTCTGCTTGCAAGTTTGTAGAGGCATACCAAGAAATTCAATTTTCGTTGGAACCTATAAGGCAGTTTCCAGTCTTGCAATATCATCGGCTTTGCAATTCTCAGAAATGTCTCAGTACCCTTAGACCTACATGAGTCGTATGTCAAACTGCTTGGTCATCTCATTTAGAAATGAGTCAGGGACTTGATGCTTGAATGTCGTAATAGATGTTGACTGCGGTTGTAGACAAGACAATGCAACTCAACCAATCAGCCACTTCCTTTATTGCCAGGATCACTGCCTGGTAGACACTGCAGTAATCTGGCAATATTCGAGCCAGGCTCTACCAAAGCTCCACCAAATAAACTCCGAAGCCCACTTGTTCGTGTATCTTCGATCCATCTGTGTAAAAATTTATAGAGGCTCCCCTACCCGGAATACCCCTCATACAAGACTCCCTGGATGGTCCACATTTTGTTGTATTGCTGTATTTTTCAAGATTGCTCTATGGCCAAAATCACAGCCGAGTTCTCGACGTTGCTGCATACTGCCTACCCAATAAATATGTCGAATGGTATTAGGTATAGGAGAATTTCTAATGCAGCTGTAGGCAGCGATGCCAACTCAGCGCGTTTCGCGCCTAAGTATAGAACGACAGGTAAGGTTTTAAGTGACTACAAATGCTTCACCTCAGACTATGAGGTCCGTTTTGATACGAGAAGGAGAGACACCTTTCTAGTCGTTTCCGTTAAACCAATTTTAACCTTTGATGACACTTCTAAGCTGTTTTATATCGATATTAGACAAATCATAGGTCTCTTACAGTTGCGAATATCTCATTAAGAACAAGTCTATTTCAAAAAATTTCTGAATAATGGGCGACAAAATTGTTAATAGTTTCAAACTTCTTCGTTGTCAACACTCCTCCAGAAGAAGTCGTTTGACGACGCCCATGTTCAACATGCTTCCAGTCATGATAACCGCTATCTTCGGAATATCAACTCTTGGGAGCAGGAGCAGAGTTCTTGTAACCTTTTGTATAGGTCAATTCATTTTCGAATGTCAGATTTATCTCCCCTTGCGAAACCAAGCCATAATTGTGCTTGCAAGTTTTTAGAGTAATATCAACCTATTCCAATTCCAAATCTTGCAAGCTCGTATGGGTCCGGTAATTACAGCAATCACCGTCGAAATCTCTCCTTGGAAGTGATATCAGATCACCTGTGTTCTTTTGCTTTAAAGAAGGTTTAATCTTTTAGGTAGCTTCACTCGTCCATCCATGTGCCCATCTCTGATTAATCTCCGTTTTGCTTGTAAGTTTCTAACAATTCAATTCCGTTATAACCTGTAAGGTAGTTCCCAGTCTTGCAAGCACATCGGCTTCGCAATTCCCTGGAATGTGTCTAACTTTGGCTCAACATAATATTTCCACCACTATATTCAAAAACGATTTTCTAGATTTTAAATAATTTTAAAAGAGTTCATTCTTTCAATACATATGGAAATACACACACACTGAATATGAAAGTACATATTTGTATGTATTATAACATGTTGTACTATTTAGTACCTTTCCTAATTTTTGACATCTTTTGAGTTTCGTTATTGTTGTATGTAGTTGCTCATTTTATATTTGGGTATAATAAATATGTTTATGTATTATATGTTGTTGTTTTTGTCAGTTGCAAGTACATGGTGTTATGATGTGGTGGCGGTGTTTTACCCTCGGGGGATTCTTGATGCGGTAAGGATTGTAAAGTAAATTAAAAGTCACTCACCCCCATATATCTTCTTTCTTTTTTTTGGTTTAAACAAGAGTTCTTTTGTATGTAAGTACTTGTGTACTTCATTATTATTATCATCATCATCCTCATATTATATTTGGTGTTAGCAATGAAACTACAACAAGTACATTGGTACATTTGTAATATATATCCCAGACAAGACGAAATGAGGCGGTCAGGGAAAACTCAATTATAACAATCTGTTCAGATTTTCATGTTGTTGCTTGAATACGTTAAAATTTCAACACCAAAAATATTTACACTTGTAGTTACATTCATAAATAGTCGTTATGAAAATCATAAAGTCAAAAGAGGATTTTTTTTACTTTCATCCCCTTTGTACGAACATTCAATATTTATGAACGCGTCTGGTGAAGAAATTTTCTACAAATTCAATTCATTGTGCGCTTTGAATCCTTAAGTGATAAAAAAAACTTTTGTTTTTCCTCTATTTTTATGGTCGTTTGGGTTTGCTATTCTTCAATTGTTATAAAATATATAAAATTGTTATTGTATTTTTATTTTACTTAACAATAACTTGAATACAAAACAGTAACTGGCGAGTTTGGCAATAAAATGAGCATTTAACTAAAGTTTCTTTAATTACAATTATAATTTTTAGGATTTTCAGGGAGGATTTTAATAAACAGTGGTACAATTTTGATGTAATTATTATCTAAAGATTAATAAGATTATTTCATCCCTTACAAAATGTTATTTCAAAAGTCCATATATTGGAATGTATTCATATTTCTAATGAGGAAACAATTACGAGAGGATTAGCTATAAAAATATTTAGATTAATAGCATTGATAAGTCTTTTGATGTAGTACATGTTCATTAGGGCGTTTTTGCAACTCTTGAAGCGAAATTTAAATTCATATGTCTTATCGGATTTTTGAGATTTTTTTCAGATTTTTGGAAGGTCGGGATCAACTCGCTCAAATCGATTTTATTCAAAAAAGAAGATTATGAAACAAATTTTTTTTTATTATTTTTCGTTGATGCCTTTTATTACAAAACTGGATACATTACTTCTAAATGTTGCTAGCTTCTTAAAAAAAATATTCGTGGTCAAAATTATAAGTTCAAGGGTAACTAAGATGAACTTAAAATTAAAAATTCAGAAATTCCAGTGAACCAACCTCAATAACTAGAGAAATATCCAAAGTACGAACATGATGTTGAATCCGTTAGGTAGGTCTTCCAAATACTTTTAATTTGAAATTAAATGACATTTCCCAGCAAAAATTTACATTACTAGTAATGGGTTTTGTAATCCGAATCAGATGTTAATCAGCAGTTACTTATTGAATGAAACACTAATTATTTTAACAAGGGCGTGAGACAAAAATAAGCAGTGAAGAGTATGGAGATAAATAAGTAGTTACTGACTCGGATTACTAATAAGGAATAAAAACCCATTACCAATAAGAAGTAAAATAAATAGTTAATTAAAACATTTTAAATTTAACTTGTTCTTACCCACCAAAAACTACTGCTTCGCCGTAAGCAGGTTTGTAAGGGAATGTTGAGTTGACGTTCCCTTACAAACCTGCTTACGTATGGCATGATATTTGGTCGCAATGTCCCACTTTAGAGCATTTCATCCGAGCGCTTATTTCAGCGCAATAAAAATGTAATGAAATCATACCTTCTTAGAAGCTTACTAGGTGCATTTTTGTAAGCATATTGGATGCTCAGAAATCATTGCTCCAATAAAGCACAAAATAATGTATTACCATCACTAAAGTATTTATGCCTGAAAAGTTTGTATGAAGGAAGTGCTCCTCGTAAGCACACAAATAATACAGTTTTAATATCTAAATAGTGTGTAGTCGAAACTTTGGTTTTCACTTTTGCACATGCGTACACGTCCGTTCACAAAAAAACAGAATATCAACTGAATTAAAAATATATTTTTTTTATTGCGTCATCCAAATTTTCGTTTTGCTGTTTGATGCTCGTAAGTCGTCGTGTAATTTATAGTTTTTCTCTCTGCCTTACGGTAGTGCATAGTAAATGCACTTCTGTAAGCGAATGTATTTAAAAATGTCTGTTTATATTCGTAATTTATCGAAAAATGTATATTTCTATCTCTGCCTTACAGTAGTGCATCTAGTATGCACTACTGTAAGGCAGAAATATCTACCCAGTCAGAAAAATACAAACGGGCCAACGTTGGAATGAAGTTGGCGGCGACGGTACCAACGTTGGCGAATCATACCCGTTTCTAAGTCTACGACGTCATTCCGACGTTGAAATGATAACAGTGGCCAACGATCGCTCGACTTTTGTTTTAACGTTGGGTTAACATTGATTTTACAAATTTACGACATTGGATTTAACTTTTGCTTAGGGATGTATTGAAAATCTCGATGTCGTGCTTTTTAGTTACCATTTTGTACAAATTGGTTGAAAAAGCAACTACTTAAGTGTTCACTTAGATTAAAGAGTTGAGGTCTATGTAAATCGAAAACTTTTTAAAAAAATAAAAATGTTAAACTTTTAAATTATAATCTATTGTGTAGTGTTTTATGTAAACACAAAGTTGTGCCAACACAATATTTTTAGTAAAACTGTTTTACATTATACAATGTTGTATTTTTGGCTAGCCCAATATTGTACCAACACAAAATTTTTGGTACGGTTGGCAATTTCTGACTGGGTATGTGCTGAAGACGAAGCGCTTGTGTATGCCGGAAAAATTATGAACTGCTTTCATAATCTCGATTATTTTTTGCTGGATACTAAAATTTAAAAATTGCATAATTTTTATTAAGTTTTTAAGTATATTTTAAGTTAATTGAATTGTAAGGGTTAAAAACTGCAAGTTCAAGGAGATATTATTACTTAGAAGTGCTTTTATAACATATTAGTGAAAAGTAGTTACTTTTGGGCTTAAAATAATGTTAATTGTAATGGGTACTCATTATAAATAATGTACTTGGTAATGATTTCTTTTCACATTTCATTACCATGTTTTTGCTGGGTTGACACTATGAAAAAAAAAACTAAAACAAACTTATTTTTTACCCCATTTTATCGAAAATCTAATGGGATCCATTTGTAGTTTTCTTTTGTAAAATTAAATTGTCAAACCGTTTTTTCTCAAAACACCGGTTTTTTGGTTAACCGGCTTGGAAACACTAATTACAATCTAAACAAGTTAAAAAGTTAGATTCGGCCTTGCCGAAAAAAATTTCTGCGAAAAAAAAAATTTAGTTAAAAAAATTTGTTTGTTAAAAAATATGTTCGTACTTGTTTAAATACCATTTGGTGTTCAATTATGTTCACATATGTCAACCAGCAGCTGAATTAAAGCATTTTGTATTTTTAGGTTATGTTGAATGTACTAAAAATTTTCAGGTGTCCTTACATTTTCGTTCATAACTTTTCAAACGCTGAACCGATATCGCTCAAATCCAATACCAAACTTCTCGGGAGAACTTCCAATAAATATGTTAAGTTACAGTCATCTCCGGATAATATTTTGACCGTGATCACCATTTCCACAGACAGACAGACATACGGACAGGCGGACATCGCTAGAATGTCTTGAAATCGATCGGGGATCATGAATGTATATACTTTATAGGGTCACAGACCGATATTTCGATGAGTTACAAACGGAATGACAACTTATATATACCCTCTATCACCAACAAGGAAGGTATCCCATAGCTTACACTCCGATTGTCCTGCACTCTTAATATGTTATAGAGGAACAAAATCTTAGATTTACCGGTTTTTTTTATCGGCTATAATGAAGGTTAAAGGGGGGAAATGGAATGGTGAAAAACGGGATTTTTTCGTTTTTTTCGTATTTGTTCCAATGAAACTATATGAACATTATATATGGATGGAAAGGTTTTTTTAAGGCCTATCTAATGGTGTATCGGAATTTTCAAAATTATTATTTTTTAAGTCGGGTTTTGTTAAAAATGTGTACGTACGACCCCCAAATTCATATATGAGGAGTTCCGGCTAAGACTTAAATTTTGAGGTAAAAAAGATGTGATTTTTGTTTTGATGGCACATCGATGAAAGTTGGCATAAATATTAGAAACTATTTAAGAATAAGAAATTCGTTCGCGTCAATTAAATCGCGCAAGGGGGTCAAAAGTTATGGCGGTTTTAAGATTTAGCGGTTTTAAAAAATCTTAAAAATATTTTAAATATTTTTTTTCTACACATTTGTTGCATGCGTTATTAAAACATGCCAGGATATATCATTTCTTCTAAAATATATGATATAAATTTAACCCTTTTATGACCAAACGATTTTAAAAAAATATCTAACAAGGGAAGTCTCCCTGGTGTCACCCTCCGATCTTTATGAAATTTGGATATGTTGTTAAGAACGAAAATTAATTCGACACGTATTTTTTTATAGCGGCCCAAACTCATTTTTAAGGGGGGTCGATTTGTATGGGGGGAAATTGACCTTTTTCACTTTTTTACGATTTACGCCTATTTAAACAAAATTAATATAGGCATGTGTGGTATCAGATTAAAGGTATTAAAAATACCTATCTCGTGGTGCTAACAACGGGCCGATGAAGTTAATATTTTTCGACTTATTAACAAAAATGTCCTAAAATTTTGGTATTTTACTCAATATGTCAAAAAGTTGTGCATGTTTGGACACGTTCTTAGCCCACGTAGATAGGTTTTCCAAAGACCTTTCATTTGATATGTTACATGACTAGGTTTCTTTGCATAATATAGGAGATAAACGAAAAAAACTGAAAAATGGTCTTGTCTTCCCCCCTCCTTTTTACCCCCTAAATATGAATTTGGGCCGCTAAAAAAAAATACGTGTCCCTTTATTTTTTCTGCTCTACAAAATAAAACCAATTCCATAAAGATCCGCGGGTGACACTAGGGAGACTTCCCTTGTAAGTACTTAAAATCGCGATTAATTCGCGGTAAAAGAAAAGTTTCACAATTTTTTATAACATATTTAGGCAATGCGCGTTGGTATTACTGAAAAAAAATCACGGAAAATCGTTTCATTGTACCAGTGTTTAAAAAAATCGGTGATGCTTTTTTATAACAAGAAAATTTAATATGGTCCAAAAAATCTATAATCATCAAAATTTTTTTACCCGCCTCTGATCTTATGATGACACATCAAGTGGGCTTTCATTTAAAAAAAATTTCATCTGATTTCGTGTAAAGCCTTGGATGTGTCAGATCAAAACAGGTTTAGATAAAATCATCGCGCTTTCCGCTCAGAATGGCTTAAAGTAAAAAGCCAAAAAGCAAATCAGTTCTACTCGTTAAGGCACGTCTTTTAGTGTATTAAAATGAACATGATGCATTAATTGCTACTAAAAAAAATTGGAAACAGATTTGCAAATTTCGCACAATTTTCAAAAATGCCATAAAATTTTTGCAATTTATTTTTTATAAACCCGCCAGTGATTTTTTTATGTAAACTCCTAAAAAAATCGGTTTACGCAAGAGTCCACCAAATTTCGAATGAAACCGCGAATGTGCCTCGCGAAAAACTGGTATTTTAAAAAAATTACGTTTTTTCTTTCGAACTTTGATCTGCTGAAACTCCTTAACTATTCGTGGCACATTAACGGGATTAATTCCAAAATGTTAAGAATTACAACAGCTACCAACTCTAGTTCAACTTTTTTCATTTTATAGAGGGGGCCGAAATCCCTGATCAAAAAACCTCAAAAATTTAAAAACTCTTAATTTTTGGTTTCAAAACTTAACCGTCTTATAACTTCTTACCAAGCGATGAAGCATCTATCAAGCTAACACTAAAATAATCTCTTATATGTACTGACTTTGTGTTATGCCGGAAAAGATTGAAATATAAGGAGAACTTAAAAAAAAAAGCGAAAGAAAGTAAAAACTATGGATTATTTCAAGCCGTTTTTATCGATTTTTCAATTTTAACCCTCTGTAACTTTTACGGATAAAGTGGGGTAATCCTTAAACATTGCTCAGTGATGGTTCAAGGTCTTGTTTACACAACTGCATTTACAGTTTTTCTAAATTCCAAAAACTGCCGGTTTTTTTAAACATTTATTTCAGTTTCACTGAGTTGAAATTTAAAAAAGATTTCATGATATATTAATCTCTATTAAGTTTAAGCCGACACGTGTTTTTGCTTTTGGCGAAATTCCTGTTAGTTAGTCTTTTATTCAGATTTCCACGAAAGCCCTTCACTTTTCATAAGGTGGCAACCCTTTTTTGAACCACCGCACTATAGGAAATTTTACCCTTTTTTTGGCCAAAATTATTTGCAGCCAAACGGCTGGACCGATTTGACTGATTTTTTTTATTTGACTTTTGGAAGACTCTTTAGAGGGAGGGAGTGACTCTTAAAGGTTTTCATACACTCAAAAAAAAAAATTAGTAAAGTTACCTAAAAAATTACCTAATAATTAGTTCCAAACAGGGTTCCCGGGTTATAAGTTGCCGCATCTAAGATTTTTTAGATCCTTGATAGATTATATGGTTTTCTAAACTGTTTTTACAATATTTTTTTTTTTTTTGAGTGTACACTAACTTTCGAAGATAACAGTAGAAATTTATTTTAACAATGTTAAGAAGTGTCAAACAAATCTACTTTTTAATAAGGATTTTATTCAAAAATTTTATTTTTGAGTTCCAAGTCGTCAACTACATTTCAAAATGCCACTTCGGGCAGCCGTAGATGATGCAAGAGCTAGGGGCTCAACTTCCCTATTTAGATCTTTAGAGATTTCTGCTGTAACTCGTATTTTTGTTCTCGCAGATTTTGACAAAAAAGTTAATTGCGGTCGCACAGGTTTCGATTTAGTGGAGGCAGGCTGCGTTTCAAGTTTTTTTTAGCCAAGTATTGCCTTTAAGCCAAACAGCATGCTGTCTTTCAAAAATTTTCAAACTCCTACAACTTTTAATCCTTTTCATATTTATATTTGAACAAAATATTCTTAATTCCTCCTTTATATATTGTTTAAAGTTTTCAAAACATTCACTCTCAGCAATGTATGAAAAGAAATGGTCAGAAATAGCGGCTCCTTATCCACCTCTGCTTTATTTCTCTCGCCATGTATTAAATAACTCTGAATCTGGCACTCAGTAGTCACCTGGAAAAATGGGTATAAAAAAAAAGTTTGCACATATCCGACCTTGAAATTTTTTAAATTCGGAAGGTAATTGATTGTCCTAGAGAACTTTTATGGTTTTATAGCTAACATATGCTATCATTTTTTTTAAAGTCAAAATAAAATTCCAATTCATACTTCAATAAGTTCATCTTAAGGTCACTTCAATTTTTCCAATAAAATCGATCTAATAGATGAGTTCACCAACATTTCACTATTTATCATTAAAGTACTCACCTTTGACATTATTTTCCATTTTTTAGTTTTTAAAAACTATAAATTCTTAATATAAAAACTTTTGTTAGAAGCTATCACAAAATTCGCTGCTCTCAATCGTTATTTTATAACTAAGTAAGAAATTGCAAGAAAAACTACTGATAAAGTGACAGTACATCAATTCTGTCGAAAAATTGAGAAAGAATTGTTTACTTTGTTAAGTTTTTTTTATATTAATGTGAAAAAAAATAATGTTTGCAAAAATTTTAATTTTGACTTTTGGCCAAAAAATGGGTAAAATTTCCTATAGTGCACCGGGATAGCCGATAAAAAGTAGCAGGTTAAACTTAGTTTTTGGTACTTATTAACATATATAAATTAATTTTTTATTTTTTTTGTTGACATTTCTACTAAAGTGACAATTGTCAGATTGGTTTTTAATGAAAGTTGTTTAACAAATTTAACATCACGTTCATTTATTGCATATTTCTCAAGTTATAAAGATTGGAACAAGTGGAATTCAGAATTTTTACTTTTAAGGTCATCTTAGTGACCCTTAAACTTATATTATTAACCGCTAATATTATTTTAGGAGGCTAGCAACATTTAGTTTTGTAAAAAAAATTATGTTTCATTTTTTGGATAAAATCGATTTGAGCAAGTTGATCTCGGCCGTCCAAAAATCTGAAAAAAATCTAAAAAATCTAGGCCATAAGAATTCATATTCCGCTTTTGGTGAAACGCCCTACTGTGGCCCCACGTTGGGCGCCGAATATTCGGTAACAATCCTTCCACACACTGGCCTACCTCTTCTGGGACTGAGCTGCCTACTGTTAACCGGCCTTCCTCACGATTGGGAGTCTGTTTCGGCCCTTCAGAGGCAGGTTCGGGATCGCTACAAAAAATATTAAAATTTAGGTAGCACAAAACAAACATTATCGTAATGCCGGAGAGACGTTAATGACTATAACGTCGTTGCCTAGATGGACGGCAGCAGTGGACTAACAAGGGAACTATCCAACCCTTATGAACCGATTTGCATGAAACTTAAAATATATATAAAAGAGGCTCGGCTTATCGGGGATTTAAGGGTTAAAAAAATGTAAAAAAATCGTTTTTTTGGATTTTTCAGCCATTTCATTCTAAGAAACTAATGTTTTTTAATGCCTATCGAACAGTGGCATAACATTGTAAAAATTCGGTTTCGTTTAATTTTTTTTCATGAAAATGTGTAGATTTTGGGTGGTATTTAAGTGAAGATATAGACCTACAATATCCATATGAATACGAAATAATCTTTATTAGACGATTTAGACCATATTCCTGTTAGTTCGGGAGTTATCGAATTTTTCCCGAAGGTTCACGTTGTTTCATAAGGGGACAACGAAGTTTTAAAACACTAATATTGAGATACTTTCCTTGCAAGCCGTCCTTCCTTGTTTGTAGAGAATTTAACTAGAAGAATTTTCAAGGGGTTGGAAAAAAATCTTTATATCCCAACTTAACAGTTCCGGAAATTCTTATAAACAAAATTAGGGTCTCAAAATTTATCAAATTAAACACCATTCATGCATCACAGTAGTGCGGCTTCTGTTGCTCTACTTAGGACTCTTGAAGAAGAGTCATATGATGTGGCACTCATCCAGAGACCTGGGCGAATGCCACCACGGGTGAGTACTTAGTAATAGGTTGTTATGCTAATGCACACAATACTGTATGGAGCTCAACTGATATAAACGATAGGGGGAAGATCTTTTACTCAATAATAACCCGAGAAATTTGAACATAGCGAATAGTGGTTCTGAACCAACATACATAGGGCCAAATAGTCGAAACATTCAAGATTTAACGCTTTTCTCAAATAAAGATGGTCTGGACGTACTTAAATGGGAAATCCTCAACCAGGCTTCATTTTCAGACCATAAATACATTAGCTTCAAGATTTCAACTAGGACGCAATTATAAATAAAAATTTCAGAAATCCCGAAAAGACCAACTTATCAATGTATCGGGATGATGCGAATACGGATTTAGGTAAACTGAAACGTACTCGAGTTACTAATCAATATGATATAGATCAGCGGTGCGCACACACATTCTATTACATTTATGCTTGGGTGGGTAGTAGCAAGCGAAAAGTAAACAAATTTGCTCAAGCAACAGAATTTTATAGTGTATGTGTGTCGACAGCGCACAAGCAGAATTTTTTAGCCTATTCCCGCGGGAATAGGAATTACAAAAATGCGCATGACTGATATAGATACAAAAAATGACAACCTTACTTCAATCCTAATCAAGTCATTTGAAAAGGCCTGTAGAAAAATCTTTGCATGATAAAGAATTCACACTGGCCGCCTTTTTGTACATTGAAGGTGCCTTGAACAATGTCAGTATGGAGGCAATAATTACCGCAATGGAGACAGCATTAATCAACCCATGTATCACAAAATTGATTAGTCGACTGCTTTCTTGTCGTGAGGTGACTGAGGAATGGGGACCTGCCAAGATTACCAGATACGCGACAAGAGGGCGGTGTCATGTCACCATTACTCTGGCTTTTAGTAGTGGACCCCATTTTAAAGAAACTGAGTTCGCAAGGGACATCATTGGTAGCTTATGCAGACGACGTTGTTATTATTTCTTGCGGAAAGTTTTTGGACACAGTATCCTAAATTTTGATAGTGTCACTGAAGAAAATGTAGGAGAAAACGGAAATTGTACTTTTTACAAACAGGTACAAAATAAAGAGTTTTAAAGTTGAGATAAACGGAGTCAGAATTCCTTTGTCAACCCGAGCGAAATTTTTAGGAATTATTTTAGACGATAAGTTATCATGGAAGCAAAATACGATTGAAAGGATCAAGAAAGCATACAACGCTTTCTACGCATACAAAAAAATACTTGGTGCGACTTGGGGACTGGAACCAAAGATTACTTATTGGATTTATACACTCAAAAAAAAAAAACCGTAAAGTTAGCAAAAAATTTAGTTAAATTTAACTAAAAAAGCACCTGATTTTGGGCCTACTAAATTTTTAGTTAATTTAACTAAAAATATTTAGCTAACTTTTCGTAGAATGAATGTAGCAAAAAAAACCGTAACTTTAACTAAAAATTTAGCTGAAATTTCGTAACTTTTTTATGTACATATATTAACAAAAAAATTTGTTGAATTCAACTAAACTTTTTGTTACTTTTCGTAAACTAAAATTTACAAAATATTTTGTAAAAAATTATAAGTTTATTTTTTCTGTTTTTTATCAGCTTAAGTAGAACTTATGAGATTCGCATAGGAGGCTACACAAGAAATTTCACTTAACAAATTTATTACGAAAAATCAGCAAATTAATTAGTAAAATATCGTAAACTCAGTTTTGAAGTCAACAAAAAAAATTAATTCAAAATTTGTTCAAAATTAGTATTTTCGTAAATTGAACTTAACTAAAAAAAGTAGTTAAAACGCTGATTTTAACTAAAAATTTGCTAAAAAGCCAGTAAACTCGAGTTAACAAAAAAAATTTTGTTAACTTTACAGTTTTATTTTTTTGAGTGTACTTCTGTAGTAAGTCCAATCTTACTGTATGCTGGTATGGTCTGGTATAACGCATTGGAGTGAAATGTGACTTTTATTAAATTTCAGAGAACTCACAGGCACTCTGAGAACAACATCAGCGGAATTTATTGACACACTACTGCACCTGATACCAATTGACATTTTTGCAAAGGGAGAGTCAACTTTATTCAGGCAACGCAATTTTGGGCATAGTAACATGGACAATTTTAATGATATTGCCACCGATTACATTGTTCCCAAACTTATTTTCGACCGGAAATACGACGTAGAATTTCCGTCTAGAGATTTTTGGTTAAACCGGCAAAACCCACCAATAACGCTATTAACATATTCACAGACGGCTCCAAACAATCCATGGGAGTCGGTGCATGTTTTTCGACCAGTTTTCGCGATATGGTTAAGACTTGTATCCTTCCTTTGAACTCTAGTATCTTCCAGGCAGAAACAGTTGCCATTAGCAAGGCACCCCAACAGTTCGGTGATGAGACCAATAGGGAATAAAACTTGTATGTTGAAAGCCGAGCTGCTCTAAAAGCTCTTAGAAGCTTTTGTATAAAATCAAAAGAAGTTTTCGTATGTTTCGAGAACTTCCAAAATTTAGAGAGTATGAACAAGATAAAGCTTATATGGGTACCAGGGCACATAGTTGTTCAAGGGAACGAGAGAGCGGACGAGCTCGCAAAGGTGCTGATGGTATTGGTACTTCGGTACATATCTATCCATCTATCCAACACTTCAACAACGCAATGAATGGCTAACAGAAAGTGGAGGAGCTAACAACAAGTACGATCAGTAGAAGATTGTGGTCATGCAACAATCTGAAGAAAACCAACTACTTAATCTCGCTTATCAGATACAATTGCCGTACACTTACTAGAGTGATCACTGGGCACTGCCTTATAGGTTATCATAGAGAGGAAATGGGACTTATTTCCGACGCCAGCTGTAGGAGATGCGATGAACCTAATACTGAGGAAACGGTCAAACACATTCTCCGCCACTGTCCTGCTTTGGTCAGACATGTCTTCGAGAGTTTGGAATCGTTTTTGAATGTCGACTTTAGGCAAATAATACAATTACGAATTTTTGTGTGGTTTTTTTGTGGTTTCGCTATGGACCATCCTTTATATGCGAGCAGTCTCCTCCATCTCTAACCTAACCTATATGACTCAAATTTATTGTAGCATAATTTTCGACAGAAACTAAAAAAACATGTATGCTGTATTATTCACTATTCTTATTTTCCCACAGAAAAAATATCTTGGAAAAACTGAGTTTCCCTCATCGTGAGCTCCATCACAATATAACTTAAAGAATTATTATTTTTTTTTTCAAAACCTTTTTAAATAAATTTATTTCTATTGGCTTCTTTTCCGTCAGTGATCATCATTAGTATCATGCATATAAATTATTACATTCTTAATGACATCTTTTTAATAATCGACTGTTTTGTTCATTGTTTGAAATTCATTTTAATTAAATCACACATTTTATTATCGATACATTCAAATAAATATTTAACTATCATTTAAAGTAATCTTGGTCGAAACTGACATTAATAAAATGTTATTAGTTGCTCAAAAGGTGTTGGCCATAAAATATGTATAATTTCAATAAAATCCAACAGAAATACATAAATAGAAGAAAATCGAATAAAAAGAAGAACAAATTATACTAATCATGATACAATGAAATAAATTATCAATATTATTAAGATACAAAATACAAACATTTTTCAAAAAACACAAACGTTAGAAAAAAAAAACTAATAATGAAATAGTTTATGAAAGTTAAATAATAAAAAATAATAAAAATATTAAAAAAGAGATTAAATAAACCAAGTGTGAATAAATTAAACATCACGACCATAAACACTTTGATTACACCCAAAAAACAAAAAAAAAAAAAAAACTCAACAAAAGACTGACTGATGGACCGACAATCGCCGAACGATCTATTGAAATACTACTCTATAGATGAACAGACAGATCAGACAAACACTGATCATACAGCTCAATTAACTGATTCTCATCCTTAGCAACACTTGTGCTGACTAGTAAAAAAATAATAACATCTACACTTTTTCTAGTTGAAATTTAAGAAAATTTTGGGAATATTTTGATTAAAATAATTTGAAATCGGGTATGTGGATTAGGGCTTCCAATCGGGATTGGTTTTTCTTAATCCCGGGATTCGGGATTGAAGAAAAATTTTCGGGATCCCGATTTCGGGATCCCGGGATTTTCGGGATATTTTGAATCCCGGGATTCACGGGATTTTTTGGAAATTTTCGGGATTTTCAAAAATTTTTAGTATTTTTTGTCACTTTAACAAATTCACGCGTTCGCAAAAATTAGAAAAGTTGTGTTGATGTTGTGAAAAAGGTCAGGATTCCTCCTGTGAAGAATATCCGTATTCGGTTACCTTTCTTATCTTTCGTCGTGGCTCATCGTTATCAACTTTTAGTGAGCGTGAGTTGAAAAATAAATTAATTTTCAAATTTTTGCATAAGTGATTAATTTTTTGCTATTTTTTTTAAATTTATTTGATTTTGTTTTTAAATTTATTTGTTTTTTTTTTTTCTTGCAAAAAAAAAATATTGTTTAGCAATTTCAGATCATGTTGGTAACCCTTGCGAAATAATGTAAGAGACAAAAAAGTTGAAAGAAAGTATGAAGTGAGGTTGAGATTGCTAGAAATAGAATTGTAGTGTTGGAAACTGTCAAAATTTATTCTGTAGAAACTATAAATATTCACATATATAAAAAACAGTTTTCATTAACAAGACAAACCGACATTTAAAATCCTACTGATGATGACACTAACTGGGGTGTTTGAAACCGGTATAGGAAATACCAGAAATGTCTATAATTTTTAGAAATTCAATTTTTCTTCTGCATTTTTTCAACTTGAACCCTTATAACAAATATAATTTGAGCCCGTGCTCGATCTGTACTTACAGAAAAAATCAAATTGTTTAGCAATGTTTTTTTGGTAAAAAATGTGTTAGCGAGAGTAGAGTTTGCATGACTCACGCGTGAGCGTAAACGATAAGTGACTGATTCCATTATTGTTTGCGTGAGCGTGACTGAGTGTGAGTCAAAACCCACTTACGCCTTTAAAAATGTTTTAGTAAAACATAAAATTAAAAAAAGTTTACAACTTAAGGAGTTAAGATGTGTCAAAAGCCATTTACGGCAATATTCTTCTTGTAAGAATAAAAGGAATAAATATAAAAGCCCTTATGTCGAACCATCACTAGATTTTAGAATTTCTTTACATTTCGCAAACATTTCACCTTTTTCTATAACAAAAACATGGTGTCTGACGGAACTTTTGTCGATTTTTTTATTTTGTTTCACAAAATTCATATTTTATTCAAATTATTTTAAAAAAATCTAAAAATAATAAAAAATATTGAAAAAAATAAAAAAATCGGGATCCCGAAAATCCCGGGATTGAAAATCAGAAAACTCGAGATTCGGGATTTGCCTAATCCCGAAAATCCCGGGATTTCCGGGATCGGGATATCCCGATTGGAAGCCCTAATGTGGATACATTGGCTACATTTGTGGCCAATGTACCCCGTTTTTTAATGGAAGTTACCACTTTAATTCGGAATTGGCAACTGCAATTATAAAAATATATATTATAAAGGGTCCGCCAAATAACTTTTTTTTTTTGAAAATGATATAAAAAAAAAAACTACTGAATATTTTCTCAAATTTCTTTTTTTATTTGAAAGTACAATCCTTCCGGTTAATACTTAATGGAAAATAATTTCATTCAAATGGCTGCCTCGGCTGGCCATGCAGTAGCCTACACGATCGGTCCAAGTTTTAAGCACATTATCTATTGTGTGCAGCTGTATTTCACCAATGGCCTCACGAATATTGTCCTTTAAAGCGTCAATTGTCTCTGGCTTGTCGGCGTAACACTTATCTTTGACGGCACCCCCAAATAATAATCCAACGGTGTCAAATTGCAGCTCCGAGCTGGCCAAACGACATCAGCTCTGCGGCTGATAATGCGGTCTTCAAAAACAGGGTGCAAAACATCGAGTGTAGCTTCGGCTGTGTGGCACGTAGCGCCGTCTTGTTGAAACCAAATGTTGCCAATATCCTCCTCTTCAATTTTTGTGAACAAAAATTCGTTCAACATGGCCCGATAACGATCGCCATTGACTGTAACGGCCACTCCTTGCTCATTACCATGATTTTCAAAGTAATGTCGCAATATTTCCCAGCGTTGTTCAAGCGTATACACAACCATATTCGTTCAGCGGAAGGATAAAACTAATTATCTGTCAAATCAGACATGAGCTAAGTGTTACCATTCACGAAATAAGCACTAGTTCAAAAAAAAAACGTTAAATGGCGGACCCTGTATAAAGAAACAAGATTTATGTCAGACCAACTCGACTCTGAGATCCGTTGTGATACCACAGGACAGTCTAAGACGGTCCTTAAATATTAAATTTTGACAAATAAGAAAGATCGTGCAGCTCTCTAGATCCCAATGATGCATGTCTCTGATCATGCAAACTAAGATCAAATAAAATTTATGAAATATTTCATCGCTTTTTTCTTTATAAAAATTTTATGAATTAAAATTGGAATAGGTGTAAACGAAATGATGTTATGCTTTCTTTTCAAATACTGTTAATAAGTAACAATACCGAACACAGTTGATGTCTTTATTGAAAAATCCAAATAATATTGGAAAACAATAAACAACAAACGTGTGAAGCAACAACCACAAACAAATAAGTAATGTTAATGCCAGTGTTGCCGCTTTTTGCATAATTGAACATGTAATCAGGAGATTTCGGAATTGGTAGACCGCAATTGAAAAAGTTTCTTTCCAGAAAATGTGGACATTGGAAGATAAACAATCGTTTCTCTTGCCATACAGCCAATGTTTAAGTTGTGGCCGGACCTCCTGTGACCAACAAATAGAGTCATTAGAAAGTTCTAATATCCAAGCCATTTAAAGAAGTTGCAAAAGAAGATCTCTTCGGCGCTACACTGAAAGAATTTTGTTCATTACGGCTATGAAAACGTACATTGATTCTATGAAAAAAATCATTAGAAGTCAGCCAATGATGCCCTTCATAGAATCTATGAATCAAATTCATAGAAACCAAATACGTATGAAAAAGTTCGTAGGCTATGAAAAAAAATTAATTTTAATTTTTATTTACTTTATTATTTTATTTTTATTTATTTACAATAGGCTTGTTTTTTGCGCTTTTGGATTATCTTAATCCAAATTTTTAGTTCATGTGACACAACCCAGACGGCGCTAGTTTATATTCTGTTGACTACGTAAATGTATACGACTTTTAAAACACCCTTCATTTAAACAAACATGTTAATGCCACTAATAACTTGTTGTTACTGGAATATTTAATTATATTTTACACAAAAAAACTTTAAAATGAATAATAACCTTTATATAAAACATTTATATCACTTTTTTTAACAAAAAAATAATAAACTTGTTAAAATTTCACGTACGGTGTTTGACAGCTTCATATGTTTTTTTGTTTGTTTTCTTTGTTCTCTCTCATTCTTAGTTCTAAATTAAGTACTAAACATGCTGCGTTGTAAACTTTAGTAGCAAATTCATTATAAATCGAAAATGAATCCGACTACCAAGGTAGATTTATTTTGTTCGTTAAATCTTAATCCAAACACGCAAAAAAACACACTAAATATTCTATTTTAAAATATTTATTTTTTTTACTTATCCCAACCGAGATTCGAACACAAAACCCAGGGTAGCATTTTTTTATGTTTTTTTTTATATTTTTTTAATACATTTGTTCAAATTATTTAATTATTGTAACAATATTTTAATTATTAAAAAATTATTGATGACATTTTTTTTCTATGAATCTTACAAAATCTATGAATAAAATTATGTGAAATATTTCACGATACTAATGAATATTCATTCAGCCAATGACTTGTTTCATAGATTCTATGAATTTGGTTTTATGAAATATGTTCATAGATATTATGAACAATAATTCTTTCAGTGTATTAACGACAGATGCTTCCATTTCTGCCGTTGTGCTTCATTATGCTTATTTTTTTATGAAAAAGTTCTGTTCTTATGAAAAGTTTTTAGGTGTTGAGACCTGATAAAATTCTCACTCATTTTTATAAAAAAAAAAAAAAAAACAGAATCTTTCTAAGGTTGAAAATTCAATATTTTGGTCAGATTCCCTCTGCCTTGCTTAGTTTTCAGGATATGGGAATGGGGTCTTGAGAAATTTGATCAATGATCATGAAATAACTCAAAAAACTAAAACTCGGAGGACTTTCGGCGGTCATATTCTACAAATTAAGGAATATAAAAACGCCTTTGGCCTTTTTTCGTATCTGCATTATTTTCAGAGTTACAGCCATTTAAAAATTTCCGCGAATGACGATTTTTATACCCTCCACTTTAGTGATAGAGGGTATATATAAGTTTGTCATTCGATTTGTAACACCTCGAAATATTGGTCTAGGACCCCATAAAGTATATATATTCATGATCCTCGATCGATTTTAAGACGATCTAGCGATGTCCGTCCGTCTGTCCGTTGAAAACACGCTAACTTTTGAAAGACTTTGCGGATGCTCCTGAAGTTTGGCATATATGTTGGGCATTCACCTGGTCAGGTTGGTATTGCAATCCAGCGAAATCGGTCCAGTGGTTCAAAAGTTATGAGCAAAAGACAGAATTTCGGCAAGGGTTTTTCGTGAATTTACGAGATAAAAATCACGCTAACCTTCGAAAGGCAATTCTGAGGATACACAAGCTTGGCATATACATTTCTCGTTGCACTGGCCTGGTTTGTGTTGAATTTCAGCCAAATCGGTCCAGTGGTTCAAAAGTTATTAGCAAAACCGTGAATTTCAGATTAGTTTTACCTTAAATTCACGTGTTGAAAACCCGTTAAACATGTTTTAAAAACATTGGTAAGTCACAAAAATATTTTACAACGTATTTTTGTCACTTAAAAATATGTTTACACTAAAACAAAATAAAAATACACTCAAAAAAATGTTACACTCAAAAAAAATGTTACGCTCAAAAAAAAAAAAAATACTAATTTCACAAAATAAAATATTTTTAATCAAAAAAATTTTTTTTTACGTTAGAAAATTTACTGTCACTTAAAAAGAGCATTGTGGAGGGTATTCATAGATTCGGCCAAGTCGATTTTAACTTTTCTACTTGTTTTTTAACAAATTCGTAAATGTAATTAAAAACTTAATTAAATACAAACCAATCACTTAAACACGCATAAAAATTAAAATATTTGTATGGCTTTTATTAAAAATAAATGGATATTTAGTTATTTAAAAATTAAATACTACTAATTAAGAAATTTAATTAAAAAAACACAATTAAAGTGTTAATTACATAAACTAAACATTTAATTGACAAAAAAAATTGAAACCCAATTAAAATTTTAATTATAAATATATGTAATGTGTGTATGTAATTTTTTGCTTCTGTAACGGCAACTCTGTTTTTATGTTGTTACTAACAAATTCATTTGCATGTTAAACCAATTGATTCAAATCAAGCCAATACACAAAATGAAATAAACATATTAAAATAATGAAAAGGCGGAGTAAAAGAATGAAAATAAAAATAAAAGGAAACAAGTTCACAAGTCACGCACAATTATCAAAATATACATTTCAATCTACACAACCACATGAAATGAATAATAAAAAATCGAAAGAAAAAAAATCCTATTTAAGATTCATCCATCCAACTTTTCATTATTGTTATTTTTGTTTTATTTTATTTCTGTTCTCTTTAGTTTTTTTTTATTAATATATTTTTTTTTTTTTTTTTATATTTTTAATTTTATTCATACATACACATTAAAATCATAATCATAATAAAATAATAATCATATCATAACACTATTAGTTTAACCAGTTCAAAACAGTTAACAAAGGAGCCTTATTTTGCTAGTCAGCCAGGCCAAGCCAACATAATACTTACACCCAAACAACAACAAACTCGCGCTCCACTTGGTTAATTTAACTTGGCTCAGCTTAGCTCAACTCAATTTAAGTTAAACTCAAACTCCACATGATACGACACCGTTCCAACAATTCATTTGTTCGTTTATTTTCATTTATTTCTTTATTTACAGGTTAAAAAGGACGGACGGTCGGACGGACAGACAGATCAACTAACAAATGCAATAAATGCTTATAATGCGGCCAAAACAAAAAGGTTTACGGCCGTCTTTCAACTACATACAGACAAAATATACACATACACAGATATTCAGACAGACGGACGGACAGACAGACAGCATCAACATGAGTTGATAGTATTGTAAACTCGAGGAAAATGTTGAAAAATTAATAAGCAATAAAATTGCCATGAAATTAATATTCCCATGAATCTCGTGAATATCATGCTGAGCAAATCAGCTGGATCACAAATACTCGGTCAACATTAAAAAGGTTTGTGCGTTCATTCTTAAGACGTGTTAAAAAAAAAAACACATCACAGGGAAAACAGTGATGTAGTAAGTAAGAACCTACATAATACAGTTTTTTTTTTGATTTTGACGTAATTAGTTCATACTGGTTATTAACTAAATAAGTATTTTAATAAATGAAAAAGATTGAATCATTTAAAAGAAAAATTAGTAGTAGTTGGAGTTGTAGTAGTATTTTCTATTATGAACATTTTGGTCATAAATATTTTTGTGGCTTGAATTCCCCTAATAACCGTAAAAAAGTAGGTATCGTTTCGAAATCTGACAGATAAATTTATTTAATAATCATAATTTTGAATTTCAACAGGATCGGAAAATTTTTACTGATAGTCTCTATACAACCCACCTCCCATTATTCATATATCACTCTCAAAATATTTCGAATTGGAAGATATTTGACTAAAATTGTGTTTGCAACATAGGGGTGAAGCGAATAAGTTTCGCACATGTGTATGTATTAGTGACGGCACGCGCGTGTAACTTTTGACGTTTCATACAAAACGTAAACAAACAACGAAAATACATATCGTCGCTGCTCCGTCGTGATTTGGTATGTGACATTTTTGGATTTTTTTTTATTGCATAATATGAAACCTCTATAGGGCATCCGTCTGCCCACTAAACCGTTTAAGCCCACTTCAGACTATAATACTGAGTCGTAAGAAAATACGTATCTTAAATAATACGAAATTTTCTCCGCTTGTCAAAAAATCTTTTAAAAAATCCTTTGCGTATTTACACCATCACATCTTAAATATTATCAAAATAAATACAACCCTGATCTTATGAAAAACGTCCCAGCAGAAATAAATCGAGATTTTGGCGACACAGCATCTGTTTATAGCATACCGTAGCGCATCCAAAGAGCGCTCTTAGGGATGCAGTAAAAGGAAGGGGAAAAAATTTTAATTTTTTTTTAAGATTTTTTATATAAAACTTATAATGTGTAATTATTTTTTGATAAAATTTCACACTTGCTTTCCTTTTTAATATTTTTAACACTTTTTGAATAAAAAAACATGAGTTTTAGACAAAGACACATGATTTGACTGCATCATTATTGCGCATTAATCAGCGCTGCAAAGAGCGCTTCAATCATAGCATCTTTGACCGCTGTTCCCAAAAAAAAATCCCATAAAAAATGTGAAAATGAAAATGTCCGATATTTTTTTGATGTTCACTTCCGATTTTTTTTTTTTTTTTTCATTTTGTTTCACATAAATAAAGTTTTGTAAAGTAAAACGAATGAATTTTTTTGTTATATTTTTTTAAATTTTAGTTATTTGATTTCAACTTTGAATTTACAGCATCTTTATTCTGCTTAAATAGGCTCTACAAAGATACATGAATTCACTGCATCTTTAATCTGCTTAAATCAGCGCTAAAAAGATACATGAATTTACAGCATCTTTATTCTGCTTAAATCAGCGCTCTAAAGACACGTGATTTCAGTGCATCTAAAGAGCGCTGTTTCTGTGTATCCAACTAGCGCTCTAAAGTGGGACATCGCCTTAGGGAATCATGCATGAATTCAGCGCAATTGGATGCGCTCCTTTACTCAAGTTCCCCTTCCAAAAGCTGCTGAACGTTCAGCAAAATTTCTGCTGGGGTATACGTTTTCTCATTTTTAGAGAAATTTCTAAAAATGAGAATACGTATCCGCTTGTCATTTTTCAATCCGTATTTCTCTTGGTTTTATACCGATTTGTGTTTACACCATACTATTTTATAGGTTTTACACAAAATTTTGACAGATATTAGCCCTGTTTTCGCATAACCGTATATACGCTTACCCACACAAATTTTAAATTATCCACGCTTATTTTTAGCGTGCATAATTATCGGCGCTAATTTAAAGCGTCGATAAAAAGTGAAGCCAAGTTCACATTTTTAAGGAAATAGCATAGACACAACCCTTTTTTTCGTGTTATAGCAAAGACATACACCTATGTTTTCTTGTTTGCCTTAATAAATTTTGACACCAACCACAGTGATGCCAAGTACATTTTGTTAAACGTGCATGCGTTTTCGGTTAAACGGTTAATGTTAACATATATAAGGTTATGCGAAAACAGGGCTATTATTACAAATATTATGGTCTGAAGCCACCTTTAGCGATATCTTGAATGGTTTGGAAGTTAGCAAAAGTAGCTATGTGAAATCCATATGAAAATGTTCCAAAAAAAGTGGTATGTGTAGTTAAAAACCAGTTTTTGTTAAGAAAACTTTTGCAAATATAAACCTTTTTGCTTAAAATTTTTAACATAACGGTTTTAGGCATGCTTACATACTATACTAAAAAATGAAGTATGAGATCACATTTTGAAGGGATGCTGCCATTATAAAAAAACGATTTTTCGCTATTTTCAAAAAAAGTTATATGTATCTAAAAAGTTTTTTTTGCAGAAATTAATTACATACATTAGTCTTTTCATACACATGAAATCAATTCGGAAAATTAATTATAGGGTTGCAAAAAAAACGCAAAATCATTAAAATATGAGAAAAATCGCGATTTTCAACATTTTAACGCAAACATTTTTATCCAAATTTGTACTATTATATCGTTAAGAGTCTAATTCCCATTTCCCATACCAAACAAATTTGCATTTGTAAAAGAAGAATTTTTTTAATAAAAAAAACTGCAACAAAATGTGCATAACTTTAACGATGATTTCCATGAAAACTGTTCCATTGATTCAAAAACGGACTTCACCATTGAAATTAGCATGCCCCAATTATATAGAAATGATGGTCAGATCTCATGGCACAAATTTCAGGAACATTTTTTTGAGTAAAATTTTTTCGCTAAAAAAAAACAAAATTCATTGAAGCAACAGCACTTGGATGCAGATTTGTACAAAATATGGTATTTAAAAGTGTATTAACTATCACTTTAATGAATATGACAATTTTTTGCACTACCCAGCAAAACTTTGGTAATGGGTAGTGATTATATAACACATTACCAGGTAATGTATATATCTTATTTGTAGCATTATTTTAGGATGTCTTACCAAACATTTGTTCCACAACGTATTATTTTAAAGTGAAAAATAATGCATTACTAATAATTTGCTACGTAATGCATGATTATTGGAAAAAACGTATTTCATATTTATTATTTCTAAACATTAAATCATGGATGACTTATATTTGGTAACATTGTGTATTATTTGAAAGTTTGAAATAATGCATTATTTATAATTGGATGCATAATGCATTACAATAACATAAAAAATAATTATTTCATAAAAAATGCATAAGTTTAAACTAGAGATGGGCTCACGACAGGTAATTTCTAACGACACACACTCACGAGCATATTTTATCTACTTACACTCACTTACAATCACGTGAATAAATTTAATACAAAATTACTTTTTCACTACTCGTAACACCTTATATATTATCTTCTGGTATGCTATATTATTTCCTTTCTCGTAACCTATAAAATATCATATATTTTACACCTAACTCGTATTCTTCGTTATAAATTTATGACTTATTTTATACCTTACTGGTATTCTTTGTGATAATGTGGATGCATTACTTTGAGTCTCATCGCCTGTTAAAATCATCAATGCTGCAATGTATAAAATAAGAGATCCTATACATTATTTTATACCTTATTTGGTAATCTAAGTTTTGCTGGGTATTATTAAATTTTATAACTTAAGTTTTATGAACAAAAACGGTCATGTGTATAAAAATGTCCAAAAATAAAAAAATTAATACCAAAAATGTTCCAACAAAATGTGTTATGTGTAGTTTTTTATGTAATTCGTTAATATCTTCGTTTTAGCTAAAAAATCATTCTTTTTTTTGTGGTACACATCTATAAAACATCCCAGCAAAACTTTGGTAATGGGTAGTGATTATATAACACATTACCAGGTAATGTATATACCTTATTTGTAGCATTATTTTAGGATGTCTTACCAAACATTTGTTCCACAACGTATTATTTTCAAGTGAAAAACAATGCATTACTAATAATTTGCTACGTAATGCATGATTATTGGAAAAAATGTATTTCATATTTATTATTTCTAAACATTAAATCATGGATGACTTATATTTGGTTACATTATGTATTATTTGAAAGTTTGAAATAATGCATTATTTATAATTGGATGCATAATGCATTACAATAACATAAAAAATAATTATTTTTAAAAAAATTCATAAGTTTAAACTAGAGATGGGCTCACGACAGGAAATTTCTAACGACACACACTCACGAGCATATTTTATCTACTTACACTTACTTACAATCACGTGAGTAAGTTTAATACAAAATTACTTTTTCACTACTCGTAACCTCTTATATATTATCTTCTGTTATGCTATATTATTTCATTTCTCGTAACCTATAAAATATCATATATTTTACACCTTACTTGTATTCTTCGTTATAAAGTTATGACTTATTTTATACCTTACTGGTATTCTTTGTGATAATGTGGATGCATTACTTTGAGTCTCATCGCCTGTTAAAATCATCAATGCTGCAATGTATAAAATAAGAGATCCTACACCTTATTTTATACCTTATTTGGTAATCTAAGTTTTGCTGGGATATTTAGGTATTTTAAAGACGCTTGACTTTTATAAAATATGGCAAAATGGCAAAATAAAACGGTTTTTTTGCTCTCCTGAAAACTTCATTAAAAACACATACCAAATTTCGACGGAGCAGCTACGATATGCAAAAGCTCACACGTACAGGCACACGTATTCTAGGCAGAGAAGTAAATTTAGTAGTATTTTGTATGCGTCCATATTGAAAGTACCAAAATAAGCACTCGTGTTGCATGTCTATATGGTCTGTGGTTTGCAAACATTTAACGAGTACTGTGTTACATTACTTTAATATGATTGTTATAATATCATTCTTGTTCTCAGTCCACTATAAAAATTTCGACCGATATTCCGTTAAATCGATTTATTGTCCACTTTTTCTGTAAGAAAAGTATCACAGAATCCGAGACTTTTCTATATGAACAAGATATTACAATCTGAGACTTTGTCTACATGAAAAATGTCTCAGAATCTGATACTTCTTCTCTAAAGAAATGAGAAATGAGAATTTTTATATACGAAAAATTTCATAGAATCTGAGACATTTTCTATACGAAAAATCTCTCAGAATCTGAGACTTTTTCTGTGCGAAAATGTCTCAGAATCTGAGACTTTTTCTGTACGAAAAATGTCTCAGAATCTGAGACTTTTTCAAAACGAAAAGTGTCGCAGAATCTGAGACTAATATAAAATGTTTCAGAATCTAAAACTTTTTCTATACGAAAAATGTGTCAGAATCTGACTTTTTCTATACGAAAAATGTCTCAAAATCTGAGATTTTTTTAACGAAGAATATCTCATTATCTTAGACTTTTTTCAGAATCTGAGACTTTTTTATACGAAAATTACATCAGAACCTGATAATTTTGCTATATGAAAAATATCCCAGCAGAAATTTTGCTGAACGTTCAGCAGCTTTTGGAAGGGGAACTTGAGTAAAGGAGCGCATCCAATTGCGCTGAATTCATGCATGATTCCCTAAGGCGATGTCCCACTTTAGAGCGCTAGTTGGATACATAGAAACAGCGCTCTTTAGATGCACTGAAATCACGTGTCTTTAGAGCGCTGATTTAAGCAGAATAAAGATGCTGTAAATTCATGTATCTTTTTAGCGCTGATTTAAGCAGATTAAAGATGCAGTGAATTCATGTATCTTTGTAGAGCTGATTTAAGCAGGATAAAGATGCTGTAAATTCAAAGTTGAAATCAAATAACTAAAATTTAAAAAATATAACAAAAAAAAATCATTCGTTTTACTTTACAAAACTTTATTTATGTGAAACAAAATGAAAAAAAAAAAATCGGAAGTGAACATCAAAAAAATATCGGAAATTTTCATTTTCACATTTTTTATGGGATTTTTTTTGGGAACAGCGATCAAAGATGCTATGATTGAAGCGCTCTTTGCAGCGCTGATTAATGCGCAATAATGATGCAGTCAAATCATGTGTCTTTGTCTAAAACTCATGTTTTTTTATTCAAAAAGTGTTAAAAATATTAAAAAGGAAAGCAAGTGTGAAATTTTATCAAAAAATAATTACACATTATAAGTTTTATATAAAAAATCTTTAAAAAAAATTAAAATTTTTTCCCCTTCCTTTTACTGCATCCCTAAGAGCGCTCTTTGGATGCGCTACGGTATGCTATAAACAGATGCTGTGTCGCCAAAATCTCGATTTATTTCTGCTGGGATCTCAGAATCAGAGTCTTTTCTTTACGAAAAATGTTTCAGAAGCTGAGACTTTTTCAATACGAAAAATGTCTTAGAATCAGAGAAAAGTGACTCGTAAGCTAATACTTTTTCTATACGAAAAATGTATTAGAATCTGAGACTTCTTCTATACGAAGAATGCCTCAGAATCTGAGAGTTTTTCATTATGAATAATGTCTCGGAATCTGATACTTTTTCTATACGAAAAATGTCTCAGATTCTAAAACTTTTTCTATACAAAAAATGACTCAGAATCTGAGACTTTTTCAATGCAAAAAGTATCGCAGAATTTAAGTTTATATGAAAAATGTTTCAGAATCAAAAACTTTTTCTAAACGAAAAATGTTCCAGGTCAGACTTATACGAAAAATGCCTTAAAATCTGAGATTTTTTTAACGAAGAATACCTCATTATTTTAGACTTTTTCTATACGAAAAATGTTTCAGAATCTGAGACTTTTCTTAGACGAAAATTATAGAAATGTCTCAGAATCTCAGACATTTTCTGTACGAAAAATAAATCAGAATCTGAAACTTTTTCTTACGAAAAATGTCTTAGAGTCTGTAACTTTTTCCATTCGAAAAATGTCTCAGAATCTACGACTTTTTCTATACGAAAAATTTCTCAGAATCTGAGACTTTTTCTATACCAAAAATGTCTTAGAATCTAACAATAAGACATAATCAAAGACACATGATAACAAGTAGAAAAGTTAAATTCAACTATGCCAAAACTATGAATACCCTCCACAATGCCTTTTTTAAAGGATAGTACATTTTTTAACGTGAAAAAAAATTAACAATTTTGATTAGAAATATTTTATTTTGAGTAAAAAATTATTTTTTTATCATTAAAAAAAACGAAAAATTACTACTACCTCTGTCCCGAAATATTTTTTACATTTCTATACTTTGGCTGGGATTATGGAGGGTTTTGCGAAAAAGTTTTGTTTTTGTTAATAGATAGTAGTACAAATCAGTAATTTAGAAATTCTCTATAGATTTGTAATTTATGTTAAAAATGTATTCAATAAACTGCATCCAGATTAATGCGACAACGTGTTTTTAACATTACAAACAGGCAATGGTATTTCAATTCAAACACTGATTAAAAAAATGTATAGTTTATTTTGGGACAAAAAAATCGATAGAAATGTAAAGTTTATTTCGGGTAGTACTTTTTTTTTTTTTTTTTTTGAGTGTAAAACTTTTTTCGAGTGTAATGTTTTTTTTACTGTAAAAATATTTCTGAGTGAATACACGTACGTATGTACACAAAATATTGTCATTTTTGTAAAAAAAAATTGAGTTTTAAAATTTTTTTTAGTGTAAAATTTTTTTCGAGTATAATTTTTAAGTTACCAATGCTTTTAAAACTAAACTAGTTTAAAAAGCATTGCTTTAAAACTAAAAAAGTTTGAAAAGCATTGTTAAGTTACCACCAATGCTTTTAAAACTTGTTTAACACGTGGCATTTAAGATGAAACCAATCTAAAATTCAGGGTTTTGCTTATAACTTTTGAACCACTGCACTATAGGAAATTTTACCCATTTTGTGGCCAAAAGTCAAAATTAAAATTTTTGCAAACATTATTTTTTTTCACATTAATATAAAAAAAACTTAACAAAGTAAACAATTCTTTCTCAATTTTTCGACAGAATTGATGTACTGTCACTTTATCAGTAGTTTTTGTTGCAATTTCTTACTTAGTTATAAAATAACGATTGAGAGCAGCGAATTTTGTGATAGCTTCTAACAAAAGTTTTTATATTAAGAATTTATAGTTTTTAAAAACTAAAAAATGGAAAATAATGTCAAAGGTGAGTACTTTAATGATAAATAGTGAAATGTTGGTGAACTCATCTATTAGATCGATTTTATTGGAAAAATTGAAGTGACCTTAAGATGAACTTATTGAAGTATGAATTGGAATTTTATTTTGACTTTAAAAAAAATGATAGCATATGTTAGCTATAAAACCATAAAAGTTCTCTAGGACAATCAATTACCTTCCGAATTTAAAAAATTTCAAGGTCGGATATGTGCAAACTTTTTTTTTATACCCATTTTTCCAGGTGACTACCGAGTGCCAAATTCAGAGTTATTTAATACATGGCGAGAGAAATAAAGCAGAGGTGGATAAGGAGCCGCTATTTCTGACCATTTCTTTTCATACATTGCTGAGAGTGAATGTTTCGAAAACTTTAAACAATATATAAAGGAGGAATTAAGAATATTTTGTTCAAATATAAATATGAAAAGGATTAAAAGTTGTAGGAGTTTGAAAATTTTTGAAAGACAGCATGCTGTTTGTCTTAAAGGCAATACTTGGCTAAAAAAAACTTGAAACGCAGCCTGCCTCCACTAAATCGAAACCTGGGCGACCGCAATTAACTTTTTTGTCAAAATCTGCGAGAACAAAAATACGAGTTACAGCAGAAATCTCTAAAGATCTAAATAGGGAAGTTGAGCCCCTAGCTTTTGCATCATCTACGGCTGCCCGTAGTGGCATTTTGAAATGTAGTTGACGACTTGGAACTCAAAAATAAAATTTTTGAATAAAATCCTTATTAAAAAGTAGATTTGTTTGACACTTCTTAACATTGTTAAAATAAATTTCTACTGTTATCTTCGAAAGTTAGTGTACACTCAAAAAAAAAAATATTGTAAAAACAGTTTAGAAAACCATATAATCTATCAAGGATCTAAAAAATCTTAGATGCGGCAACTTATAACCCGGGAACCCTGTTTGGAACTAATTATTAGGTAATTTTTTAGGTAACTTTACTAATTTTTTTTTTGAGTGTATGAAAACCTTTAAGAGTCACTCCCTCCCTCTAAAGAGTCTTCCAAAAGTCAAATAAAAAAAATCAGTCAAATCGGTCCAGCCGTTTGGCTGTAAATAATTTTGGCCAAAAAAAGGGTAAAATTTCCTATAGTGCACTGGATCGATTGAACTGAAATTCAATACCAACATTATTGTCTTTTGAAAGTTATCGTGCTTTTATCTCGTAAATTCGTGAAAAACCCTTGCCGAAATTTACTCTAATGCTCATAACTTTTGAACCACTGGACCGATTTGGCTGAATTGCAATACCAACCTGACCCGGTAAATGATCAACATATGTATAGGCTGACCATACGTACTGATTTGATCAGTACATGTACTGATTTTTGATCACGTGTACTGACTTACACGACTACGACTTATCCTGTTCATCTTTAATGGTATACTACGCATAGGTTTTTTTCCTCCGTCCTGGAAATCGTCAGAAATTATAATGATTCCCAAACCGGGAAAAGATCCTAGTATGGTCACCTCATATAGACCAATCAGCTTACTTTCCATCCTATCAAAGTTGTTTGAAAAAGTATTCCTGCAGGCACTGACACCATACCTTAATGACCAACAATTAATTCCCGCACATCAGTTCGGATTTCGTAAGGACCATAACACCATTGAACAAGTACATCGTATCGTGACTCAAATTAGAAAGGCATTTGAAGAAAAACTTTACTGCTCTTCATTATTTATTGACATCTCACAGGCCTTTGATAAAGTCTGGCACAAAGGGCTTATATATAAAATAGTTCAATCCTTACCGCAAAATACCCATAGATTACTCCAAAGTTACCTGACAGACAGATCATTTGTAGTCAAATATAAAAGCTACACTACAAGCTCTCGAAATATCTCAGCTGGGGTTCCTCAAGGCAGTATACTTGGTCCCATGATGTATATTCTTTATACAGCAGATATGCCAACAAATTCTCAAATTCATACCTCAACTTTTGCAGACGATACAGCATTTATGAGCACTCACAAAGATCCTAAAATTGCCTCCTCCAACCTACAGTCTCATATACATGAGCTGGAATCATGGCTTAACAAATGGAAGATAAAAGTTAATCCAGCTAAGTGTGCACATGTGACTTTTACACTGCGAAGAGAAAACTGCCCCACAGTTACAATAAATAACACCAGAATACCTGAAAAACTCCATATTAAATACCTAGGAATTCACCTTGATCGCCGTCTCACATGGTCCAAACATATTGACTCGAAAACAACGCAACTAAAACTCAAAACTGCCCAACTTGGATGGCTTCTAAACTCCTCATCTTCGCTTAGTTTAGAATGCAAAGCTCTACTCTACAAAACCATTCTCAAGCCAATATGGACCTATGGAATTCAACTATGGGGAACAGCATCCACTTCCAATATTGCAAAGTTACAAAGAAGACAGTCTAAAATATTAAGATACATAACAGGCGACCCCTGGTTCATTCGTAACGACAACATACATAAAGACCTCAATATCCCGTCAGTTCGCGATGAAATAGAAAAATATTGTTCTAAATATATATCCAAACTAGCATCTCACCCTAATCCCCTAGCACAGAACCTACTCTCGTTTAGAGGCCACTCACGGCTAAAGAGGGTAGACACCTTGGCCATAGCACAAAGCTAAAATATGTTTCATGTTCTCAATATGGTCTTCTATTGCACTGGCAATAGAATCATAAATCAAAAATAGTTTTTAAGATTTTATTACTTATTGTTATTTTCTACTAAGAAAGATCCAATAAACAAATAAAAAGTTGAAGAAAAAAAAAAAAAAAAAAACGTGTACTGATCAAAAGATGTTGTACTGATTTGTACTGATTTTTTGAAATATGTACTGATTGTACTGATTTTTGAACATTTCAACATAAAAAATAATTTTGTTCGAAAATTTTATACAAAAACTTGAATTTTCATAAAATAGTCATAGGAGTAGTTTTTTATAATTTAAGTATGACAAAGAGATAATTTGAGTTAAATCAATTCTAAAAAGTTCAGAGTTCGTGAATCAAGAGGTTCATTAACGCAAAAATATATCTGAGCATGAGGTTATTTTGATCCTATAAATATGAGAATATTTAAGTATATGAAAAGGCGCCCATACTCTTTGAGGTTTTCTAAACGAAAAGTTCACGGAATGATGGATTTTTTATATTTTTAGAAAGATAATGTAATCGCATCAATTTAAATGATACTGAGATGCTCGATGAGGTAATGTCTTCAGAATTTGTTGGACAAATCCCTCAGAACATCATCCGCTATTTAAAAAACATGAGCTTTTTATCTGGAAAGTTTTATAAAAGTCAGAGTTATCAAAACTTATGGAAAAAAGTCCTCAGAATTTGAGGGATTTTCTTAAACTCAAAACCTGTGTGTTTTTGTTTGTTGTAATTTCTTCACTGAAACGATCAACATTCAAATTAAGTTGTTTGAAGTCAGTTAAATTTTTTGCAAAATAACGACAACAGTTTAAGGCAGTTGTTTTTAAACCTTAAACAGCTCTTTTCAAACAGTTGCTTTTAAACAGTTGTTTTTACTGAAATACTAATTGCCTTAAATTTGTTAGTTTAACCGAATTTTTTTGAGTGCTGAAAAAATGATCAGTGTTTTGCCATAGAAAAGAGTTTTTAGAGAGGTATTTCACGAAAACATAAACGTAAAAGCTTGGGCGTACTGATTTGAGTTCAGAAAACAGTGGTCACCCTACATATGTATCAAACTTCAGCAGCCCCTGTAAAGTCTTTCAAAAGTTAGCGTATTTTCAACGGACAAACAAACAGACAGACGGACGGACGGACGGACATCGCTAGATCGTCTTAAAATCGATCAAGGATCATGAATATACATACATACTTTATGGAGTCATAGACCAATATTTCAATGTGTTACAAACGGAATGACAAACATATATATACCCTCTATCACTAGAGTGAAGGGTATAAAAAATAATTATAATATTCCAAACACTTTTGGCAATAAAGCCATATATGGCTTTGTTACTCATATGAACATTTTTAAAAATGTTTTTCATTATATTGCGCAGAGTGTAGGGGATCCTGTCCACAGGCATCTAAGGGATGGAGTTTGTAATTCTTAACCACGGCCGGAGGCCGGCTACGTAGAAAAACTTTTTTGTTTAACTATATTTAAATTAAAAACCCACACATACCAGGAACCTCTGACCTCAGAGGGGCCTAATTGAACCAGCCCCCTAAATTATAGAATAAAAAAAGAAATCAACCGAAATTAAAATTTAGAGGGCTAGTGCCTCTAGGCCCCCCTGACAATGAGTTCAGTGGTTCCTGGTATGTGTGGGTTTTTAATTTAAAGATAGTTAAACAAAAAAATTTTTCTGTGTAGCCGGCCTTCGACCGGTCTTAGGTATTACAAACTCCATAAATTAATTTAGCGGCTTCGCTAAATAATTTTTTGTTTTTTTTGAGTAGCAGGATTTACGTGGAAATATATTTCCACAATTTCAATTGTTATGGCTATATTTTCGTTTTAGTTGCAAAATTAATTTGATTTGATTGCTCAATCATATAGCAAACTGATCAGCAAACGTGGAATTTTTTTTAGTAATCATAGTGTTGATTTAAATTCAAAAAATACGTTCTTTATAATCAGGTATTTTGCTATTTCCGTTTAATTTATTTTTTTAAAATAAGTCAGCTGTATGTGGTGTAACGTAGCAAATAGACTCATCTATCGCTACATACATATTAAATTGTCTTTTGGCTGTTTAATACAGTTATATGCGTTGATTGCCGTGATTTTTAACTAAATGACAACATTTACCCTGGTGTATAAGTACCACCCTAATATATACAACGACACTATATTTACCGCCCTAATATTGGCCAAGGGTCGCAAGTACATTATATTTACTGGAAGCATGAACACTAGACCACCCAAAAAATGTATGGGATTTGCAAAAGTATTTTTTTGTTCGCTCCACCGGCAGTTTCTGATAGATTGGCCATAAAAAATAATATCTGTGCAAGAACTGGATCTCTCGGTTGCATACACAGAAAATAATATCGTAATTTTTTTTTTAATTAAAAATGGATTTGATATTAAATTCAATTTCAATTAAACATTTTAATTGAATCAATTAATGTTTTAATTGAATTCTTAACTTTACTGAAAACAAAAATAAAATAAACAAACGAAACCGGTTTTGTATGCATTAGTGCTGGTAGCCAACAAAAAAATAAAAATGCAAAAAACAACAAAAAAAACTTTTGAACTATTGTTTTGTATATTTTGGTGGTAGCTGCCAATGAATACATAAAAACGAACAAAAAAATTTAGTTTCATTGTTTTCTTTAAGGCGAGTGGTCGTTGCGGATAAAGTGTTTTGCTAATGAAATGTGTACAGTTGAAACAAAAAAAAATAATATGAGGCATTTGACTTGTGTTTTGCACATTGAAATATAATACAATTTTTTTTGTTTCAACTTTACTAAAGCGACAAAAATGCATACAATAACAAGATTTAAAAATGTAGTTTTAAATAGTTATTGAAATTTTAAAATACTACTATAATGTTTCTATGCAAAACTATACCAACTGTGTATATTTAATAAAGAAAAAAAAATTCTTAATAATATAAAACAAAAAAATTCTATGTTTAATTATTTTAGGGCATTTTTTGAAGTTTAACCAGTGATTAAAAAACTGAAATTCATTACACATTTTTAATTTTCACTTCCAGTCAAGTTGTCAATAATTTAAAAAAAAAATACTGCAACCCACCAGTCCAGTTTACATTTCTAACAAAACAGTCCAGTCACTTTTTTGCTGCTGAACTTTTTTGTGTTGTGCTGATGGTTGTTGATTTAAAAAAAAACAAATACTGACAAACCAGCAACAGTAAAAAAATTAGGCAGCACACAAACAGCACAAACGTTGTTTTGAGAAATCCACTGCAAGTTACAATTCAAAAAGTGGTGAGCTGCTGACAAGCAAATAAATATAAACGAAAATAAACTCGTACATTGTAACGAGAGAACTTCTTGTATACATAAGAAGAAAAAGGTTCAATAAATAAAAAAAATGCAAGGTTCATTAAAAAAAAATCTTTTTAATTCAATTAATTTATATCAGTAAAAAATCAATATTTTTTATATTAAATAAATAAATAAATTAATGCCTAGTTGAAAAAATTATAAAAAATAAACTTCAAGTCTAAAATAATAGTACAGTAGGTATTCTAAAGTTCAAATAAAAAAAAAATTGAAATATTTTTAGAGTTACAGAGATGGAAAGTTTTCATTTTTATGCACCGATCATTTCATTTTTATGCACAGATCATTTGGTTGAATTTTTATTGACACTTTGATGCGATAAAAATTTATTTTAAAAAACGAATTTTAAAGGATTTTTGACGACCTTTTCAATAGCATTGTTGGTTTTTTTAAAAAAAATTTAAATTTGACCTTAAAATTAAAGGTCAAATTATTAAAAAAATGTAACTGAGTTTTTACATTTAAAAATAATTGTTTTGTATAAAATAACACTCAAAAAGTACAAATACCGCGTGTATAAAAACAAATGAAAAAATATTTTCGCAATTAGGAACACTCGATCCATTTTTTAAAAATGTTTTTAAATGAAAACAAGTAGAAAAATTAAATTCGACTTGGTCGAATCTATGAATACCCTCCACAATGTTATCTGATAGTAATTTTCTAAAAAAAAATTCAAAAAATTGCATTCAAAATTTTTTATTAGAAATATATTGATTTGAGTAAAACTTTTTTTTAATCTATCAAATTTTTTTGAGTGTAACATTTTTTTGACTGTCAACATTTTTTGAGTGTGACAATTCATTAAAAAAAAAAAATATGTGTACATTTTTTTTTTTTGAGTGTAACATTTTTTTTGAGTGTAAAAATTGTTTGCAGTGTACAATTTCTTTGAGTAACAAGATTACTTTGTAAAATATTTTTGTTGTTTTATACCTACATATATGTAATGCAAAAAAAACTATTTCACATTTTCCCTGTTTTTATTTTACCAACCTCTTCCTTAAAAACCAAAAACAACCTAACATTCAATCATATAAGTCCCACTTTTTTTGATTTTTTTCCAAAAATACTTACTATACACCGTTACATACAGTTACAAAAACAATAACAACACAATAACAAATATTTACTTGTCTAACAACTAAACTGCACGCCACGGCAAGAAAACTAACAACAACAAGTTTTAAGAAAACTGGTATTTCACCATGCTGTTAAAACTTGTTTAACGAGTTTTCAACAGTTTAAGGTGAAACCAATATGAAATTTAGGGCTTTGCTCATAACTTTTGAACCACTGGACCGATTTTGCTGAAACTCAAAACCAAGCAGGCTTGGGGAACGACAAATATAAATGCTAAGCTTCAGCACCCTCAGAATTGTCTTTCGAAAGTTATAGTGGTTTTAATCTCGTCAATTCGTAAAATACCCTTGCCGAAATTTACTCTTTTGCTCATAACTTTTTTTTTTTTTTTTTTTAATAATTTTTATTTATTTGCAGTAACTAAAAATAAATAAAAATTATTAAAAAAAAAAAAAAAAAAAAAAAAAAAAATAACTTTTGAACCACTTGACCGATTTCGCTGGATTGCAATACCAACCTGACCCGGTAAATGGTCAACATATATGTCAAACTTCAGGAGCCTCCGTAAAGTCTTTCAAAAGTTAGCGTGTTTTCAACGGACAGACAGACAGACGGACGGACGGACATCGCTAGATCGACTTAAAATCGATCAAGGATCATGAATATATATACTTTATGGGGTCCTAGACCAATATTTCGATGTGTTACAAACGGAATGACAAACTTATATATACCCTCTATCACTAGAGTGGAGGGTATAAAAACGTCAGGCTTTTTCAGAAAAAACTCTAAATATACGCTTTATAAGATAATTTTTTTTTAATAATTTGACCTTGAAATTTAAGTTAAAATGTTTATTTTTTTAAAAAACCACCAATGCCAGTGAAAAGGTAGTCAAAAATACTTTAAAATTCGTTTTTTAAAAATAAATTTTTATCGCATCAAAGTGTCAATAAAAATTCAACCAAATATGATCTTGGCAAAAAAATGAAAACTTCCCATCTCTATAACTCTAAAAATATTGCAAGAAAAAAATTTTTATTTGCACTTATTTATTCTAATATTTTGGCATAATTATATCTAAATCGGTTTTTTGGTGTGACCGTTAACGCGTTTCAGCCCATATTTAACTTTTTGATTTCATCATATTAGTTTTCGTTATTTAGTAAAAAACAATTGTGTCTGACACTTATTTTAAAAAATTTTATGGAACTTGGAATTTTGGATCTGTTAATAAAACACTTAACTTCAAACCAAATTTTCAAAAAATTTTCTTAATAAAGTAAAAAAAAAATTGTGTTTTAAAAAAATTTTCAAATAAAAATTTTGGCACTTAAATTTTTTTTTATTTGTTTACTTCAAATATTTTTCAAAAAATTTTGGAACCAAAAAATTTTTTTAAGCATTTTTAATGAAACTTTAAACCGTTAAAACTTACTTAGAACTTAGAAAATTTTAAAACTTTTTTTTAATAATTTTTAGTTAAATTTAAAAAATTTTCAAAACATTAGAAAAATTTCTAAACATTTTTGTTAAAGCATTATCTTTACGTTTGAAACATTATTCTTAATTATATAATACAACATTCCATTACTTGTACAAAGAAATATCTTCTTATAAGTACGTTCATTTAATTTTCAGCAGCCAAATAAAAAAAATTTCATGCTGACGAGTCGAGTTCAATTTTTATTTTCCATGCTGCAAGTCCCGTACAACAAACATAACTTGTGCAGCGCAGTTACCAGACAATTCAGTCGTGTGTGCTGTTTTTTGTTTTTTTAAACTGAAGCTGAACTGTGTGCTGGCAAGTTTGTCAATTTCAAAAAAAAAACTTTTACTGTACTGCTGCTGAAGAAAATTGACAATTTTTAACAGCTCAGTTCTTGACTGCTGTTTTGTTTTGATAATGTTTATGCTGACAAAACAGTACAAATTATGTGTTTTTGCTGAAAATCAAGGCAGTATTTTCAACACTGAGTTTAACTTTTAAAATTAAATTGAGTGAATCAATAAATCTATATTATTGATTTTTAATTTTATATTAATTTTTTTATTAGTTTATTTAACTACAATTTTAATTGGTTTTCCATTTTATTTTCAATTAATACTTTAATTGATTCAATTAACAATTTAATTAAGTTTTAAAACTATTTTCAAACAAAATGAGTAATTAATATGCGCAATTTCGTGATACGTCCGAAATCAATTAATTTTTCAATTGAATCAACGAATTTCGTAATTGAAATTCATTTTTATTTTTTTCTGTGTACAGGCCAGTCGATTTGAACTTTTTACACCAAAAGTGACCTAAAAGCACTACAAAGCTTTTAAGTGCCATAACTCTTAAAATATGCGTTTTTCCAAAAAATACTATATAAGTTTTATTTTACAGAATAAGAAAGCAAACATTTCCTTCATACAAACTTTTGGCCTAAGTCTAAGACATCGTGGTGTTTTTGGCGGTTAAAATAAAAATGTATGTGAAGACTTCATTTAAAACGACCCTCGTTAAAATTTGGACGGAGACTCAAATAGTCGGTATCCATTATTTTGTAGAGTAAGATATGTAGTTTTCATAAACCAATTACATTTGGAATTTATATGGGTAATTTCATTACAGAAGAGGCCAAAGCTGACTTTGAAGTTCAGAATTTTCAAGTGCTGTATACAAATTTGTGAAATTACTTTATTTTAAACGACCCTCGTTAAAATTTTAGTGGATACAATCGGTTTCCATGATTTTGAAGAGTTAGATGTGTACTTTTTGGAAAATATTTGGGGAATTCCAGGGCAAATCACTCACTTTTAGACCCGACCCCCTTCGATTAATTTTTTTGGATATATTTTAGTACGTATTAAATGCAACTTTCACTCAAATTTTCAGACTTTTATACCAAGTTGGTGTTGAGTAATCAATAAAAAAAAAAATGGCGTTTTTTTTTCAAAATAAAAAATTGAAATTTTCCATTAATTTTGACCAGTAAAAAATATAGATATCTTACAATAAGTTGGACGACGTTTTGTTGGTATTTAAATGTAGTTTTAGAAAAAAAATATTTAAAAATTATTCGAATTAATTATCACTTATTTTTTAACGTATAAAATTAAAATCGATTTTTTGAAAAAGTCCGAAACCTTCGATTTTTTTTTAAGTCTAAAAATTCTGCTCTAAATTACACAATTTTTAATCCGTAATTCGAGATGTGAGCACAATTAGTTCTATTTTTTTTCAAATTTTGAAAATTGCAGTTTTTTTTTAGACTGGTATATTTTATATGGTGCTCCAAAATAATTAAATTGGACCATAACTTACCATAACTATAACTTACCCTAGATACATTCATTTGTATTTTGCTAACATGTTTTCAATTAATGCTAAAAATGCCTGTACTTTTCAACACTTGTTTGAAATCTGCATTTTTAACTCTTCAAAATCATGGAAACCGATTGTAACCCATTAAAATTTTAACGAGGGTCGTTTAAAATATAGTAATTTTACAAATTTGTATACAGCATTTGGATAATCAAAACTTCAAAGTCAGCTTTGGGCTCTTCTGTAATGAAATTACCCATATAAATTCCAAATGTAATTGGTTTATGAAAACTACATATCTTACTCTACAAAATAATGGATACCGACTATTTGAGTCTTCGTCCAAATTTTAACGAGGGTCGTTTTAAATGAAGTCTTCACATAAATTTTTATTTTAACCGCCAAAAACACCACGATGTCTTAGACTTAGGCCAAAATTTTGTATGAAGGAAATGTTTACTTTCTTATTCTGCAAAATAAAACTTATATAGTATTTTTTGGAAAAACGTATATTTTAAGAGTTATGGCTCTTAAAAGCTTTGTAGTGCTTTTAGGTCACTTTTGGGGTCAAAAGTTCAAATCGACTGGCCTGTATGCAACCGAGAGATCCAGTTCTTGTACAGATATTATTTTTTATGGCCAATCTATCAGAAACTGCCGGTGGAGCGAACAAAAAAATACTTTTGCAAATTTGGGTGGTCTAATGAACACACATGTAAATAATGGCCACCCTATTAATTTCACCTACGGTATATATGTGTCACCCTAATTTTCGTGTGTTTTGAATAGTAGCATACATTCTTGTGGTTGGTTAAACATTTATGTTTCAATTCTCGTTGAGTCTAATTTGCCTTTTATATGAATAGTGAAGACAACCAAAGAAGTTCACCAGTGGTGGACAAACCAGTTAGGTATGATCAAGTACTTGTTCAACAGAACAGGATGTTGAGTGTATCTCCTAAATAAAAGGAACCTGACTGAAACTTTGGTGGACGATCGATATCGATTGTCCTTATAAATAAATACTCCTGCGGCTTCGGCTGACAGCTTTACTACTCCTGCGGCTTCGGCTGACAGCTTTACTACTCCTGCGGCTTCGGCTGACAGCTTTAATACTCCTGCGGCTTCGGCTGACAGCTTTACTACTCCTGCGGCTTCGGCTGACAGCTTTGCTAATTTTAGTTAATTACAGGGGTCTTAACCTCCACCGCCGAGGGGCTGCTAACAGAGGGTCGTAACGAAAGCCACCGAGTCTTGTCCTAGGTGAAATCTACCGAAGTATAAACCTAGAGACGCATCTTCGTCATACCGAAACATCCAGGCCGAGTCAAATACCGTAAAACCATCGAATACCGAATACCATCCGAATACCGTACCCGTCACACCGAACAATCCAACCGGACTGTCGTTTCACGAATACCGTAACCATCATATCGTAATAATCCGAGTGAGTGAGAGTGGAGACGAAGGATTTAAGTTGCCGATATATTTTTACATCGTAAAACATTTAAATATATATATATTGTGAATTTTAAAACGATCAATAAAGAATATTTATTGTAAAACCCCAAAAAGGGTAAATAAATCGTGTTATTATTACTAAAGGTTTGAGGGACCTTAAGTAGATCCTGGCACGAGACTGAGCTACCTCAGCCACGACAAAACCCTTGTTATAGTGGACTGAATAAACATGAAATTTCTACCACATGAATGCTAACTGTTTGTTCGATTTTTTACCAGCTCTATTTCGATTTGCAGTTAAAAGATAATTTTGACAACATATTGTTCAATATCGTATTTTTAATCGCCAACAAATTGGTTTAACAATAAAAATAAATATTTGAACTTCTTTATTGTATAAAATCGACAATAAAAACGAAAACAAAGGATGTTCTGTCTTAAAAATTAAATTGAATTTTTGTAGTGCGAACATTAACGTGTCCCGAAAAATTAATTTTAAAGTTATAACTACCACAACAAATGTAACAAAAAACTTCCCATAACAAAAAATAGCAAAAAAAAACTTTTTCTGGAAAAACTTCAAATGAAAAAATGGCTTGGAATTTTTGGATCTTGGTCCTATGTAAGTTTCAAAAATATCTGAAATTCCCCAACTACAGCGATCGTTTCAAATCGATTTAATTTTTTATTAAAGTTCCATTGGGAAATTATATACTACTCAGAAAAACATATTTGCTAAAAAGTTCAATTAAATCTATTTATCAACAAAATTTTCAGGAGTCAATCAATGTTTTGCTCAAAATTGTAACTTTACAATCATTTTTAATTATTTTCTTTTACTGTCGAATTACAATGTTTCAACATACCAGATTTTTTAAACATTGTTAAGCAAAAAACTGCATTCCTTCATAATTTTGTCATAATCTTACAATTCATTCCTTAAAGAGACAAATTTGAAATCTGTGAAATAATTAATCATTATTTTAATTAGCTAGAAAATAGAAATTGATTAAATTTGTGATTAAAATCGAAAAACGTTTGATTGAAAAAATATTCAATTACTCAACTATTAATTTAGTGATTGGTAAACTTTTTTTTGATAGAAGCAGTTTCAATAAAAAAGTTGATTGAAACAGCTGTTTTCGTGATTGAAATTCGTTTTCAATTCTTTCTGTATATATGTACGACAGCATAGCTTAAATCAACGGCCCATTTTGTCTTTGAACTATTATCGTAAATTATAATAATGAATAGTAGCGAAAATCTGTTTTTAAGGACACGCTAACAACCATAATACCATATGGCAGCATTTTTATTAAGGTGTATAGAATTCAGGTACAAGTATTAGTCAGGTTTCTTTGGATTTTATGATCACAAGAAACAACACAAATGCTCATAATGTTCATAAATAAAAGGATTAAATTAAACGATACAAGTTTTTAAGTATTGTACGAGTGTTTTCATAGCTTAATTTGAGCTAAACAAATAAGCTCAGTGGCGGAGGAGTAAGGGTTTTTATACCCTACAACCACAGTATAATCGTGTACTCACTTATTCATTTCATGGGTAAAACAACGATATATCGGTCGGGGATCCCATAATATATATATATTATAGGTCCATTATCAACTCTTAGACATTCTAACAATGTCCGTCAGTCTGTGGAGGACACGATAAAGTCCAAAATAAAAAAAGCTAGATCTGTGCAATTAGGAACAAATATTTCCTATGATCATACACTGCACTCAAAATAATTCCACAGTAAAAGTTTTAGTAAGTGATTTTGTACCCAAATCTACTAATAAGTTACTAATTTTAGTATATTGAAAGTACTGAAATTAGTAATTTTTACTGGTTTTGAATAATATTAGAAAAAAAATTTAGCATTGGTTACCAATTCTTGCACTTGGTCCTTTTGGACTAAAGTTAGTTAAATTTTTAGTTTTGAATACACACGTTTTTTTTGGGTGTGGTTAAGTTCGTAAATAGGCAAAATCGGAACTGGGGAATAAAGTTTAACCTTAAAGAACTAAACCAACCTCTGAAAAACGTTTATTTTTGTAATTTTGTTAAACAAATGAGACCTTTTAAAGTACTACAGTTCGGATAGGTTAGGTTTTAAGTGGCTGCTGACGTTTTAAGTCAGCACACATAGACTCTGAGGTCCGTTGTGATCCACGGGACTGTACGATCCTACTAGTCCCTGCCGTTAAACCATTCTTATGAGACTCCTGAGATATTGCATTTCGACTTTTGACAAGTCATAAAGATCGTGCAGCTCCCTAGATCCCAGTGAAGCAAGTCTCTGTCCAGAAATTCCGCTAAAACTTAGTTTAAAAACTTAGAATTGCGAGAACAAACCAGATTTTTGAATAACTAAAAGTTGAACTGACATCCCAAAAACTCGGGCTAGGATATTTTTTAATAAATAGTTTACAATCCAAGGTAGTCCAAAGAAAGCCTCTCATGTTTTTAAACACTTTCAAATTTAAACTTTGGTAACTCTGAAACATTTCCTCTTTTGAAAAATCTTAAGGTTTTGAGCATTTTTCATATAAAATTTAAATTAACACAATTTATGGGAAAACTGTTTTCAGTTTAATTAAATTGTAGTTAAACGAGCTCAATTTCTAGCTGCTGCCATGGTGTTAATAGCATTTCGATAAACAATTGCCTAATGCTCCGGTAAAACGATTTATAATAATTTTTTTCAAATTTATAAACATTAAATATTGGAAATTTGTTACGGCAGTCACAAAAAAAAAGATTTTCTCAAAATCTATGCACTCGAAAATTGACAAGCTGTACTAATTGAAAATAATTAACAAGATGATTTTGAAACATTATAATTGTGATGTTTCCAATAACAGATCGTAGTCGGTTTTTAATTATTCCAAAATAAAACTAAAGAAAAAAAAAATCAAGTTGTTAATAATGTTATTATTGTTGTGTCAGGGTTCTACTACTTAAATTCATAAATCACAAAATATTGTCGATGGCAACAATTTAAATAAGCATATGTCGAATATTTTTAAGTAGATTAAATACTGTCCAACTGCTACTTCTTTTTATTTTTAAAAAAATGAAACAATGATCAGTTTTTATTTATTTTTCCAATTTTTTTTATTTACAACTCATTTTAAATATATTTTTTTTTTACCTAACCGAGAACTGGTAGCAATGACCATCGTCTCGTTGTAGCGAAATCGGCCAAGGGTTTTTGGTGGGAATCGAACCCACGACCCCATGTTTCATAGGCTAGCACGCTACCAACTAGCCTGTAGAAGAAGTTCAGAGTGCTGCAATTGGACCCAGAGGATAAGAAAAAGCCGCTTTTTCGGTTTGCCCCTTTGTGGGCGTGGATATTAAAAAATAATTTAAAAAATTGTAGAACCTTCCCACCAACAACTTGGTAATTAGCACTCCATCCATTTGCATTACCTGGTAATGACTATGAAATGAATTCGGTAATAATCCCCATAACCGTTTTTCTGCGTAGCCGGCCTTCGGCCGGGCTTAGGAATTACAAACTCCATAAATTAATTAGCGGCTTTTCTAAATATTTTTTTTTTGGGTAGCAGGATATACACTCAAAAAAATACGTTAGTAGATTTACTAATTTTTTTTGCTAATGCTAGTTAGCTAACTTTTAGCAAATTTTTAGTTGAGATTAGCATGTTAGCAAAAAATTCTTGTAAACTTCATTTAGCACATTAGCAATTTTAAACAAACTTTGAACTAATTTCTTTTGCTAAATTTGAAATTGAGTTGACAACATTTTTACAAGATTTTTTGCTAACATTAGCAAAAATAAATGGTAAATTTTTTTTTATTTTCAGAAAACTTAAAATGGCGCTATCTCGGAAACTAAGCCAGATAGAGCAAAATGGAGGGTATTTTTGGTTCTTAGAATCTCCATACATTCGCCGGTCCTCTTCACATGTGTGGACCCTAATGGGACCTAACTTTGGATCCAAAAAAGTTAGCATTCCCGAAAATTTTAAAATGCTCATATCTCGGTAAATAATGCCGACACAACAAAAAGTCCAAAAGAATTTTTGTTGCTCTCAACACGTAGAACAAGACCGCTCTCCGAGTAATATTTTTGAAGTTATCGAGTTTTTTAATTCTCAAGACCCCAGTGATCCCCTAAAATCACGTATCTCAAAAACTAAGCAAGGTAGAGCGAAACGGACACAAATTTTGGATCAAAAACTATGACGATTTTTAAGGAACCCAACTAGGTCTAGGCCCATCGGGGTCTGGACCTATTGGGTCCGAACCCAATGGGGTCCGCAAATGTGTATGAACCAGAGACCAAATATAACAGTTATATGTGTCTTTTTGTTTTAAAAAAATCATGAAACGAATGTTGTCCAAACTTAGTATTTTATATATGAAAAGACTTCTAGAGATGTCCCGTGTTAAAATTTGCAATAACATTTATTTTTTTGATTTTTTCAATAACAGTAAAAAATAACAGTTATTAAAAACTTTTTGTTCAAACAATCTAAAATAACTTTTATTTTATATTTATTTGAGTAAATAACTGTTATAACAGTTATTTTTAAAAAAATCAATCAAAGTTTATATCTTTAAATCAATGATTGAAGTATTAGATATCAATAGGATTCTTCTGCATGTGTTTATTGTTGTTTTATTTTAATAACTCGAGGTTTTTAAGGCTCAAAGAGTTTTTAATAACAGTTATAAAAAATAAAAGTTTTTTATTTCTGTTATTTTGAACAGATATTTATATAAATCATTTCAAACTGTTATTTTTAATTTTTATTTGAAAAAATATTTTTGAACAGTTAAATTTGATTTTTTTTCAATAAATCTTATAACTGTTATGGTCTCTGGTATGAACTAAGTTAAAATAAAAATTATTTCAGTTAACTAATTTTTAGCAAAACGTTTTTGCTAACTTTACCAAAAAAATTGTGGGTTCAAAATCAGCAAATTTTCTTGTAGGTTTACAAGCTTTTTTTGCTAACTTTACAGTTTTTTTTTTTGAGTGTACGTGGAAATATATTTTTACATTTTCAACTGATATTTCCACTTTGGTTGATTTTTTCGTTTAGAAAAAGTCTCAGATTTTTCGTATAAAAGAAATTTCAGATTCTGAGAAATTTTTCGTATAGAAAACGTCTCAGATTCTAAAACATTTTTCGTATAAAAAAAGTCTCGGATTCTGAGACATTTTTCGTATAGAAAAAGTCTCACAATCAGATTATGAGACATTTTTAGTAAAGAAAAAGTCTCAGATTTTGAGACATATTTCGTATAGAAAAAGTCTCAGATTCTGAGATATTTAGGCTCACGTGATCTTAGGCTCACGTGATTTAAGTAAAAATTACTCACACTAACTCGTGATTCAAGTAAACAAGGCAAATCAGGTGACCAGCACCCATCTCTAGTATGAACTAGATATGGGCGCGTAAGTGATTTTTGACTCACTCACGCTCACGACACGTGCGCTCACAAAAGCTTCACTCACACTCACGTTGACTCACACTCACGAAACTCTTATTTATACAAAAATAATTTAAAATTTAAACTTTAAAAATTTTCAGCAAAATTTAAAGTTTAACGAAATTGTACCTTTTATTTTGCTTTTATCGGCACGAAATCTTGAGTTAAGCCAAATTTTACATTTTTTTGTTGTTTTTTTGGTATGAAAGGAAATATGAAGATAAAATAAATCACGCAAACTCACGCAAAAAAATCGACTCATGCACACTCACTCACGTAAAAATCTTACTTACGCACACACACTCACGCAATTTTTTTCTTGACTCACAATCACGCTCTAATCTGCTCATGTGCCCATGTCTAGTATGAACTAACAATAAGTTGAAATAAAATTACTCCCACACTCAAAATAATTCTACAGTAAAAGGTTTAGTAAGTGATATTGTACCAAAATCTACTAATTGGTTACTAATTTTAGTATCTTCAAAGTACTAACATTAGTAATTTTTACTGGTTTTTACTAATATTAGTTAAAAATTTTAGTATTGGTTACCAATTCTGCACTAGGTCCTTTTGGACTAAAATTAGTTAAGTTTTTAGTATTGAATACCCACGTTTTTTTGGGTGCACTTTTTAAGTTCAAATTGCCATAATATAAAATAATTTCTTCTTTTCCTAATTTTTAAGATAAATTTGAACTTAAAAGAAGGAACCTATTGGAATGGAGCTAAATAATTATTAATTTTCCTCGAATTTTATTAATTTTTCCAATGTTTCTGGTTGTACTTATTACAAAAACAACTGTCATGTAGTAAATGCAATAATTTTCTGAGTGAACTGTCCTTTTCATTTCCCTTTACTTACAGCACTTAACCCATTTTAATATGTTGCCACAGATACACAGTTTTCTCAAAGATTACGAACTCTGTCGGAGCAGCTTCTACTGATTTTATTATTGTAAATTTTTTGTTAGCCCTTTTTCTTTACACACATACATCCGTTTAACAACTTGATTTTTATTTAATTTTTGATTTTTTTCTCATCTTTTTTTTAGTTTAAGCCTTCTTAAAAACGCGTTCGGGTACTAAAGAAAACATAAAAATATTGTTTATGATGTTTTTGTACCTGTTCACATTATGATCTTAACCATGCCAATGTTCAATTTTCAATAAACACAAAAAAAAAAAATATAAAATTTGTTCAGTTTTATTATTGTTGTTAATAATTCGATTAAGCCATATTCACACATACTGTTAACATAGATGGGAATTTTTCATTACCATTGAAATTTAATTACCATTGGTTGATATCAATGGTAATGAAAAAATTTGCATTACCATTTAATGGTAATTAAATTTTTTTAATTGAAAAAATAATTACTAATGGTAATGAAATGCACCAATTGTTGAAAAATACCAATTATAATTGGTTTCAAAACCATTGGTTTGCACATTTTTGTTTTTTTGAAAAGTAAAAAATTTAAACATCAAAGTATGTTTTTACAAAAAAAATATGAAAATATTAAAGACAAAAAACAAAACGCAAATAAAAATTTCAAATATTGTGTTATGCAAAGGCAATCAACGTGTGTTTGGTTTATAAAATCTGAAAATGAAAAACTAAAACACCATAAGTATAACAAAAAACAACAGATTTTTTTTATTAACGATTTTGACGACTTTTACTAATGGTAATTATTTTTTTTAAGTGATGCCATACCAATGGTAATTATTTTTTTTTTAATTTTCATTAGTAATTAAATTGATAAGTAATTTAATTGGTACAATTGATACAACCAATGGTAATGAAAAAAATTTCATTACCATTGACATCAATTAAATGGTAATTAAACCATCAATTAATTGGTCCCTTTAATTAATTAGTCCCATCTATGACTGTTAACTGGTCTTAAACATATACTTTTACATACACTTATACACGCATATAGATTAACTAACCAAAACTAAACTATACACATCTCATCCAATTTACTATGAACACAAACAACTTTATATAGGGTCTGCTGGACGGTTTTAATTTTTTTTGCCTTTTGCTGCTTGCCTGCCTGCTTGCCACCATATGGTCAAATTATATGACTCCGTCCGTAACCATTTGATTTTCAGATTTCTGTTAACTCGTCTCGTAAATTAATAAAGATTTCTTATTGATTTTAAAGTGTTTCTTGTTGTCTGTTCACATGTAGGATTTAATTTTTATAGCTCCCCGTTATAGTTTCTTCATTTTATGATTATATTTTATTTTTTGTTAATATTTTTCATGCAGAGTTGCTAAAGAATTATTTTATTTGTTTTTTTTTGTTTAATTCAAACAAGAAAGAATGTTGTATTTGGCTGTAGCGAATCTAAAAGACGCTACACAAGTTCTTCAGGATTTTCCTGATTCTCCTAAAATTATTCCAAACTTTTTTAATTTTATTTTAAATTTATTAGCATTTTTTTTGTCGTGGTTTTCTGATCTTTCGTAATATAACTGATTTTTTCCGAGTTTTTATTATTTTTTTTTTAATATTTTTTCGAATTTTTCAAGTTGCTTTGATGTTTTTTTGTACATGTTTTTTAGTGATTTCCTAATTTATTATTTTTCTGATTTTTTTATTTTATTTATTTTTTTGAGTTCTCATGAATTTTTTTCTGTATTATATATTTTATTTTTAATTTTTTTGAGTTCTTAAAAATTTTCTTAATTGATTATTCACTAGGGTGGCACAAAAAATTACTTTTTTTTTAATTTCGTCGATGGTTCGTTTTGGTCTAAAAACTCTATGTTTTAATTTTTAGCCAAATCGGACAAAATTAACCCGTGCCTTTGGAGGTTAAAGTTTTGCCCAAAAAAAAATGTTTCCCATACAGCCAAAAAAAAAATTTTTATCGATTTTTTAATTGCTTTTTTTTTTTAATTATTATTTTACTTGATTAACTTATTAACGACTAAAACTTTAATTTTGGTGGAATAAACTCTTCCGCTTCAAAATTGACTTCGAAAAAAAAATGTATCCCCCTTGGGGTCCTACTCTAAAATTTTCTTAAATTTTTTTTTTTAGTTTTGACTTGAAAGGATTTTAGCCGATATATTGCTTTTAAAGGTACATATTAGGGTGATTATACCGGTTTTTCGAAACCGGTTCAAACCGTTTTTTTGTGGATTGCTACGGTCGGTTTTTTAAAATCTTAACTATTCGAAAACCGGTTATAACGGTTTTTTGACTGTCGGAACCCGGTTTTTTTAAATCAACTTTTTTAAAGCAGTTTAACTCGATATATTTCTTTTAAGTGTAATTTGATTACTAAAAAAGATGTTTAAAATAATCCCAACTGATTTCAAAACAAGTAAATAAATAATTACTAATTATTAGGGATGAGATTTTCATGCACTAAAAAATCGAAAATATGCGCTAAAAACATGCACTAAAAAATTCAAAATATGCACTAAAAAACCTAAAAATATGCACTAAAAAATAAAATGTGTGCAATAAAAATCTGGTTTTAAAAGGAAAAACTTATTAAAAAGTAACGCCGGGTTTAAATAGTAACATTCAAAACTTTATATAAGCAAGATTTTTTAGAAATTAACACAATTTATAAAAAAAAATTTAAAGAAAAAAACAAAATTTCTTATTTCCAAAATAAATTTTTAAAATAGTTTTTGAAAAAAATAAATTTCAATTTGGGTTTTTGCTAAATTATGCCAAAATATGCAAAAATATCCACTTAAAAGATGGAAATATGCACAAAATATGCATTTAAAACCAAAATATGCATAAATATGCATTTTCACCAAAATATGCAAAAATATGCAAAAACAAATCGGTGCCATTTTAATGCAAATTTCTTGATTCGGAAAGATAATTGGTATATATCGTTTTTAGACTATCGACAAAAAACATGCATTTGCATGAAAATCTCATCCCTACTAATGATTAATTATTACTTTAATAATTATTATTTTAGTAATTATTATTATTAAAACTAATTATTAATTAGTAAAACAAATGTTAGTGAACATTTTTGTCGACTATCAAAATTTTATTTTAAGTATTTTTTTAATATTCGCTAGTTATTTTTGTTTAAAAATAAAAATGTTTGAATTGAATTCAAAATTTTCTAAATACTTTTCGTAAAAAAATTCTCTTTGTATTTCAATATTTTCTTAATGCGTTTTACAAAATTGCATATTGGTATTCAAAAATTTTAATTTATATGGGCTATTTCACGTCAACGGGAGACCCCCCGCCCCCAAAATTCTATTGGTCGTAGAGAGTTGTATTATGGCTTAAAATTTAGCCAATGATCTCTACTTTTGAAAGCTGAGTGGCGGAAGTTGAACCCAATAGTAAGTGAGCCAATATGGCGGCGCGAATCGGGATACCCAGATCGGGATATGCTGAAAACTAATGAAGGAGTTATCGGATTTTTCTGAAATTTGTTATCAGGGGGTTTATTGGGACGCTTATTTTAAATTTTCATTCAGATTTCAAAAATTCAAAATGGCTGATCCAATATGGCGGATGATTTTTTCGAGGTTTTCGCGTTCAAATAAAACTCGGTTTCCGGGTGTATTATGGGTCACTAAACACGATTCTGAATGTAGATTTCCAAAATTCAAAATGGCGGATCCAATATGGCGTTTTTTTTATTTGTTTTTAATTTCGATTTTCTTGAAACTTGTTATCCGGGGATATTTGGGACGCTGATTTCGAATTTTTATTCAGATTTAAAAAATTCAAAATGGCGGACTCAATATGGCGGATGTTTTTTTTTTTTAAGTTGTCGCATTAAAATAAATCTGGGTTCCCGGGTGTATTAGGGGTCACTAAATACGATTCTGAATTGAGATTTCCAAAATTCAAAATGGCGGATCCAATATGACGTTTATTTTTTTTTTTTAATTTCGATTTCCTTGAAACTTGTTATACGGGGGTTATTTGGGACGCTTATTTCAAATTTTTATTCAGATTTCAAAAATTCAAAATGGCGGAACCAATATGGCAGATGATTTTTTTTTTTTAAATTGTCGCATTTTTTGAAAGATAGAAGGGCAGTATGGCAACACTGTAACTGCGCGTGTTGATAATTTTGAGTACAGTTGTTGCATCGCCATCTGTTTTTGATCTGGCGAATTATTTTTGAAGCTGTGTTTATAGCCATTATTTTATTATTTTAGTTCGTTGACGTTTTTAGTGCTATTTATCAACGAAGGAGGGTGCTGCGATAGATATTAGTTATAAATAGAAACTAATAAATATCTGAAAAAATGTTGGTCTGCCTGAGCTGAGAATCGAACCCAGGCTTGCTGGCTAGTAGTCCAACGCGCTAACCACTAAGCCACAGCACCCTCAAATAAATAAACCGAAACCTGTTTTTTAAAAAATGCTGATTTTCGAACTATTCAAAAAACCGGGTTTTGAAAAAAGTCGAATAATTGATCACCCTAGTACATATCCACAAAAAATATTATTCCATTTGTGACATCTTTATCGTGTACTAAAATGTATCAAAAAACAGAAAAAAAATCACTTTTTAACTTTTTTTCACTTTTAACTTTTGTCAAATTTTGTCGATTGTCGGGAAAATTATTATTAGTTTTGATCTAAAAACTATATATTCAAGTTTTTAGCCAAGTAGAACAATGAGGGGTTAAAGTTCAGCCCTGAAAAAAAATTAATTTTTGGTTTGTACAAGAAACTTTAACCACCCAAGGGCACGGGTTAAAATTGTCCGATACGGCTAAAAATTTAAACATAGAGTTTTTAGATATTTTGCCTGGCAATCGACAAAAGTAATTTTTTGTGATAAAACATAAAATTTGAAAAAGGGTAAAAAACGCATTTTTTTCCTGTTTTTTTAAACATTTTTGAACACGATAAAGATGTCACGGTAGGAAAAATATTTTTTTGTGGATACAGTGTCGGACAAAACATTTTGAACAAAAACTATGTTCCCACATTTTTTGTTATAACGATATAAAAGCAAAGCATGATTTTTGGTAATTGCTGAGTTATGAAAATATAAAAATATACATTATGATCTGCCAATTTATGCCTATTTTTAGCTTTTCAGCTTAACAGTCGGCTTCAAAAAACTCAGGAAAAGATAATTAAATTTATCCCCTTTTTTCTTTCGTTTATCCACCCTTACACCGAAAAATCCAGGTCCGTGTGGATCTTATGTTACGTACTACTTATATGCATGCCAAAAAACACAATTTTACAATAATTCATATTATAATGCCGTCCAAGCAGAGACCATAACTGTTATGAGATTTAATGAAAAAAATCAAATTTAACTGTTCAAAAATATTTTTTTTAAATAAAAATTTAAAATAACAGTTTCAAATAATTTATAGAAATATCTGTTCAAATTAACAGAAATAAAAAACTTTTATTTTTTATAACTGTTATTAAACACTCTTTGAGCCTTAAAAAATTTGATTTATTTACGTAAAACTTAAATAAACGCACGAAAAAGAATCCTACTGATAGATGATACTTCAATTATTGATTTAAAGATTAAAACTCTGATTGATTTGATTAAAAATAACTGTTATAACAGTTATTTACTCCAATAAATATAAAATAAAAGTTATTTTAGATTTTTTGAACAAAAAGTTTTTAATAACTGTTATTTTATACTGTTATGGATAAATATCAAAAAATAAAAGTTATTGCAAATTTTAACACGGGACATCTCTAGAAGTCGTTTCATATATAAAATACTTAGCTTGGATAACATTCGTTTCATGATTTTTTTAAAAACTTAATTACACATATAAATGTTATATTTGGTCTCTGGTCCAAAGTCCTACAATTTTAATTCCCACAACTTTAGGATTTGCCCCATCTTCAATACTATTAACTTGGCCATTTTCAGCTTCATAGCTCGAAGGGCCTCAAAATTAGCTAAAATGTTGAAATAGCACAATTTTTAAATCTGACTTCTTCAGGATATGATCGCCAGGAGTACATGCTATCAGTATCCTTGCTTAATTGGCGACTTTGAAAACAGCTCAAAAAAAAAACAGCTTGAAAAAAATCGGTAAAAACTACTCTTAAAATTTGGCAAAAACTACTCTTAAAACCGTATTATAATAAGTATGCTTTCGAAATTTAGCAGGTAAAATTATTTACAAAGAATCATTTCAAATTTTAAAAAAGTCGGGCAAGTTCTACTTGTAGTCCCCATACAAACCACCCTTTCGATGTTCTTAAAAATATCTCAAAACTCATAAAAAGGAAATATTTGACAAAAATGTTGGTCGTGTTTGTTAAACGTGTACTTTGGTAACTTTACCAAATCTGATCATAATTGGACCATTTTTTAGACTTACCATTAGTTCTCATCAGTGTTGCCACTTGAACTTGGGACCCATTTTCCGGGAAACACTATTGTAGGGTATTGCTTTTGTGAGTTTTTTTCCCGAAATTCTATTTTGCTTAACTATGAATCAATGCTCCACAGCCTGAATTATACTGGAAAAAAATATTTAGCATCCTTGGACAAGGTCTCGAGGTGGCGCAGAGGACTTCAATTTTACACCCTTCAACCTCAAAATGTGGTTACAATTAACATTTTTTTCGATTTTTTATTTTAAGTGACCTTTATTAGCTTATTTACGACAAAAAAAAATGTTTTACCATCTTTACAGTTTTTTTAGTGTAGCAAAACTATTTTTTCTAGGAAGGGCAAATAAATTTCGGCACAGCAGAATATATATTTTGTAAGGCGTATTGTTGTTTGTAGTTTGTCGACATTGATTGGTGCCACATACGTACGTACTAAATACATGGCGATCAAAAAAATAGCGACATGCATATTTTTTAAATTATCTGATGGCCAAACAATAAAAACACATTTTAACGAGTAGGTAAAAAAGTCAAATTTGGCCTTGCCGAATGTATGGATACCAGAGAGTCCCGGTTTCGCCTTTTTTAAATTTAAAAATACTGACCACCTCGCCACCAAATTTGCGCATTAGGATTCTTTTACGGGAAAAATAACAATAACTGTTTTGGACAAAAAACCAGTTTGCTACCAGTTTTCAAAGACTGAAATCTTAGTGCATTTTGAAAGAAAATATTTTTGTTTTTAAAAAATATACGCCTAAAGTTACAAATTTTTCATGAAGTAATCAGATTTAAAAATTATTTGAGTTAATAAAAAAAATAAACAACAAATAATTAAATGTACACTAAAATTTAGTCAAAAGAGATTTAAAAACATTTCCAATAATTTTCACTTCGTACAGATCTGATGTTTAGCTACTTCCAAAGATGATTAATCTGCACAATTCAAGGTTTAAAACCACTCTGACTAACAACAGAAGTAAAAAATCCCATTTTTAGCTTACCTTTCTGATTAATTTCTGTTTTGTTGTCACTGGTGCTACTTTTTTGAGCGCAGCTGTACACATGTATGTATAACGAGTTAAGTTTGCTTATTGTTAATTTGTTCAGTTATTTAATTAACATCCATAAAAACAAGATTTCCTGTTGCAAATTGATTTATGGTTGAATTAATTTTCAATTTTTATTGTTGTGGATTTTTTTTTTAGATTTTTGTTTTTTCGTTATAATCAATTTGTTTATTATGATCATTAGTTCAATTCTGCTTATGTGAATTTAGAGTGTGTGAAGAAGTGTTGAATTTATTATAAATCAATTCATGGTATTACACTAACAATATTGTGATTTTGTTTAGCTTTTTTTGCTTCTTTTATTTAATTATTGAAATTTTTAATTAATTGCTTATTTATGTATTCTATATATTAAAATACATTGAACATAATGGAATTAATTTATAAAATGTAGTCTTTTAAAGTAGAAGAATTAAGTAGAAATAAACAATTTACATATATTTGGTTCAAAACTACACTCTAAAATTGTTTCGAATTTTTGTTTTTAATTTTTATAAAAACCTAAGTGTTTTTTGAATTTTTGATTTTTTTGACATTTTGGCTATTTTATTTTCAATTTCTTCTTTTTGGATTTTCATTATTTTTTTTTTAATTTTTCAGTTTTTTTTTAATATTTCTGAATTTTTCGGTCTTTTCTGATTTTTTTTAAGATTTCTAGCGTTTATATGTAAAATAAAAGCTTTTTTATATTTTACTGAATTATTTTCTGAAATTTTCAGAATTTTTTAGATGTTTTTTTTAATTATTCTAAATGTTCCAGAATTTTAAAGAATTAACGGTAATAAAATTGTTTGTGTTTGGCAAAGGAGTAAACTATGGTGGCCTTTCTTGATATAGAGGGGCTTTTAACAATGTCATTCCGGACTCGATAATTGTGGAATTGTCTGGTCTGGGAGTGAAGCGTGGCATTTTTTTAATGGTGGAAAATTTACTTACCATTCAAGATTTTACTCTCTCATATCAATCAATTACCACTTTTAAAGTACTTACCATATCTGGATTTTTCAATAGGGGGACACCACAGGGAGGTGTTCTTTCGCCACTTCTTTGGAACCTGGCACTGAATTAAATGCTGCTCTATCTAGAAGCACGCTGTTGTAATGTTGTCGCATATGATGACGATATCGCGATAATGGTAAATATAAAGCACCTGCCAACATTGAAGACCATTCTTTAGGGTTCTCTGAAAGATCTGTCTAAATGTGCAAGAGACTGTGGTCTGGGAGTTAATTCAAGTAAAACAAAGCTTGTCTTGTTTACAAGGACAAATAAGATTCCTGCTTTTGATCCTATTTCTATGGACGGCACTGAAATCGCCATCTCAGATGGAGCCAAGTACCTTAGAGTATTTATAGAAAGTAAGATGAATTTCAGGCGTAATATTGAGGAACGGGTGAGAAAAGTAACGATTGCTTTATATTCCTGTAAAAGGGACATTATAAATCGATAGGCTTTTAGTCCTAAATTCGTTCTTTTTGTTTATACAGCAGTGGTGTGTCCAATTCTGCTGTATGGAATCATTGTCTGGTGGCCTGCTTTAGAGTTTAAAGGGAACTGTGTCTTTATCACGAAGGTACAGAGAATGGCGTCGATGTGCGTCACTGGTGCTCTTCGTACTACACCTACGTCTGCATTAGAAATCCCCCTTCACCTGATACCATTGGACATATTGGGTAGGCAGTATGTGGCTACGTCGACAATTCGACGTATAGCACACTGCAATGGAAGAGCAGCGATCTTAAAGAAGATAACAATACCACAAAATGCGGACTGTGCTCCCTCTATGAGCCTCTTGGAGTACCAATTTACCATTATGATAACGTCCAGGAGTCGTGGATGAGGGGCATTCCGGGTAGTGGAGCCTTCATAAATGTTTACACAGATGGATTGAAGCTACACAAAAAAGTGGGCTTTGGAGTCTATTCGCAGGAACTTGGGCTGATCCTAGCTCAAAGATTGCCAGATCATTTGAGTGCTTACCAGGCCGGAAATAAAGGAGGTGGCTGACTGGCTGGGAACTACCTTTCGGGTTCAAACAGAATTGGAATGTGTTGGTAAGCCTCTACAAACTTTCAAAGAAAATCTAAGGCTTTGTCCGCGACGAAGTGTCTTGGTTTCTTAAAACGGTGCAAGATTTACTTCACTCCTGCCGATCACTTTATACTACCTATATCCGGCCGAAGATTGAATACACCTTCCATATATGTATAGGGGCTTCAGAGTCTATTTTGAAGTTTCTGGACCGTGTTCAAAGGAGGTCGTCGAAGTTAACCAATGACAGTAGGGTATCCAACTCTATTACTCTTTGGAACATCGTCGGAATGTGGGTTGTGTAACACTGTTCTATCTATATTTGAATGGTAAGTGTTCTGCTTAGATAAGCGAACTTATTCCGCGGGCACGGGTTTTTGTTCGGAGTACTCGCTTGTCTAGCAGGGCTCATTCATTTGTTATCGATTGCCTAGTGTACCGCACAACGCATTATAGAGAAAATTCATTTATAAGTCGAACAATCCGTATGTGGAATGTACCTCCTGCAGTGGTCTTCCCTGTTATCTACAATTTAGAAAAATTCAAATCAAATATCCACAAACACTACTCCCTCTTTCCTCCTTCCCATAACCTATTTTCCTAATTACCAACACAATGAACTGCATTTATAGGGGACATCCCCTGAGTGTTACTTTAGTCAAAAAAAAAGCAAGCTGATATCGCTTCAAACAGGAGAGATTTCGACAGTGGTTTCTGTAAGTACCGGACACTGTCTTATAGGAAAGAACGCAGAGCGGTTAAATGTTTCGTCAAATGACTTTTGCCGGAGTTGCATGGAAGAAAAGGAGTTGGAAAACATCCAGCACTTTATCTGCCGTTGCAAGGCACTTTCTGGTCAGAGACTTACATCTTTCTGATTTGTCGGATGCCAAATTCAATGTCTTAGGAGTTTCATAAGTAGCCCAAATTGGTTTAACGGCAGGGACTAGTATGGAAACCTATTATGGTTTCGTGGTATCACAATGGACCTCAGAGTCTACGTGTGTTGACGTAAAACGTCAACAGCCACTTACAACCTAACCTATCTTTTTTTGCGTTGAACCAACACCAGCAAGAAAGTAGGTCATGAGAAGGAAGAAAGATGAAGTAGTGTTTGTGGACATTTGACTTGAATTTATATACATTGAAAGGAGCTGGAACGACTTCTGCGTGGAGTTTATTTCATATACGACTAGTTCGATTGATAAACGAACCTTCTGTGTAATGCGAAAAACGGATGTGATCTATAGATCGATAGAACAGAGTCAGACAACCCACATTCCGACGATGCTCCAATAAGTAAATAGAGTTGGATACACTTTTTCTCATTAAAAATCTCCAATGTCCTCCTTTTGAGACGATCTAATAGCTCCAAAATAGACTTTTAAGCCGTTTGAAAAAAAAAAATCGTAAATTCAAGACACACTATTTTGAAAACTACCGGTTTGAATTGCTGAGCCAGAAACTCTAATTTTGTATAAGTTTTATTTCGGCCAATACCAGTTATCTACCAAAGGGTGTAACTAACCAACAACATAATAAAAAGGCACAATGTAATTTAATAATGTATTTTTTTTTTATTTATTTTAAATTTTCTTTCATTTTATTATTCTCTAATAAATTATACACATCTTAAATTAAATTCTAAACTAAATATACTACAATAAATATGCATGTATGTAAGCATTATTTTTTTTATTTAGAAGTTTAAAATATGTACACATAAATTAGAGTAGGCTGAAAAATTCCATTTGTATTGACATTAAAGTGGGAACGGAAATTATTATTTAACCCACATTTAATTCGCAAAATGCAATTTTTATCCCACTCTAATACACATACATACACATTAATAGGAAACAATTTCTGTGAAAGTCTTTACAAAAAAATAATAATTTAGTTTTTAGGTTTTAATAGTTAAATTGTTATATTTATATACAATAATAGGAAATTTTATAGTAATAATTTAATAAAGCAATTGCCCAAAAAAAAAAAAATTATAATAATAAACCAATAAACACAAAATGTAAAAATTCAAATGCTCATAAACACTCTAATTAATATGATTTTAGTTTTCTACCACAAATTGAATAAATTTAAACAAAATTGTATAATTTTTCTTAAAATTAATTAAAACTTACTCAATTTATAGTAGTATATAATTGAAATTTGTTGAAATTTACACATTTTTTTAGAAATTCACTGAAAAAATAGTTCCATTATTAAAATGGGTTGTTTTATGACAACAATGAATTATTCTTAAAAAGGAACTCAAGTTTCAATTATTAAATTAATGGTGTTTATAAATGAAAAGTTTCATAAATAAAAAACTTTGTTTCTCCAATTATTTGATTGTATTTTAAAAAAGACATCGGTTCCTTTTTAATACAATTTTTTTTAGCGTGTACAGCCAGATTGGAATTATAATAGCTTAACCTTTGAATTCCAGCAAACATTTTTTTATGGGAAATGACATTAAATTTTTACATTCATATATTAATAAACTTAAAAAATAACAAGTCTAATTTGTTCTACGTACTTCAAGTACATTTATAATTTTTTTTTAAATTCACATAAAATTAAAAAAAAAAATTAAACAACAAGTCTCTTGATCATTGGGTGTGCAGTTTAACTAAAAAATCAAATTAAATCATAAAAAATAATTGATAATAATAAAAAAATAATAATTTAAATAGTTACACTAAATAAAGTAATGCCTCAATTATATTAAGACTAATTTTCCTTGTTTGACAACGAATAACTAAAAAAAAATTAATAAAATGTACACTGGAAAAAAATATGGAGAAACGTATTTACTGCAGTAAACATTATTGTTGATAGTGTGATTTTTACATTTAATGTTTCTTTTTAAATTATTATTTCAAATAATGACCCAAAGCGGTTCAGCTTGCATTTAATAAAAAATGGCTGTCTAACTTTTTTGGTAGGTCTAGGAAAAAAATTCTTCTGCGCAGTAAATGTCTCGTTAAATCTCCTCAATTGTTTTTTTTATGTTTCCCCTAATCTACTTTAACTTATAACGGCCGGGTATGTACACACAGAGAAATGTTTAGTTGGAATACCATTATGAAAACGGAATTTTGATAAATATTATACATTTTTTGTTGTTATTGTAAATTTTTTATCACCATACCAAATAAATAACAGCAGTAATAATTAATAATTAATCGTTACCGAAAGGATGTATCAACAACTAATAATTTGGTAAATATACCCAAACTAAAAACTAAAAAAGTTTTTGAAAAATATTTAGTAAGTACAACAGTTTCTTTTAGTCTTTATTTTCCCTCTCGACCAATAATCATTTGTTTAAATTAATAAATTCCAAAAACATTAGGTAATAGTATCCACAACTGAAAATGTTGGTTAACTTAACCAAATTTTCAATAAATTTTTATTTTTGAAAAATTATACTAAATTATAAATTTGTATTAGTATTCTTAACTAATAATTGGTCGTTAGGATTTCATTTCGATTACAAAACTAAAACGTCAAAAAAATTAAAATAGTAATTAGTTTGAAGAAAAATTTTATTGTGTTCAGACGTTTTTTAAATTTTAAAATAAATCTCATGTAAAATTCCGAAAAAAATGTTACAAATTTTGACGGTAAGTCGATACCACTGCCGAAATACAAACAATTTATATAAATAAAGCTTATTTTAGATATTTGCACACGCAACGTTAATGCAGATGCTAAAGATGATATTTAACCCAGAAGTTGACAATATAATCAATTTTAAGCCAACAATAAAAACCTATGGAACAGTTGTCAAGAAATCCTTGGAGTCCAAAATGTCCAGAGAGTGGTAAAAAATGTAAGGTTTATAATTGCCAGAATATTGAAATTAACAAAGGTTCACTCAAAACTATTCTTAGAATCGGATACATTTTCTATAGGAAAAATTACTCAATATCTGAGACTTTTTCTGCAGGAAAAGCCTCAAAATCTGAGACTTTTCTGTAGGAAAAATTTCTCAGAACCTATAGGAAAAATTTCATCTTCGACTTTTTCAATAGGAAAAATTATCATATACTTCTACATTTTTTCTTTAGAAGATATTCTATTATATTTTCTGAGATATTCTTTTACAGATTCTGAGACATTTTTTCTGTAGAAAAATCCTCGGATTCTGAGATATGTTTCTATGAAAAAAAAATTAACAGTTTTTCTTAAGAGATACATTTTGACTTCGAGTTATTTTTGCTTTAGAAAGTCTTACAGATTCAAAGACAATTTTTTTAAGAAAAATTCTTAGATTTTAAATTTTTTCTATCAGAATTATCAGTTTTAATTTATTTTTTCTATTGTATGTTTATTTCATTTTATAATTATAAAATTTTTACAATCAAATAAATTAATAAAATTGCTTGAAAAAAATATTAAAAATTTTATTTTAAAAGAAACAATTAAAAAAATATTGATTGTTACAACTATATAACGCTTTTTAAAATTCGATCACTATAACCAATTTTAATTTTAACATAAAAATATTCGGTTTTTATAATAGATATTTACCGGTAGAGACAACTGAATTGGCAGTAGAGGCAAATGAATTTTGTGATAGTTGGTGCAACCGCAAAAATTCAGTTGGCAAACAATTCAGTTGCAACAACTGAATCTATTTTCTGTGTGTAAGTACTTTAGTTCATTTTTCAGTACTTATTCACTTTCAATAGTACCACAGTACTTCTACATTTGATTTAATACCTTTTCTTTATTTAAATCATATATAAAGGTCAATTTGATAAAGACTTGCCCTATTCCTATACGAAAAGAAGAAGATAAGAAACATGATCGCGACAACCATAATGGAGAAGCAACACAGTATGATAGATATCTTTATCATAGTATGATCGTAGCAATCTTCGCTGATCATAGTATGATGAAAATTGTTATTTTAGAATTGTTGATGATCATTGTATGATTGTCACGATTATATATGAGCAAATGGGTCAACATATTCAAAGCTGTTCTCTTTATTTCATTAAGAGTCTTTCCTCCTTTTCCAATGGGTCTGAACACGTTTATCAAAAACGGTTGCACGGTTTTCGAGATATTTGTTGAAATTTGCAACAAATGGCGGTTTTTTCTACGTTCAGGAAAAAAAATTCAAACGACCTTTAATTCAAAAAAAATACAAATTTAAATTTTATTGAAAAGTATGAGAGATATCACATATAACACTTACGACCAAAAATATTCCTCTAAAAATATCCTTTAAATAAGGTATTTAAAAATTTACATGGCAGTATTAAAACGTTCAAAAAAAATAAAAATAGTGAATTTTGAATGATAAACGAAACAAGATACACTAAAAAAAGGCATAACTAAAATTTAAGAAAAAATTTCTTTGAAAATAGTTTATAAATTTTGCTAAAATTTATTGAAATTTAACTTAAAAATTAGAAATTTTCTTAACTTTGAGGAAAATTTTTTAGATCATTTACTTATAAATAGTTCATAAGTTTGTTTAAATGAATTTCTTTAATAAAGGAAAAAAATTCTTACTGCCAAAGAAATTTTCCCAAAATTAAGAAACATAACTTTATTTTAAAGATATATTTCTTAAAAATACGTGCACAATTTAGTTCAAGTTTAGTTAAAATTTATTAAAAATAACTTCATCGTATTTTTCGTCTTAGAATTGGGGAAGTGTACTTCTTAGAATTTAGTTCATAACTTCTTAAAATTGAAATAAAAATTCAAAACGGCGATATCTCGAAAACTAAGGAAGATAGAACGAAACTGATGAATTTTTTCAACAATAATATGAAATAACCAATCTTTATATATCTGTCGGGACCTCAATGCCCTAATTTCGGATCTAAAATTTGTCATTCTCAAGATTTTATATATGCACAGATCTTGGTAAATACTGCTGACACGAAAAAAAAGTCGAACAGCATTTTTGTAGCTTTTGACTCGTAGAACACTTTCGAAAAAAACTCAAAAGCTCTCCGAGTAATAGTTTTTGAGTTTTCCAGTTTTTAATATTCTCAGGACCCTATCAGGCTCGCAATTCCCGTATCGCAAAAACTAAGCAAGGTAGAGCGAAACGGACAAAAGTTTTGGATCAAAATCTGTGGCGACCAATGGGGTCTTGAGTCAATCCATGGGGTCCGAACCCAATGGGGTCTAGATTCAATCTACTCCTCAAATGTGTTTAATAAAAATTTTCTAAATTTCTAGTTAAATTGGAATAAATTTTAATTTCTTTGTTTTCCTGTTTATGGGAAAAATATAAACTAGAAAGAATAACAAAAATTTTTTTATCATTCCCGTTTTTTCTCAAATTTTACTAAATTTTCCTATTTTTTAGTTCAATTTTTTTTTGAGTCTACTTCATTTTAGATGACAGTTTTGGATTCTACAGGTTCATTTCTTACAAAATCCGCATTAATGCAATAACATATTACAATTGAGCCACAAAAATGCTAATAATAACATTTTTTTTAAATATCGAACGCATATATCTCGAAAACTAATTGCTTCAGACAAATTTGGAGGGTGGATTTGGAATCACGAGGTCCGATTTACATAAAATCATGTCCATTCATGTGGCTTTTCCTTAAAACACCGTTGCAGCGCCGCTTTAAAACCAGTTAATACGCGAATATCTCGCAAATGGAACGTACTAGAAAAGTTTGAATGGATGATGGTGCCAACTTTCGAATACGTTACAGTGGGACTTCTCAAAGTACTAAATTAGCGGTATCAAACGCCAGTATCTTAAAACCGGTGTAACGTAGAACAATTGTGAAGGCAGTTTAAGATTTTAATTTATTTTTTTTAATTTTTGTTGCTAAATTTTTCTTAGACCTCCCAAATACATGCTAAAAACAAATATGGTGGTCGCACTCCTAAAAGGAGACTGTTTGTTGAGACCCCTAAATCAAAGAAACAAGAAAATTTCCCTACTGTAAATACAAAACTTCCTAAATTTGAGACCTTCCATGTTACAGAAAATTTAAATAGATGTCACAACGTCACATTTAAATTTACAATATTTGAGGAAACTTAATATATTGGGATCTGCGATCGAACGCATCGAAATCTCTCGGATTTCGATATCGCAATGGACCTCTGAAGCTATGTGTACTTTAAATCGAGCTAATTGTAAGTCAAAGAAGCCGGTTAATTTTTTGCATTTTAATTTCAAAATAACACAGATTTTACAACAAAAATGTAACAAAAAAGTTCAGCCGATACTGAGCCTAGCCGCCGCCGAAAATTTATGGTCGGCTTGATTGACTGATCTAGCTTTCCTATCATTCCGCGTTGCCTCAAAAGCAAAAACCCCTAATAATTTATTATGTTAAAATATGAGATTTTGTGAACACCACACGTTTTTTCATAAATGTATTCAGCAATTTAGTTATTATACGATAAATATAAACCATTTGTTATAACATCATTTAAGTTAATGGCAGACAACTAAAAACAACAACCAAATCAAAAAACCAAAAACGTTACATTACATACATACATCGAAAAACATAAAGACTCGGATATAAACCATATTATACATACAAAAAATAAATGTAATAAAGTCAATTGATATTTTATTTAATATTCTCATTTGTAGTTTTAATCAAATTATAATTTAGTTAGTACAATACACCAAACCCTCAGTTAACGATTAACAACTGCAACTTTTCAACTGACTTCAAGGATTCCGTTCGTTCATAAATTTAATTAAACTTGTCATCAAAAAAATTAAAAAAATAAATATATATTGCCTTTTCATATCCGACATCTAAAAAAAAAAAAGTATTGTTTTTTCCCCGTCGGCACAAAAAAATTCGACCAACATTACTGACAGATTTTGATGGCATGATGAAAGTTATTTCATCAACTGTGATTAAATTTGTCATTTGCTAAATGATGGAACACTTTTTTTCAGTGCAGCTTTAAAAAATTTATCAAACTTCATGAAAAACATTAAGACCACATCAAAATTGCTTAAAATCTTTTCGCCGAAGTGCAATTTTGTTTGTTTTCGCAAAACGTTGCGGATTTTTTTTTAAACAAAATATTTTTTCCCCGAATCAACATGAAATCATGCCAGTCAACTTTCACAGTTATTTTTATACAAAAAAACAAAATCGTTGGGTTAAGTTTTGCGAACAGAATTGACACCGGTAAATTATGAACATATACCGAAAGCGGCACTTTTACGTTTTTAGAAATCTTGTGAAGGAAAAATTATAAAAGCAGTGCATTTTTTTCGTTTTTAAAATTGGAAAAATTATAAAAGAAATATTTTTTCTTTGCCAACGTTTTTTATGTTGATCCCCGACCACGTTGGGTCCTGGCCCAGTCGAGTCTCTTAAGAATCGCAATAGATTCTGATCAAAAAGTTTTGTACGTTTCACTCTACCTTGCTTAGTTTGTGAGATATGGGAGTTAAGGGTCCTTATCTCGTTCTAAGTGCGGGAAAATTTGTGCGGGAAAATTGTATTTAACATTTCTCTATGGCAAAACAACGCAAAAAGAACGTCGGCATTCATAATATTCGTCCAGTTCGCACTTGGTTGAAATAATTGAGAATATGAATACTTGATGTTTGGACAACAACAGTATAACCGCAAATTTGTAAAAAAAAAGTTTTTGTGTCCGGGACACATAAAGTTTTAACTTGGAAAATTGATCTTGGAAAATTTCCAATTTTTTTCCTCAAAGCATTTTTTAAAAAAATTTTGTTTTCAAAAACGCTAAAGAAACTAACAAAAAAAATTTTGTGGGCGGGCCTTTTAAAATATTTTTCTGGAAAGTTTTTCAAAATTTGTCAAAAAAATGTTTGTCTTAAATAATTTTTTACTCCACAGCCCCAAAAAAAAAACTGAAAAAATGTTTGTGTTCAGATAGCGTTCTGGGGGTAAATGCAGTAAAAACTGATCATATTTAAAATTCCAACAGAAACAAGATTTCCACGTTCATCCCGCCGAGATTAGGCGGTATTGAATTCACGGTGTCCGATAGTGCTAAGTATCTAGGAATCATTCAAGACAAAAAGCTACTATGAAATATGAACACTCAGGCAAGAGTGAGTGGCAAAGGCAAATGCTGCCATCAAAGGGCATTCAATTCTATCCTTAGGACAAGTGCGCTGATGATAACGGGCGCATTTCGTAGCACTCTGACGAAAGGTCTACTCGTAATGCTTCACTGGCTGCCAGTAGACCTTATCGTAAGACAACTAGCTGGGAAAACCTTGACTACAATTGCGGCTATAAATGCATGGACCTTAAAAACCATTTGGATATGTAGGAATCCTGAGGCATCATGGTGTCGCAGCGAACATTGACTATTGCACCTCTACAAAATAGAGTGAAGAGTCTACACCCTCGTTCGAAACGTATTTGAAACAAGGATTGCGGTCAAGATCAGAGATTTTTTATTTCACCGACAACCAAGAGGCTATAAAATTTCAGGCGAGTGTGACTATTACTTCTAGAACTGTCTAAGAATACCGGACGTCTGTAAATGAGACGGTAAGACTGTCGAATCTGGCACTCAGTGTTGTAAAAGTATTGAGTATTTGAGTACAGAGTTCTCAATACTGCCTATTTTTTCGAGTACTCAATACCATAGGGGTGAAACGAATAAGTTTCGCACATGTGTATGTATTAGTGACGGCACGCGCGTGTAACTTTTGACGTTTCATACAAAACATAAACAAACAACGAAAATACAGATGCAAAAGCTCACACGTACAGGCACACGTATTCTAGGCAGAGAAGTAAATTTAGTAGTATTTTGTATGCGTCCATATTAAAAGTACCAAAATAAGCACTCGTGTTGCATGTCTATATGGTCGGTGCTCAATACTCAAAAGTAACTACTCAATACTTTCAGGGTTGTATTTTTTCATTAGAAACGCATAATTTAACCAACAAATATAACCACAAAATGCAACTCTGTGTATGCAAAATATTTTAGTTGTTTTTTTTCTTAAAAATAATTTTTAAATTGATTAAAAATAATCTAAACATAAAAGCGAATGCATTGTTATGCAAACGCAAATAGAATTTTGATAAAAATTAATAAAATTGTAATTTATAAAGCTCTATTTTAAAATTTTTCAATTTCAAAAAAAGTATTGAGTAGTATCGAGTACTCAGTTGAAAAAGTATCGAGTAGTATTGAGTAGTCAAAAGTAACCACTGTTTATTCTAATATTCTAATAAGATCGATCATACGATCGATACCGCTCAATTCGAGTAAGCTGCGGAGCAAAACTTCGCTATTACAGATCGCCAACGACAGATAGACATGTGAAACCAGGTGCTCTGACACGAGGATAGTGTGGCCTGGGAATACCTCACAATGACTATTGCGGGGGATGTCCAGACCAAGGATGCTATTGAAAAACTAAATAAGTCCCAATTTAGACAGGGCAATTTTAATTGCCGCAATTCTTAGTTTATAGGAGAGAGAGGTAAAAGGAATGGAAAGGGGAAAAAACTTGCTCGTACTGGCAAATCGTTTTGTTTTTTAATTCGCAACTCTAACTCTGTAGAGTATTTTCACATTTCTTTTTGGAATTGCCGGACAGAACTGAGTGAACATATACTGCAAGTTCAAAAGAGAAACATAAAAATTGCCGCAATTAAAATTGCCTGTTGTGAATTGGGACTAATTGTAAGTGACATCGTTATTCACTTTTTTATACACTTTTATTATTCAGTTTTTATTAACTTTTATTATTCAGTTTTTTGTTAACACTAGACATCCCCAAGAAAAAAATTAACACTGTCCGACACCAAAAACCTCCCAGTGAGATGTCTAATTGGTCCTTATAGATTTTGGTATAATGATTCCAAATCTGACAAATTTTTCTAGCACGTACCATTTTTGAGAAATTCGCTGTTAAAAAGTCAAAAAATCTATTTTTTAGCACTTTTGAGGGTCCACTGTTACGATTTCTTACGTTGCTTCCACAAAATAAGACCTGATTTTTATATAAAAAGAACCTCCTGATTCCAAAACTGCAATCCAAATTTTTCTAGCAAGTTCCGTTTTCAAGATATTCGCGTTTAAAATTTTTTATTGGATAATTTATGAGCAAGTGAAATTTTGTCTGGCACTGGCCGGACATAATATTAAGCTATTTATATTAGTTTTAAGATTTGAACACTTATTGTTAGTTCACATAGTTTTAGTAAAGATTCAATAAAAAATGAATGAGAAAAAAAAAATAAAAATTTTATGTGATAAAGAATATAAGTGCGTGACCGTGGAGTTTGAGTTTTTTAAAGGCCAAAGTAGAGACCCAAAAAGTGCTAAATTAGCGTATTTTTCAATATTCAAACGCAAATATCTTAAAAACCTTACGTGATAAAAAAATTTGGAAGGCAGATTTGGAATCAGGAGGTCGAAATCTAATTATTTCATGTATTCTGATTCAAGAGTGTAATTATTCACTTTTTTCTTATGGATCTACAGTGTTAACCAAAAAACTGAATAAAATAAATGAATAAAACAAGTAAATAATGAATAACGATGTCACCTATTTAGTTTTTCAATAATCCTTACATCGGAGATGTAGTATCCTTTGTCCAGACGTGGAGAAGAAAGATACAGCATCGCGCTTTCTTTGTTAATGTCCAGCATATGCCGATCGGATGGCCGACAGTTCATCTGGGACTTGACATGTTTGTCTGGTATGGACGTCAGTAGTAACCCTTTCATACGGGACCCCGAGCGATTTAGCTTGGATTCCACTGAGGACACTAAGCATTATTTTATATCTTTACATATCTTCTCCGAATCTTATCTTTCCATTCTTTTGTAGGTAATACAACAGGGCCGCGTTTATCGATGGACCCATGTGAGCTGACCAATAGGCGGCTGCCTGCCGAGAATTCCCAAACACTAGTTGTGACACCAAATACTTGTTTTACTGTCGAAATGCCAAGTACAAGAGAATAAATATTTTTTTTCTATAAATTATCGGATTTGAAATTATTATATTCAAATTTTGAAAAATTAAAAAATAGAAAGAGTAGCCTCTTTGAATCCAGTCAATAACATTGTTAAAAGAGTGTTGGGTGTAGAATACGCACACATTTTGGGGTACCTGTATCAGATCTGATATTACATATTATATATGTATGAATTGTGTGTGTGTGTGTAGTAAATATTATGTTTGTATATGTATGTGTTTTTATTTATATTTAATTAAAATTACCATTCATTATAATACAAGTACAAGTCAATTACTCTAATATTGCGCAATTTGTTCAGAATTTCGATTTCATTAAATTTAATGTGCTGCTGTTTTTTTTTATAAAATTTTTTGTTTTCTTTCTGGATGTCTGATATAAATGAGTGTAATATGATGGGAATGATGGCTGACTCTGGCTACTACTTATTTTTTTTATATGAATATCACTTTATAAGCCAACATATAGTAGTTGGTATTGGCCGGTTAGTTGGCAACCAAATTTTGGTTTACTTACTACCTGATCATCATGCGTATGGAGTTCATATGTTAATATTTATGATGCCTGAAGTCTTGTTCCATAAAGTAATTTCTTTTATGATATTCACTCATAAACAGCTCTAAAATTAAGCGATGCAACATTTTTTATATTTTTCAAATATTAAACTCGTTGTTGCAATGTGCAATAAAATTAAATCATTTTGTTTTTTTTTTTCGGTGTTAAAATGAGGAAAAAGAAACAAAAATGTTCAATATTTTAAACAAAAAAAAAATAATAATAACTCTTTGCTAAATTTCACAGTTTTACTGTTGCCAGAGTAATTATGATGAGGATGATGAAGATGCTGCTGCATCCTATGATTTCTTTTGGAATTTTGGAAACATTGTTATATACAAAAGTGTTATGTTAATGAGCCATCCATTTGTCATGTTTCTTTTTTTCTTAAATTTTGAAAGAATTTTTAACTTTACTTTTGACCATTATTTAGACGTTTTGTTTTTTTAATTTAAGCATTTCTATATTTCTTTTTGGTATATTTGTATCCCGCAAAAGTCTACAAAACTCATGTATTGTTAAATAGCAGAGATTCTATACTAAATGGATTACTACGTCGTATACTAATCGGTGAGGTTTGTTGATGATTTGGTGAGGAGGAGGATGATGATGATGAGGTGTTTTGTAATTTCAAATGAAAATTCGTTGCTCTACCGGGAAAAAGAAATGTTTTCTCACAACCATCGATGCCATTGGGATTATGATGATTACTGTTGTTGTCATCGTCACGTTGATCGAGGCCGCCATTGGACATGGGACTACCCATGCCGTTGGGGCTACCGCTGGGCGAGTAACTGTTATTGGCTAAATCACTACTGCGTGGACTTCTAAAATCCATATCGTCATCGTCGTCACTTTCTGTACCGCCAACCACATCGATTTGTATGCTGTCATCTTCGAGATCTGAATCAGAAAATGTACCATTGGCTTTGTGTTGTGATATGTATTCAGCCTTAAGTGCTTCAAAATCAACGGTAATACCTTTAGCCTGGAGTTTCCTAGCCTGTCTATCAATGGCTTTTGCCAATTTCTTTCTTCTTCGAGCTCTGGAAAGAGAAAATAAAAAAAATAAAAAATGTAGAGAAAATTTGGTATTATTTAGAACTTTTTTAATAAAACCCTAAATGTTATTCAAAAAAATGCCTTCCCAAGTTCGAAGAAACTTGATATTTATAAAATTATGTACAGGGTTCAACACCAAATTGATAGCTCATCCATGGCTATTTTCTCATAACCGAACTTTATGGTTCCAACTGAACTATTTAGTTGATTTAAACGATTCTGTTTTCTCTGAGCAACACCAAAATATTTCTGTGATCCTTCATTCATGATCCTTCATTCACAAAACGAATTTAGTGTAAATTAACCTACCATATTTTTGATGTTGTCAAAACCAGTTTTTCCGTTGTTCAAACTACTCTTTGGTTGTCACAACCTTATTGCAATTGTCACAACCACATTGTGGCTGACATAACCGAATTGAGGCTGTGATAAACGCATGATCGTTGCGAAAACCTCAGCTGGATTTTTTATTTGAAAATAGATAGATAAAATAGATGTTTATCTTCTAATTTGAAATTGGCAATTTCTAGCATGATTTGAAATTGGCAATTTCTAGCATGGTTTCGGTTCAAGACATTCGCGTTTAAAAACTCGAACTTCGCATTTAACTTTGAAGTAACTGCTAGCTCCTTATGCCCGCACTCATAGACTCTGAGGTCTGTGGTGACACACAGAGAAAACAGTTTATTTGTGTCAGTCGAATTCAGAGTCTACTGAAGGGTTCGATTGCAATAACCAAAACTTTTGGTTCCGATTACCAAAATTTGTTTATAAAAACTTAACTTTTATTGGTTCAAATAAATTTCGGTAATAGCAAAGGATAATTTATTTTTCTGTATATGCATTTTCAAAAGATCCGATCTTGAAAACAGAACATGTTTGATTGAAGATTTGTTATGAAAGAAAAAAATACTTTAAGACTTGTTAGCTGCTTTACGGACACGATTTTTTTGTTGGTGCAGCGGAAACGGGACGAGCTGGATGGCAGATTTGGAAGGTCAAAATATTGGAGCCTCTAACAATGCTAAAAATGCGAGCGGTTTGTCTCCTCTCAGTTGAAATTCCCATTAATTGCCGCAAAATATGCTTTGATATAAACATCATATATATACTAAGAATATTTCTTCCACAAAAACAAAAATCAAAGACTCCGAAGATTTCGAGGAGTTTGGGTTGAGACTGGCTTGAAAGTTGCCAGATCATTGCAGTATTTACCAGGAAGGGAAGCTGGCAGTAAAGGAAGTGGCTGGAAGTATCTTGTCCACAACCGCAGTCAACATCTATTCCGACAGTCAAGTCGCTGGAGCCAAAGTTTCTTAAAACAACATCTGTCCTTTCCGCATGTCTTTAAATGAGTTGGCCATACAGTTTGACATACGACTCATATGGGTCCCAGAGCACAGAGATATTCCAGGATATTGCAAATCCGATGAGATTGCAAGACTGGGAACTACTTTACAAGTTCCAATGGAATTGGAATGTGTAAGTAAGCCTCTAGAAACTTACAAGCCAAATAAACGGTTTTTTTCTGAGAAGGACACTAATAAGAAATTTGGTCTTCTCTTAATCAGGAGCGTACTAGTGTGCTGATATCGCGTCCTAGAAGAGGAACAGGACACTGCCTAATAGGAAAGCACGCCGAGCGGTTAAATGTGCGTCAAATGACTTTTGTCAGAGTTGCATGGATGAGGAGGAGTTGGAAACTATAAAACGCTTTATCGGTCATTGCCCACCACTTTCTGGTCAGAGACCTGATTCACTGGAATCTAGGGAGCTGCACGATTTTTCTGAATTGTTGAATGTTAAAATTCAATATTTTAGAAGTTTCATAAGGAGCTCAAACATGTTTAACGTTAGAAACTAGGAACCCCATAAAATTTGTAGAAACTTGAACATCCCGCTATGCACTGGCCTCCCTATTTCCTATGGATCGAGGTTAACATCAAGAAGTCCCCCTCCAGAGCTGGCGATAAAACTACGAGACGAAAACTTTGATATTCACACGATTTGGATGATGCATTGTAATGACTCGGGACGACGCAGTCCCTTATTCAATCAAACCTTCCATGTAAACAATGGTGTAATCTTAACCGCTTACGCACATCCACTGGTAGAACGATAGATTCCTTAACCAAGTGGGTACTTACTAATGACTTAAGTTACCCCTGTAGTTTTCCATCTCAATCGATCGAACACACATTGTACAATTGCCCAGTCCTGTTCCAGGACTGTCGAAGATATCAACAACCTTACTCCCGACGTCTTCTCATGGCTGAATGCCCTTCAACTGTAAATCATTAAACGCAGTACATTAACCGTACATAACATAACAAAAAAACAACTCTGTATTTTAAATCCATACACTTAATAAACAACGGACCTCAGAGTCAATTTGAACCGACTTAAACAAAATCTAAGTTCAGACACAAAATAGTTAATGTATATTGATTTCGTGTGCCCTATATGACCTTTTCTGTTTCTAAATATCTCAAATAGATTTTTATTTAATTTATTGCTTACCTCTCTTTTGCTTTTAGTTCATTAGGCGGGATGGGTTCACCAGAGCATGTTTGTGGTTGGGCATTGTGGGCAGGTCGACCAGGTCCTTTTTTGGTATGTTCACGTTTTCTAACTTTGGCACGTCGATTCTGGAACCATACCTATCTGAAACAAAGTGTATATTTTTAGAATAAGTTCAAAGCAAAAACAATTTTATAATTAAATTCTTAAGAAGTTTTTTTTTTATCATAATTAACTCTCAAGTGCCGACAGATTTTCATCATTATGGTCAAATATTTCAGAGGAAGGAGAAAATAACAAGGTCGTACATTGGCAAAAGCTAACAAAACTAGGATATACCTCCAAGATTCCTATGAAACTGTAGAGAGATTAGAACTATAAGCATTACGACCGATACAACGAATAATTTTTTTTTTTTTATTTTAGTTAACGTTTCTTTATAAGAACGCTACTCCAAGCGGAGCTTCTAGCAACAACAAATAATATATTTTATAATATGAGTACATACATATTATCTACATTAATTTAAATTAGGTTAAGTTTTTTTTTTTTTTATATAGTTTGAACAAAGTTTCTGAATCTTATTCTATTCTGCGCCAAGATTCTTAATTGTGCCCATTAAAGGCCTTTCCTCATAAATTCTTCTTCGACGGATCTGCGCCAAGTTACACGTGGACGGCCCCTGCTTCGAAAACCCTGTGGATTCCACTGAAAAGAAACTTTAGCGATGTCGTCATTATCTTTTCTCAAAGTATGCCCTATCCACTTCCATTTTCTGCGACGAATTTCAATATCAATTGCTTCCATCCCACAAGTTTGTAGCAAATCTTTATTGTTTATACGTAGCGGCCAGAATATTTTAAGTATGCGCCTTAAACATTTATTTAAAAACACTTGCAGTTTCTTTGAAATCGTGTTTGTGACTTTCCACGTTTCACTTCCATATAGAAGGACTGATTTAACACTTGTGTTAAATATTCTAATCTTATGTTTTTTAGATATTTGGGATGATTGCCACACTTTTGCAAGAGAAGCGTATGCGTGTCGAGCCTTGTTGATTCTGCTTCTCACATCAGCATCAGCTCCCCCGTCTATACTTATTATGCTACCTAGATAACTAAACTCAGATACATCTTGTATTATGTTACCGTTTACTAGTATAGGAGTGTTGTTATCAGTTGATATTCTCATGACTTTGGTTTTACGAAAATTTATCCTTAATCCAACTTCTAAACCATTTTCATTTAACCGATTTATCTTATTTTGTATGCCACCTACTGAATGGGACATTAAGCATAAATCGTCGGCATAATCCAAGTCATGTAGGCGCTGATTTAGGTGCCACTGTATACCGTCTGTTGCTTCGGCGTTAGTGTTTGACATAACCGAATCCAACACTAGAAGAAACAGCAAAGGGGACAATACACAGCCTTGCCTCACTCCACGATTAATTAAAAAAGATTCACTGTCAGTACCCTTGAAGCGAGCTTTACATTGAGCATCACGGTACAGCATTTGGATGATTGTGATGATTTTTTCTGGTATACCAATGTTGAAGAGACATTGCCAAATAGCTTCACGATTTATAGTGTCGAATGCCCTTTCAAAATCAACAAAAATAAGAAAAAGTGGTTTATTCCATTCCATGGATTGCTCTACGATAATACGTAATGAGTTTATGTGGTCTAGACACGATGGGTTTCTTCTAAAACCAGCTTGTTCTTTACGTAGACTAGCTTCCACAGCAGGAGAAATACGGTCCAAGATAATGAAAGCTATTATCTTCTGTATGCTGTTTAAAAGTGTTATGCCTCGCCAGTTTCTACATTCGCTGAGATCCCCCTTCTTAGGAATTGTGACAATGACTCCTTCCTTCCAGTCTAATGGGATGTTTCCTGTTGACCAAGCCTCATTGACTAGTGGCCAAATATAATCGGCCAGTGCAGGAGTGTACTTAAACAGCTCTGCTGGAAGGTTGTCTAGACCTGAAGCCTTATTGTTTTTCAGTCTAGTAATAGCACATAAAACCTCCTCCCTGCCTGGTATTGATATTTGTATATCCCTTCGAGGGGTTTGCCGTGGTGATAACTCTATTGGACCTAGGTCGTTGATGGACGCTGCAGGAAATTCAAAGAATTCCTTCCATCTTTGAAGTTGTTCCTGTGTTGTAGCGAGGGGTCTTCCGTTGGAATCTTTAATATGGGATACCGTCCTCATTTTTTCGCCACTAAGTTGTCGAATCGCACTATAAACCGCGCGAGAGTTTCCGCGTATCGCTGCATTTTCAGCTTCACTAGCGATGTTATTGTAAAACTGCCGTTTATCCCTTCTAACTAGCTTCTTCACATTTTTTTCAGCATTTTTGTAATTTGTTTGAGCAGATTGTATATCCGTTGAATCATTAGCTGTTTGGAGTTTCATATACAGCTTTCCTCTTTCCTCTATTGCGCTCCACGTAGTATCACTAATCCATGGCTTAACATGATGTTTACTGCAGCCAAGAACACTTTTCGCAGTTTCGCGGCATGATGTTACGATGTCTGACCAATTATATGTGGGATTACGATCCAGTTTGGCGCATAAATGATTAGAGAATGTTGCGGCAATTGTGGGATCTTGCAAACGATGAACGTTAAACTTATGACTGGAAACCTTATGGTGATAGAATGCTTTTGGCCTCAACTTTACTTCACCAATTAGCAGTTTGTGATCACTGTAGATGTCAGCACCTCTGGCAGTCCTTACGTCCATGAGACATCCTAGAAATTTCCTACTTATTATGAAGTGATCTATTTGGTTGCGAGTCACTCTATCCGGTGATTGCCATGTATATTTATGTATGTCACGGTGCGGAAATTTAGTTCCTCCAATAAATAATTGGTGTGAAGCGCAAAGATCAACGAGACGTTCGCCATTGTTGTTGCGGGAAGTTCCCAGGCCTTGATTTCCCATAATAAATCGCAAATTAGTGTTATCATTCCCAACTTTAGCATTCATGTCGCCTAAAATTATCTTAATGTCACTTTTTCTTGATCGTGCAATTTCCATATCCAGTTGTTCATAAAATTTATTTTTGGTTTCATCATCATCGTTTTCGGTTGGAGCATAACATTGGAAAATAACAATGTTACGATATTTCGTTTTAAATCGGGCCGTTATTAGTCTGTCGGAGATAGGTTTGTATTCCAGCAGAGCTCTTTTCATGCTGTGTGTCAGCGAATAAATGAAGGTTAGTTATCCAAATGGAGAATTGCGTTATGTACCGTTGACTAAATTGGTTTTTACAAGGGGCATTCCATGCCAAATCGCACACTTTCGTACCCGACCCCTTCGATCTCGCTTATGGTCTCATTTCATACCAATTTTCATCCCTTTATTCGAACCCTTTTTGTTTATTTTATCAATTTAATCGATATTTTGAGTTAAGTTTGAATTCAAATGGTCACAGAATTGTAATTTGGAGTAAAATGTCTCTCTAGTAAGGTACTAAAAACTAAATTCTTTTGAAAATCAGCCAAGCTATTACAACTTCCCCAGGCATCTAACTTGTGGCAGACCACTTGATTAAGGAATACAGACCCACTTTGAAAAATTGAAAACTCAAAACTGATTTGGAATAAAAGGGGTTCAGGTCCGAAAGTGTGCGATTTGGAATGGAACGCCATACATAAGTCCTGTAAAAGTTTTTTTTAGTGAAGAATCGTGAGTGCGGCAATCATAATGGAAGACAATTATACTATAATTGATATCACCGTCCGGCAAAAATTAAAAAAGTTGTTAAACACGAATTGGATAATCTGAAACTAGAGACTAAATGCAGTAAAACTGCATTTACAGTTTCTCTTTTCGTGATCCTGTTTCCTTTTTAAAGGACTTCAAAGTTTTAGAGGATTAAATTTTACAAAAATATTTTTTTAATATTTGTACTTGCCCTAGGATGCCGTTAGTGAGTACGATCTCCTAATTTTCCTGTTATATTATTTTAACATATCAAAAGAAAGGAGGCAAGTTACGTCCTTTCAAAAACTTATCCTTCATTATCATTCAAAATGTTCAACAAAATATTTTGATAAAGTTTTCAAAATACCATATAACCCCAAGCCAAAATAAATTCATCAAACGTTTTCAAATGACTTTTTTAACCATAATTTTATCCTGATAATGGCAAAATGAAAATATTAGGGGAGATCCTTCTCTTTCATTTGCCATAACCAGTGTTATCCTAAAACAAGAACAACTATTTCAACAATATTTTACAAAATGCATCCTTTAAAATTTTAAAGTCCTTTTAAAAGAAAACAGGATCACGAAATGAAAAACTGTAAATGCAGTTTTACTCCATTTGATCTCTACTTTTAGAAGTATTTCATCCGGTTTATGTTAATTACACTGTGCTCGAATTTGACATTTTTTTAAACAAGCTGGGCACCCTACTGGTAAAGTTAATTCGAGTACGCTGAATTCAATGGTGATAGCCGTTTTTCGAAGTTAGCGCTCGTATTCGCGATATTCACGATTTAAAATTTTGATGCTCAAGTACAATAAAAACTATATTTTTAAACTTTTGCCATAATTTTTTAATTCAAAACCATCCAAGTCTGTTAAACTAACATAACAAACCATAATACCGTGTATTTTTTCGCGAAAAACTTTTTTTGTTCGCGAAAATTTTTTATTTTTGTTGAAAAATTGGTTCAATACAAATATTTTTAGTTTGATTTGAATTTACGACAGCCATCTGGTAAAGCTAGTTTGTGTACGCTAAATCCCATTGTAATATCAGTTTTTTTCATATTCGCGATTATTTTTTTTTTATTTTTAAGTAAAAAAAAAAAACTATTTTTTATATTATTTAGACAATTTCAGAATTTTTATTATATAAATTCTATTGAATTAACAAAAAAAAAAATTATTCGCGGAAATTGTTTTTCGCGAAGTTTTTTTCCATTTTTTTATTTTGCTATTAATTTATGAAAATGAGTAGAATAAAAAAAAAAAAAAAATTTATATATAAAAACTATGGCAAAATCATAAAAATTTAATTTTTGTAGTACCTAGGCTTTACAATTTGAAATCGCGAATACGAGCGCTAACTTCGAAAAACGGCTAGCACCATTGAATTCAGCGTACCCGAATTAGCTTTACCAGCAGGATGCCCAGCTTGTTAATTTTTGCGACTAGCACAGTGTTATTAGCTGTCGGACGGTGTAATATGGATCATATAATAGTGGCAATGAAATGACCCATTCTCAAGGAGGTGTGGTCACAAATTATATTTTGACGATCTTCCTCCCGCTTAAAAAATTTCGTTCTATAGTTTTCCAAAATGAATTTGGGTTTAAGGACCGAAGTTAAGATCTGGGGACTAAATAGGACACCCGTTATATCTTACTGCACTCAGAGATCTGGTTTATTGACATTTATATCTGATATACACTCCTAACCAACCTGCTACAATATGTTATATAGTTTCCAATCGTTTTACTTTAAAACTAAACTTACCGCAACACGACTTTCTTTCAAGTCCAGCCTCATTGCTAAAGCTTCACGCATAAATATATCGGGATAATGACTCGCTGAAAAGGCTCTTTCTAATTCTTCTAACTGCCAAGAATTGAAATTTGTACGAGATCTACGACGTTTGGCAGCACTACTTTCATCATCACCATCTGCTGAAAAACCTGAAAAAATATTTTTAAAAGAAAAACAACAAAAATTAATTTAAAACAACAAAAAAAAATTATGCTAATTAAGATTAACCAAAAGTAAATTATTATATCACATTACAAGTTAAAAGTAAAAAATAAATAATCTATTTAGATCCTTCCCCTTTTTTTACGTTAATAACTCAAGTAGTTTTGATACAAAAAAAAAAAAACTACAAAAGTCAATTAATAAACTTCCCCAAAAACTCTTAACTAAACTGGCAACAAAACTATTTAATTTATTTGAATTTATTATTTACATATCAAGATGTAGAAGTTGTTTCACGTCATACACCAAAATATAAAACTCCCAATAGAAAAGGGGTTTGAGATGTGGGGGTTGTTGGTTAGTTGGTGGCCCATATTTATTTCGATTTTAATTACAGACTAACACTTATGGACACATTTATATTCTATATGCCAACATACCCCAGTAACTCAACGATAATAAATATTAATAATCATATATTTCAATTATCAACATTAAGTTGGTTGGTATGAAAATATCTATCTATATATGGTCGGTCGCTCGGTCTGTCTGTCCGTCCTTCCATCGGTGTTTGTAGTAAGTAACCGTACAAACATATGAACAGGTTTATTTCACTCTAGTAAAATGAAAACATTTTAATTACAAATCATTTTGTATACGCAACCCACTCTCCCCCTCCTCTTACAAACCAACTACCACTACTATTAACTACATATATTACCAAAACAAATATGTATGTATATTCCAAATATAATTGTAGTGGAAAATTTCAGATTGTGTGAGAACATAATCATAAATGTTCATTTGTTTATAATAGAGCATTGTATGAATTTTTATGGTTAATTGGTAACCAAGTGAAAAAATTGGTTACCAATAGTATGCTGAAACAATTTTTTCATATTCACAAAAAAAAAACAATTAAGAAAGTTATAGTCGGTCAAGACCGACCATATGATACCCTACACCAGTGTTTTCCGGAATATGGGTCCCAAGTCCAAACATGGACCGATTGTATCTGTCTTTTGTTAGATCTTTATTTAGTGCAGAAAACACACACAGATCAAATTTTGGTGGAATTGGTTTATTTTTTGTCAATATACCAATTTAACTGAATATCGGTCGAAATTTTTATATGGGTACTAAGTCCAAAAATAGTCCAATTATATTCCGATTTAATTAGGTTACTAAAGTACACGTTTAACACCTAAAAATAAAATTTTTATCAAATATTTCCATTTTAATGAATTTTGAGGAAATTATGGAAATATCGGGAAGGTGGCTTGTATGGGGACTACCAGAAGGACTGACCCGATTCCTTTGAAATTTGGAATGGGAATTTGTGCATACAAAATTTGATTACTTGCTGAATTTCAAAGCCATATCTATTATAATACGGTTATTAGAGTCATTTAAGGCGAATCTAAAGGGGGCGTTTGTATGGGCCGATTTTCTCCAATTTCAATAGGCTTCGTCCTTGGGCCAAAATATGCTTAAGTTTGAAATTTTAAGTCAATTGATTGAAAATTGCGACCTGTATCGCGCTTAAACCGATAGATTGACAGACGATGGACATAGCTAAATCGACTCAAAAAGTAATTCTGAGTCGATCGGTATACTTGAAGGAAGATCTAGGACCTATATTTCGGGTAGTTACAAACTGTAGCACAAACTCATTATACCCTGTACCACAGAGTGGTGCAGGGTATAAATAGCGTTAGAATTGTATATTCTTGATTTTTTTCATAATTTTTGATATGTTCTTAATATTTCTATTTTTTCAGAATTTTTTAAAATAGATCCCCTGAAGATGGTAAACGAAGTCTACAGAAATATTGGGTACAATAATAAATAAAAATTTAATAAGGTTAGGTTGGATGGGTGTCCGCTATTTGGCGAATTTACTTGGAGGCCATAAGGCCCATTGTGATTTCCTTAATTGATATTTCCCTACTTCCACTCCGATAAAAATTTCGACTTCTTTAACCACCCCGATTCCCTAAGATTTTCTGCTGGAGACGTCAATGAAACATCGTTTAGGCAATCCAGTTCTTCGAAAAATCTTTGCACCAAATGCTTAAGGCAGCTCCTCATCAGACCCGGACATTTACATAACAAGTGCTTCCCTGACTCCTCTTCCTACACTTCCCTACAACTTCTACAATAGTCCCTATCAGGAATTACCATACGCACGGCCATTTGGAAGATTATACAGGCTCCTGTACTGACGATAAAATACTTATAGGCTAACCGTCCGTTTTCCAAAAGTAAGAAGACTTTTTGTCCTCTCATGATTTGGCAGTGGCCACTGGGTTTGCGATACCCTGCACGTAATCAGTGATATCCACCTATCCTTCATTGTATTCTCAGACGTCCTATCTATTTTGTTCATCAATTTCACTTTAGGAACCGATATGTCAGGTTACACGCACATTCATCAGCCAATTCGTTCCCAGCGACCCCACCATATCTGAAGACCCAAATTAGCTTGAATGTGGGTTGACTAAGGGATTCTATACAATTCCTAACATTCCCGTTTTACAGTGTTTGATTCTAAGGCCCTCAGAGCTACAAGACTATCTACGAAAATTTTAATGGCGCAAGGACGAAGGTCCTTTGTCATAATCATCCGTGCCGCGTTATTAATTGCAAGTACCTCAATCTGGAAAACACTACACTTGTCCGGAAGTGGCAATGAGGCGCCAATTTCAAGGCATTCAGAGTATATTCCCGAACCCGTACCCATCTCCATCTTCGATCCGTCTGTAAAGATTGAAATCGCATTCTTAAAAAGGAATTGTTTTTAATTTGTTAATTTACGGACCTGAAACCAAACTTAAATCCTCAACTTTTCTTAGTTGTTCGGAATTTTTCTAAGCTTTACAGTACCTTTTTTTAATTTCTAAGTTTTACAGTATGGATGTTCAGATTTCTTATTTTTAGACCCTCCATTTAAAGGTAGAGAGTATATATGAAGCATCGGTCTGGGAACCATAAAGTATATATAATTGTGATTCTCGATCAATTTCACAAAGATGACTGAATCTATGACATATATACTTTTTGATGCTTCGAAAAGTTTGGGATCGCATTTGAGCGATGTCGGTGGAACAGTCGACATGTGATGAACGAAAATTTAAAGACACCTTGAACGGAAACTTGTATATGGAAAATGGGGTAGCTCCATTTTCCAGCTTCCACTAGTTGTACACGGTATTTCGACTTGTGGCACAGATGGCAGTCATGTTTGGTGACCATTGGTTCAAATAAGGGTATATGCAAAAAGATGTTTAAGGTAAATCGAACTGTTGTATTCAGCTAAACAGGTGCAATGGTTATTACCTCAACAGCATACTTAGGATGCTTTAAGGCATTACGCCTGAAGACCATCATGTTATGAAGACTCACAACTAGGGGCTTACGGAATCGAATTATTCGGCAAACCGAGATTCTGGGTATGTTGGTTAGAAATCTTTACACAGACGAAAACTCCGGTTAACATAATCGAAGGGAAATTGAACTTATTGATGCCATCGCTTAATGATTGAATGATGGATAATGTTGATATTTTTCAGATAAACGTTTTTAAAGGATGGTTCAAAAACTGAGGCTGGCACAGGAAGTGGTACGCTCTGTTTGGAGTTGTAAATCGATGAATCTTTTCGCTTGGAGAATGATTGTAGCATTTTCCAGGCTTAAAGCTAAGGAATCATTTTCCATCGACAACTAAGCTGATTTAAAGACAGATAATATCAATTCCAAGGTAGTCATCCGCTGCCACAGAGAACTACAAGTTCTCAGAAAGCAGTATAATATAAGACTGTGCTGGGTTCCTGGTCACAAGGATATTCGAGAAAATGATAAAGCGGTTGTGATTGCGAAGCTAGGTGCAAGCCTTCCACATGTGCCCGCTGTTGAGAAAGTTGTAACGCCAAAAGTCGGCCTCCTCGTTTTTGTCTCCATTACCATAATTTTATAAATGAATTTAAATTTAACGTATTTAATTTTAGTTTAACAACACCCTCTAGTGGGGAGTAGTAGCATTATATTCATTCCTCCTAACGAAATACGACACTGCAGTGGCTGAACAACTACTAGTTGATACTACTGTGTTGCTGTCAAAAATATGTGTGTCAATGTGTACGTGAGTTGGAAACAGCACTATAAAAGAAGGTACTTTGAAGAAAATTGGGGAGTTCGTCAGTGGACGCGTACGAGGTAAGACTCATTTTGGTTAATAAAGAAGTTAATCTTCTAACACTAACCACAATGAGCTCCAACTAACAAGCCAGTGTGTGAAGTTAATCTTTCGACTGGGGAATAATATTTCGGCTAAGCAGAAGTTCGGCGTTAGCGACGACTCTCATTGCCCTTTTGAGACCGACGTTAATCGACGGTATATCTCAACTACCCAGAAGTTTGGCATCAGCGACTTCATGTATTGCTCTTTTAAGACCGACGTTAAGCGACGGTTTTTAGGCTGCACAGAAGCTTGACATTCGCGACGACTCCAATTATTGCCCTTGTGAAACCGACGTTAACCGACGGTATCTCAGCTGCCCAGAAGCTCGGCGTTAGCGACGACTTCATAAGCAAACCGACGTTAACCAACGGTATCTCTAGCTTGAAAGTCGACGTCAATCGACGACTTGGCGGCAGTCATTTAAGGCAATTTCGCGTATAGGGGTGTTATATTCTCTACTCCTCGTATACTTCAGCCTACTGGTTATAGCTTTAGTGTGCGCGTATTGTACCGGGGAATATTTAAGTTTTAATTATAAAGTCAATAAATTTTATAACGTTTACGAAAAACCCTTTGTGTTTCTCTCTCTCCGTCTAAATATAAATTTTTGTAACGAACCCTGGGTACGATGAGCTCTGCCCCAGCTTAAAGGTGAAAACACGTCGTTACAAAGTTTTTTCACCAATCTCCCTTTCTTTTCAGAAAATTGAGCTATCATTTTCTTAAATGATAGCACACAGACCAAAATGCTATGGGACGAACAATCGCAAGGTAACTACAAAATTCTTCTGGATATGGACAGAAGACAGCTAATAGCGGTAATACCAGTTATCATGGGTCAAAATAAACTCGAAAAACACATGGCGATAATCGGGGTAATGTCAAACGACACTTGCAGATGGTGCAATGAATCTGTCGAGGACAGATTCCATTTCTTATGTGAATGTCTTGAATCATTTAGGCAATTTAAATGTTCGGTTCTTATGTTTTTTAGAATCTTTAGGATTCTAATGTCATTCATTAAACTCTCAAAGTTGGAAACGTAAAAACGCGTGTTTGGGTTAACACAAAATTGGAAAGAGAAAAGAAAGGAAAACAATTATAATGTGCCAAACCTTGGCTTCTATGAATTTTATTACCAAAACATTTTGTTTTTGGGATTTGCGTCATCCTTACTAACCTAAAGTTACACAATAGTTTAAATCCAATTTGCCATTCCGTATGTAACGCAACGAAATATCGGTCGGGGACCCCATAATGTTTATATATTATTGATCCCCTACAGATTCTAGTGATGTCCGTCCATCCGTCTATGAAAGGCACGATGCAGTCCAAACTAAAGGAGTCCTGACGTTTGGCATCATATCTTATGGTCACAGGCTGGTTAAGTTCGCAAATGGGCAAAATCGGATTAGGTGGAAAAAGTTTCCCCTTGAAGAACTAAACCAACAAGTGAAACATTTTTATGTCAGAAGAAGTTCAAAGTCGTACTTTTGGACTCATGAAATAAAAAAAAAAAATTCGGGCAATGATATAAAGATTTTATGTAATATTGATAAAAAAAATTCAACTCTTTTTTTTCTAATCTTTCCATTTTCCAACGCCGAAACGAAGCCTGTTTTTGGAACATTGTTAATGTCGCCGGCATGCTTTTTTGCTAACGCTGCCACTATCGTTGTTAGTCTTTCTACTATTTACAACCATCGCTGTTTTTTGACGCCGTCACAAAAAATTATTATTTACTTGATGCCTTAAATGTCAAACTTAGCCTTTACATTTGTCAACCATGCATATTATAAAGTATATTGAATCTTGTTTGAACTAGAATAGAAATCCAATGAAAATTGTCTATAGTCCCTTCTAGACTTGTGCTTAATAGTGCGTTTACATTGCAATTCTAATCTAGTAAATTGCGATTTTAATCTAATTTGTAATCTGTACCGTTTACATTGGCATTTTTTACATTTGAGAAGATTAATATTGGCATTTATAATAACAAGTTGGTAATAAATGTGTGTGACTGCGTCAAAAGCCAGCGACGGTAATTAGTCGTCGTATGATTAACAAGGACAGTGACGGCGTTTACAAATAACAATGTCGGCGGCATAAACATACTTGGCGGCGTCATCAAAACGGCAGGATTTGTGTCGGTGTTTTTCAGTGTTGGAAAATGGAAATAATAGAAATACAGAGTTGTATTTAACTTTACAAGATTGCGTTTGCAGATTAGAGTCTAAACTACTAGATTGAAAAAAATAAATTTGAATGGGCAATATAATAGATTGAAACTGGATTGGAGCCACAATCTTCTTTAAGCTAGCTTAGAGGACAAGTGTAAATGCACTATAATCGTTCAATTGAGTGAGCGCTAATTTTCGATTATTTCAGATAAAATACCTAGTTCGTTCATCTACTTCAATCGCTCTTTTGTTGTTTTCGTTTAACAGTTCATGAACGAATCATTTTGATCATGTTGGTCGATCATCTACTTTAAACCGGTAAAATTTTGTTTTCGTTCAACAGATCGTTCAAAAAATACAAAACTGTTGAATAAAAACATTAATTAAAAACATAAAAAAAATATATACAATTTTTGTAAAAAAACATAAATGATGATAAACCGTGCCAAGTAATGATCAATTGAGCTAAATGAACGAAATGAGCTGAAATGAACGAACTAGATAAACCGCTCAGTTAAGTGAATAGTTGAATTGAACACGTTCGTTCATAAACGACACAACTCTAGTCTTTTTTTTTGCTGGTTTGTATTCCTGTTCTAGGCTACTTTTTAGATTTAGTTTGGTAGTAGTACAAAGTGTTAGAAGTTAGTTTTGTTAACTTGAAAACAAAGGTAACAAATAAATTTACAAAATGCCCAACAAAAGACCATTTAAAATACAAAAAAAAGGAAAAAGGCTAAAAAAAATAAATGTTTCTGTTATTTTACCTTTTTCAAATAATAAAAAAAAAACAACTAAACATTCATTGTAAATGGAATAGTAATGAAAATGACCATTTGTTACCCTAATTTTTGAAATTAGTTGTTATCAAATATAATCGTAATGTTATTGTTGTTTCTTGGTTACAGGTTTTTTAAACAAATATTAAATTCAAATTTTCATTCATATGTATTCAAAAGGGTAGATTTTTTCTACGCACAATTCGTTAAATAAGTTGTTTGGTAATTATTAAGACTAAAACGAAACGATTATAATTAGAAACAAGTAGTAAAATTAAATTAATAATATTTTCTAAAGTAAAAAAAAAATTAACAATTTTTATTAGAAATATTTAATTTCGAGTAAAAAACTTATTTTAGTAATTTTTGAAAAAAAAAAAAAAATTGACAAAAAATTTTTTTTAAGTGTAAAATTTATTTCTATTGTAAAAATATGTTTGAGTGACAAAAATACTTTCTAAATATTTTTCTGAATTACCAGTGTCTTAAAGCTTGTCTAACGGTTTTTCAATATATGAATTTAAGGTAAAACCAATCGGAAATTCACAGGTTTCTTAATAACTTTTGAACCACTAGACCGATTGTGCAGCCCCAGTTTTCTCTGTCGAAAGAAAGCGTATTTTTTAACTTATAAATTCGCGAAAAACCCTTGCCAAATTTCACTCTTTTGTTTATGACTTTTGATCTGATTTCGCTCGGTTGCAATACCAACCTGTCTAGGTAAATGACAAACATATATGCCAAACTTCAGGTTCCTCCGAATTTTCCTTCGAAAGTTAGCGTGTTTTCTACAGACAGACAGACGGTTGGACATCGCTAGATCGACTTAAATCGAACGAGGTTCATGAATATATATACATATATATATCCTTGTGCTAAAAGTTTCAAATTTCAAGTCAATTGATTAAAACTTGCAACCTGTATCGTGTTTACAACGCCAAATCGACTAAAGTGATTCTGAGTCGATCGACATACTTAAAAGTGGCCTTGGACAAATATTTCCGGAAGTTACAAACATCAGCACAAACTCGGTATACCTTGTACCACAGATTGCTGTATAATAAAGTTTTTGGACGAAATTTACTACCAATTATTTTATCATTTTTATCTTCTTCGAATTGATTAAGTTTTTTCCTCCGTTTTAGTAAATTTGCCATAACTTAAGAAAAAATAGTTTTTCAAAAAACTTAAAATTGCGATATCTCGAAACTAAACTAGACAAAATGAAGATAATTTTTGTATACACCCCAATGGGTCCTAATTTTAAATCTAACAAGTAGAGAAGTTAAACTCGACTTGGCCGAATCTAAGAATACCCTCCACTATGTCCTTTTCAAGTGATAGTAAATTTTCTAACGTGAAAAATATAACATTTTTGATTAGAAATATTTTATTTTGTGTAAAACAACTTTTTTAGTAATTTTTGAAAAAAAAAAAAAATAATTTACTAATTTTTTTTTAGTGTAAAATTTTTTTCGAGTGTATTTTTTTGTTTTTGGTTTTAAAAATATTTTTGAGTGACAAAAATACGTTGTAATATATATATACCAAGCTTCAGCCTCCTCAGAATGGCGTTTCGAAAGTTAGCGTCTTTTTTATCTCATAAATTCACGAAAAACCCTTGCCGAAATTCAGTCTTTTGCTCATGACTTTTGAACCACAGGACCGATTTCGCTGGATTGCAATACCAACCTGACCAGATAAATGCTCAACATATATACCAAACTACAGACGCCCCCGTAAAGTCTTTCAAAAGTTATCGCGTTTTCAACAGACAGACAGACGGACGGACATCGCTAGATCGTCTTAAAATCGACCGAGGATCATGAATATATATACTTTATGGGGTCCTAGACCAATATTTCGAGGTGTTACAAACGGAATGACAAAGTTATATATACCCTCTAACACTAGAGTGGAGGGTATAAAAACGCTGGCATTCCCGAAAATTTTCAAATGCATATATTCGCCAAATACCCAAAAGTTATTTTTATACCCTCCAACTACAGTATGGGGGTATACTCACTTTGTCATTCCGTGTGTAACGGATCGAAATATCGGTCTAAGACCCCTTAAAGTATATATATTATTGATCAGTGATCGATTCTAACACATTCTAGCGATGTCCGTCTGTCCGTCCGTCTGTCCGTCTGTCCGTCCGTCTGTGGAAGACACGATACAGTCAAAAATAAAAGTGATAGACTCCTGAAATTTGGCACATATATGTCTTATGTTCATAGGCTAGTTAAGTTCGGAGATGGGCAAAATCGGACCAGGGGGGAAAAAGTTCCCCCTTTAAGAACTAAACAAACCTCTGAAAAATACCATATTTTTACATGATTTTTTGTGTTTTTGTTTAACAAATCTAACATTTTTATGCCACAAGAAGTTCAATGTCCTGCATTTGGACCCACAGAATTAGAAAAAATCATTTTACGGTCCGCCCCCCCCCCTTTAATGGGCGTGGAATAATTATTTTTTTTATATAATGATAAATTTGCATTTCTTTAGTGCAAAAAGCATAAGAATTATTTTTTTTAACACTTATTCGAGAGGAATTGTGCCCCCCAATTACCACTACTGACCCCCCCCCCCCCAAAAAAAAAGAAGACACCCCTGCAATTTTTTTTTATTTATTTGCATGTTGGAGGGTATAAAAGATTCGGCACAGCCGAATTTAACACTCTTACTTGTTTTAAGTTATTCTGTTTTGCTCAAGTTATTCTATTTTGCTCAAAATGTTGTATCCAAATCTATGACGATCCTTAAGGGACCTAAGCGACACCGAGCACAGTGCCCCCACTACTGTGTGGGTTGTCAGGACGTGGTGGAATAAAAGGCGACTCGCACTTTATTTTTCATTGTCCAAACATTTTGGCAGTTCAGAGATAGTGGAATTGGCATGTAATCTGGAGAATACAGATTATTTGTACCAGCCAAATTTATTGCCAACTGAATAGATCCTAAACCGTAATTTCAAATTGTTACAGACGGAAAAACAAACTTATGCATTTTTTTAAACAAAGACGGGAGTCACAAATACTGGGAGACACGAGAAATTTATTTTAGCTCTTTTCTTAGAATTTTTTAAAATCGACCATTAGTGCAACAAAAAATCGTATTTTATCATACCGCATTATATTATATAAATTACTCATTATTTAGACTCATAATTTCTCAAAGAACCCCCGTACATATGTGGTTTAAAACTAACGGTCAGTTCAAATGGCCAAAATGAACAAAATCCAAAAACATACTACAACAATCTTATCATAATAGAGTCATTAACGGTGTTAGAGGTTGTTTTTATGTTGTTTTTATTTCAATACAAGAAAATGCATTTGATATAAAACCGAAAATGGAAATGAAATTTAAAAGTAGGAGGAGACCTGCATATATTGCCAACGCCCTAGAGACAAATAATTCTTATAACTTGAAATTAAGGGGTGTCACTTTAAAGTAGTGGTATTTTTTTTTTGTATTTTTCCTTTACGCAACACAACAAATGACTTAATATGAACAATTTGAAACCCCCAGCACTTGTAACATGAGCCTTAAAAAGAAATCCTTGTTGCATGTTGCAACACTGCAGTTATACCTAAAAAATCAAATGCATGCATGCATCATCATTATCAACATCATCATAAAGTTATAATTTGCAACATTTATGTTGCAAAATCTATGTACTTTGGCTGTGTTTATTAGAGAGAGACTGGCATAAAGGTAATTGAAATTTATTATGATGATATTATAAATAATAGTCAGTCTTCGTCGTCTACTCTACATACGGTAGGAGTAAATCAGTAATAAGAACGAGTACAATTGTATGCAATTTTGACCATTATTACAAATCAAACAACACAATTTGATAATTTAAGTGCAGAGGCATACGTAAGTGGTGGGTTTGGAAGCCCGGGCACCCCGAAATTGTTTTAAATACTTTAAGTTTTAAATAAAAAAAGAATAACATAATTTTGAGTATAAATTATTTGTAGAATTTTTCTTTTGGAACAATCTTTTAAAATTTTGAATTTTCTGTAAAGAGACGACTTCTGTAGGACTCACTATTTTTTTCAGATTGTAATAAATAAGATCCTTGAGTCACTCAACGGAATTTGTATCAAGGTGTTTGCATAATACCCAGTTGGCAACGTCCTCGAGCCATCCTCAGTGACGGCTCGGTAACATGTCAGAGTCACTGCTGATATCCAAAGACATCTCCATGTATTGAGTTGAGGACAGTTTCATATAAATTTTCAAAATGTCCTTACTCAAAGTCAGCAGTAGTCAGGGCATGCTGACCTTCTGGGGACATGTCACCTATGACTTCTTTGGGGAAATGTCTGACGTAGGTCATACAAAAATACAAAAAATGTTCGTATTTCCTTTATTTTTTACTTTTTATCCATTTTCCTTTAAAAATTATCTTTCTCATATTTAGAAAAAAAACTTTTCGCCTTTTTTAGTCCCAACTGGATTTGAACCTGGAACCTACGGATTATAGTCCCACACCTAACTACTTGTTCCAAACTTTATTTTGAAAATTGTTTGTCTATTTATTACTTTTATACTACTTGACGAGTACTATAGCGAGAAGACTGCAAGTTTTTATAAACAAATGTTTGCGCATAATATGCCGTATCTTTTGGCCAAACGTAATCACCAACATTGAACTCTGGCGATTGACAAACGAAGTTCCCATTATTCGCCAAATTGCAAGAAGAAAGTGGAAATGGATAGGCCACACATTGCGACGACCAGTTGGCAGTATCACAAGAACGGCATTGGAATGGAATCCTCAAGGTAGCAGACGTTCAGGCCGCCCAAAGAGCACCTGGCGTAGAACAGTCATACAAGAACTCAATATGCAGAACAAATCGTTTAATGAAATAAAAGATATATGTAATGATAGAATAAGTTGGAATTTACTTGTAGAAGCCCTATGTTCCCAAGTGGAATAAATAAAGGAAAAAAAAAAAAAATTATTTTGATTTTATTTTAAATAAATCGATAATATTGCCATCTTCCTTTTGGAAATTGAAGAGTTACCCGGATTTCAAGTTCTTATTTAATATACTGCTATTCTGAAGACATTTCCTTTTCGACGTCTTACAGGAATTGTCCACACTCTTAAAGCAAACATTCAGTGCTGACAATAATAGGACATGTCATCAAGGATTACCTATGATTTGTAAGAACCTGAACACATTTCCCCAAGGAATCACTGTGTAAATTTACTCATTGTCAGTGACACATTTTCCAGCTGGGTAACGTTGTGATCCTTATCAAAGGTAAGTGAAAGTGATACTAGGTATTCAGCAGTGGATATCTTCATCAAGAGAACAGCAGAGTCGAAAATGATGAATGATTAAGCAACGTTGTTGGGCTGTACGGAACAGGAGCAGAAAACCGACTATTTCTTACCGCAGAAGAACTTTAGTAGAACCTTCGAAGTCCAAGTACCAACTAGGGAAAACTCTGTTATGACATGGAATGAGTTCGCAATTCTTCTGTTGGATTGAAGATAGAGATGGGAACGGGTTTTTGAATTTATTCTAAATGCCTGGAACTCAGGGCCTCATTGAGACTTCCGGAGAAGTGTAGTGTCTTCAAGGCTGAGGAGAATCGTTGGAAACTGTATACAATCCCTTCATCGAATCAGTCAGCACACAGTAAAGCTAATCGGGGTCTCTGGACATACTGGGGTCGCTAGGAACGAATTGTCTGATGAATGTACGAGAAATTGCTCTGAGTCGGTGGGGGAACAGTGCAGTGTCTTTCAGGCTGAGGTGTTAACAATTGATAAAACCGCGCAGATGATTAACATTTTCGTGGACATTCTAGCAGATCCGAAGGCCTCAGAATCAAACACAGTGAAAGCGGGAGTCGTTAGAAACTGTATACAATCCCTTCGTCGCATCAGTCAGCACACAGACAAGGCAAAGATTTGTCGATGATCTGGAATGCCTAAACGGTGTCTTACGCTTTCCAGCAGAATATTTTAAAGAATCTATGTGGTTTAATAACTATAACTTTGTAACAGATTGGGTAGGAAAAATTACTTAAAATCCAGGAATTTCTGGAATCTTTAAGTTCGTGATCAATAGGGTTGAAATTTTCGTGCACAAAAATCGAATATTCGCTTAAAATATACGCTAAAAAAATTTAAAATATACACTAAAAACCTGAAAATATGCACTAAAAATAAAAAGTGTGCAATAAAAATCTTGTTTTCATACGAAAAACTTCTTAAAAAGATAAAAATAAAGTTAAAATAGTAACATTTAAACTTTATATAATCAAGATTTTTTAAGAAATTGAGACAATCTATAAAAAAATTGAAGAGAAAAAAAAATTTTTTCTTATTTTCAAAATAAATTTTTAAAATTTAAAATAGTTTTTGAAAGAAATTAATTTCAATTTGTGTTTTTATACCCTCCACTCTAGTGATAGAGGGTATATATAAGTTTGTCATTCCGTTTGTAACACCTCGAAATATTGGTCTAGGACCCCATAAAGTATATATATTTATGATCCTCGATCGATTTTAAGTCGATCTAGCGATGTCCGTCCGTCCGTCCGTCCGTCCGTCCGTCTGTCTGTCTGTCCGTAGAAAACACGCTAACTTTTGAAAGACTTTACAGAGGCTACTGAAGTTTGGCATATATGTTTGTCATTTACCTGGTCAGGTTGGTATTGCAATTCAGCCAAATCGGTCCAGTGGTTCAAAAGTTATGAGCAAAAGAGTAAATTTCGGCAAGGGTGTTTCGCGAATTTACGAGATAAAAAACACGACAACTTTCGAAAGACAATAATGAGACTACTGAAGCTTGTCATGTATCTTTGCCGTTCCCCGGTTCAGTTTTGTATTAAATTTCAGCTCAATCGGTCCAGTGGTTCAAAAGTTATAAGCAAATTAGTTTCATCTAAAATGCCACGTGTTTTAACAAGTTTGAAAAGCTTTGGTGGTAACTAAACAATGCTTTTCAAACTTGTTTAATTTTAAAGCAATGCTATTGAAACTTGTTTAGTTCTAAAAACGTTGGTAACTTGAAAATTACACTCGAAAAAATTTTACACTCAAAAAAAATTTTACACTCAAAAAAAATTTTACACTAAAAAAAAAAATTACACAAAAAAATTTTTTTTTTTTGTTACAAAAATGACAATATTTTGTGTACATACGTACGTGCATTCACTCAGAAATATTTTTACAGTAAAAAAAACATTACACTCGAAAAAAATTTTACACTCAAAAAAAAATAGTAATTTTTCTTTTTTTAAAAAAAAAGGCAAAAAAAGAGTTTTTTACTCAAAATAAAATATTTTACACCCAAAAAAAATTTTACACTCAAAAAAAAATTTAGTTTTTTTTTTACAAAAATGACAATATTTTGTGTACATACGTACGTGCATTCATTCAGAAATATTTTTACAGTAAAAAAAACATTCAGGGCCGGGTTAAGGTATGCCGGGGGCCCTGGGCACACAAGTATTTGGGGGCCCCACTGGAAAAAAAAATTAAAACCGAATGACAAGAAAAAGTTTTTAAATTTATATTTATTATAGTTAATTGGTACAAATTCAGTTCATGTTATTAACTGTTTTAAGAAACGGAACCTACACAAAAAAACAAGTAAGAAAATTATAGTTACACCAGAGTTTCCCGGAAAATGGGTCCCAAGTTCAAACATGGACTGATTAGATCTATATTTTGGCAAATCTTTAATAAGTGTAAGAAGTACTCACAAATCAAATTTGAGTGGAATAGGCTTATTTTTGTTGACAATAAACCGCTTCAACTGAATATCGGGCGAAATTTTCACATGGGACCTAGGTCCAAAAATGGTCCGATGATAATCAGATTTGATAAGGTTATTAAAGTACGCGTTTAACATACACAAACAGAATTTTAATTAAATATTTTCTATTTTCATGAAATTTGAGAAATTTATGTGAAAAAGGTGGTTTGTATGGGGGCTACAAGAAGAACTGGTCCGATTTCTTTAAAATTCGGAATGGTGATTTGTGTGTATGAAACATGATTACATGCCAAATATACCTATTAAAATGCGGCTATTAGAGTCATTTGAGCCACAACTAAAGTCATTTGAGCCACAACTTTGTATGGGGGCTAGGTCTAAATATGGACCGATTTTTTTCAATTTCAATAGGCTTCGTCCTTGTGCCAAAAGAGGGTTAAGTTTCAAATTTCAAGTCAATAGATTAAAAATTGCGACCTGTATCGTGTTTACACCGTTTACATGGACAGACGGACGGACAGACGGACGGACGGACATCGCTAAATCGACACAAAAAATTATTCTAAGTTTATCGGTATACTTGAAAGTGGGTCTAGGACCAATATTTCGGGTAGTTACAAACATCAGCACAAACTCATTATACCCTGTACCACAGTGTGGTGTAGGGTATAATAAATAAATAAAAAACAAAAAAATAAAATTAAAAATTATACTCAGCCTTATTGTTAACTCAACCGACTAAGTGTTATTGCATAAATTTGTATATAAAAAATTTTTTTTGTAAGCGAATATGTTATACTTTCTACTTCTGGGGGCCCCCTTGAGGTCGGGGCCCTGGGCACGTGCCCAGTGTGCCCTAAGGGTTAAAGCGCTACTGAAAACATTAAACTCGAAAAAAAATTTACACTCAAAAAAAAACATTAGTAATTTTTCTTCTTTTTTTTAAAAAAAAGGGCAAAAAAAGAGTTTTTACTCAAAATAAAATATTTCTAATCAAAATTGTTAAGTTTTTCACGTTAAAAAATGTACTACCCTTTAAAAAAAAATGCATTGTGGAGGGTATTCATAGATTCGGCAAAGTCGAATTTAGCTTTTCTACTTGTTTTTTTTTCAATTTACACCAAAATATGCTCTTAAAAGTTGAAAATATACACAAATATGCAAAAACAAATCGATGCCATTTTATCCCAAATTTCTTGATTGGGAAAGATTATTGATCGTCTCGATTTAAGACTCTCGAAAAAAACATGCATTTGCATGGAAATCACATCGCTAGTGATCAAATATTTATAGCTCACTTTAAAGTTCCGGAGAATCTGTAGATGCTGTTTAGCCTATTAATGAGCCGTTTGCAGATATGTTATTATTGAAAAAGAGGGTTGCCCCCACAAAACAAATTCCAGAATACAACTCTGCTTGAATGAAATAAACAAAATTATCTTAAGCCACATAAAATGCAAAAATAAAAACAAAAACGACAACAACATTATTATAATTCTACTGTTGTTGCTCCTGCTGTTGCATACATAATATCATTTGTGGTGTTGCATTCTTATTGTACAACATGCAACACATAACTGCTGCTTAACAACTATATTTCACTGTACAAAGACATAACAATAGGGGTATTCACATTACAAAACTATATGGGAATTTTTGCAAATTATTGCTTAACAGTAGCAACAAGGCAACTAAGCAAAACCCAATATGCCTTGTTATGATATGGCCGTGAAACCCCTTAGTATTTACCTATAATTGATTGAAAATAAACCAAAAAAAGTTAAAAACAATAAATAAACTGAAATTCGAGTGAATTTCATTGCTGCTGCTATTTTTATTATTTTATTTCATTATTTTTCATTATACGTTTTTTTAAACATTGCATGACATAGTGTCAAATGACTTAATGGGCAAAGAAAATGACTTTTCCACATGCCACCTAAAACATGTTTCGTGTTCTTTGCAATAGTAGAAGAAGGCATGTGTCTACTCCTATTTTATTATTTTTGTTTTTTTATTTTGCTGCAACTACAGACATTTACCAGAAATTAAAACAAAAAAAGCAACAAACAATAAAGGAGTGAAGTTTTTAATCATTTCCAATTATGCCACTATTTAATCTTGATTTTTTAATTATAATCACGAAAATTTCCCAAAAAAAAAAATCATAAAAATTGTTAAAAATATAATTACAACGAAAAGAAAGTATGGGTCAAATGTATGAAATATTTTTAAAAATTGTTTGGAACTAATTGTTAATTTTGTATGATTAAATGTTATCATAAGAAATTAACAAGCAAGAAAATCTATATTTTAATATAAATCTACTTGAAACTTTTTAGTAGAAAAACGAGCCTTACAAGTGAAGTTGAATTGTCTTAATAAAAAGCCGGACAATGACTGTAGTAGTCGTGGGTTCGATTCCGATTTAAAAAAAGAACACAACCTATATTCACACAACCTACATTTCGACGATGCTTACATGAGTCAATAGAGAATTCATATTGTTATTGAGAAGCCTTAACGCACATTTGACTTGAATCTGTAAATGTTAGAACTGTCAGGAAAAACATGTGCGGGAAGTCTTTCCACGTACGTATAGTTCGGCTAAAGAAGGAATTTTCTCCACAGTGTGTTGTGTGGTACGTTGATCAATCAACAACAGACGGATGAGCTCTGCTAGAAAGACGAGTACTACGATTGAATACACGTACCCCCGGAATGAGGCTTCTTATCTCGGCAGAACACTTTCCGAAGAAATAACGATAGAACAAGGACACACAACCCACTTGCAGACGATGCTCTAAGGAATTAATGGAATTTGATATGTCATCAACCCCAATTAACATCAGCGCCCTCTGCTGTACGCAGTCAAAAAACTCCAATGGTGATATTGAAGCACCAGCCCATAGATGAGTTATATTCCATTTTAGGCCGTCAATAGGTCAGATCGAGCAAAAAATCTTCTACATCGTTTCAAAAACCTATTCACTTAAATGCTTCTTTCGACACCTCATAAATGTGTCTGTTCCAACAGACGTTACACTGAATTTTCATACCAAGAAGATCAAGAGCTTCCGATTCTTAATACTTACACCATCAAGTGACAAATTACTCGATTCCGAATTCTGAAGTCGCTTGTGTGTTAGGATAGCGCACTGGGTCTTGCGTGCATTAAAACCTACCCTACTCCCGAGGAACCATGAACAGATTTTCTATAGGTCGACGCTAAGAGTGTTATCTATATAATCTCTAATGGCACCAACCTCCGTATTGACTTGGTCTATGGTCAAAGGAGTAGGAATGGCATATGTTACTGTCGCCTGCAGAAGAATAGATAGGGTTCATAGTGAGACCGAGTAGGTCATTGATAAACATAGGTAAAAGAGATGGAGAAAGCACAGAGCCCTGTGGAACCCCAGAGTTCAGCAAAAAGTTTCTAGAGTAGAACCCATCGACGACAACACGAATAGTATGATTATAGAGAAAGCTTGTGATGAAACGAGCAAACGAAATACCAACGCCAAAGGCTTGAATCTTCGAGATGAGTGCACGGTGCCAAACACGATCGAACGCCTTAGAAATATCCAGAGCAACAACCTTACTTTCTCCATCGTTCAGAAAGAAACGCCATCAAGTCCCCAGTTGACCGACCTCTGCGGAAACCATACTGTCGGCCATTTAGCGGTCCATTGGACTCCAAGTAGTTGACAAGATTGAAGTTCACCATACTCTCCATAACCTTAGACAGTGCAGAGCAAATGACACTTGGGCGATAGTTATCTGGGTTCGTGACGTCACCTTTCTTCAGGATCGGCTTGACGTTAGCTTTTTTCCAGCAAAAGGGAAAAATACCCGCAAGTTATGATATGCTGAAAACTTTCCGCAGTGAAAGAGCTAGCGTCGATGAGCACTTTTTTAATTCAAGTGCTGGAATACCATCTGGTCCTGGAGAATTATTCGTGTTAATTCCAGAGAGGACCTTTCTGACGGCACGTGTTCTAAAAATATGTTGGGCATGGAACATGATACCCTAGGGCAGCGTTGCCAGGTCCTTTTTCCGTTGTCCCCAAAAATGTAACAAAATATCCCCAAAAATCCCCAAATTAGAAAAAATACTCTTTTTTTTTTTTAATTACAAAAAACAATTTCTTCAATTAAAAAAAAAAAAGTGGATGATAATTTCATAATTTTTTTCATTGATTTAGCGATTAAAAAATCCCCAAATAAGAACAAAAATGGTTTTGGCAATGTTAATATACATTTTACAGCCGACAAATGCAAGTTTTACTGAAGCTCGTACCAAAGAGTCGTTATCACTGAAGCAATTTTCAAAAATCATTGATTACATAAAGTTTACCTTGTGTTATTAAATGGATTAAATTTCGAATATCCCCAAAAAATCCCCAAAATAGTTTTAAAAATCCCCATAAAAATCCCCAATCCCCAAATGAGATTTCTTGTCCTTTTATCTCGCGTGAAATCCCCAACTTTGGGGATAAATCCCCAAGTCTGACAGCCCTGCCCTAGGGAGCGAAGAAGTGGTTAATAACTATCAGGTAAAACATATTTTTCTGCAAAATTTTGGCTTATCTACGGAGTCTGTAAGGATCTGATCGTCAACTATATATAACTACCGACACCAAACGCAATAAGCTTCGAAACAAGGTCACCGTGGCACATACGGTCGAAAGCTTTGGAAATATCCAGAGAAACCAATTTGCTTTCATCAAATCATGATCTTTATCATCAAAGAGAGCGTAAAGAAAATAGCTTTTGGGCGATAGTAGAAGCCTCACCCTGTTTAGGGATTGGCTGAACGTTAGCCAAATATCAACATGAAGGGAAATCTCCAATACGGTAAGAGAAGTGTTTTTCTTATGCCGGACTTTTTCATTTCCCGGGAAATCGAGATTCATTTTCGAATTTCCAAGGAATTCCCGCAAATATAGAAAAACCACATTTATGAGATCAAACTATTAAAAAGGATAACTAAAGCAAAAAAATATATTAAACCATATATCCTTAGAACTATAATATTACTGATTAAGAGAATTTTTTCCCAAAAAAAATAAAAAAATTCAAAGAGAAATTCCAGAACGCAGAAAATGTTCATAACCAATCAATTTTCAGTTTTTGGAAGAACATTAATTCAAAAAGGTAATTTCATAGACCCCTGAATACATTTCCTATATCGATATAAAAAGTATCAGATGATAATACATTTTTTCTCGAAACATTTTCATAATCTAGAAATGTATCAGATATTTGTCAATGCCTCTGCTTCCAAAACAATTTCACAATAGATTTTTTAGAAAGATTTAGAGTATTTTTTTCAGGTTTTAAGAAATATGTCTTGAAAATTTAGATTCTGATAGATTTTTCCAATGGAACATTTTGAACTATTTTTTCTATCAAAAAAGTCTTAGATTTGAGATAAAATCTGTATAAAATGCTCAATGAAATCGATTTCATTGAATCATTATTCCATACAAATTTCTATCATTGTCAAACTATAGTCAACGGACGAGACAACGAGTCTGTAAATATTTAGTCATTTCTTATAAGGGATGGAATGGATGAACTAGTATTGTTCTTTACCCTATTAAAAGCACGCAAACGCTGTTCGTACAGAACCTTTTCGCATCTGAGTACTATGGCAAATTTGTTTTTCGCCTGTTTGCGTAACGTGTCAGAAACTGGATTTTTGTATCACGCCAATTACTTAATGTATTCTCTCAGGATCTGAATGCATTTCTGCATGTCTGATTAAACCAGCACTTATGTTTTGGTTTAGACGAAATTTATTTCGATGGAATAAATAATTTTATTCCCAGCACTAATATATTTTCCATCATTTCTGCTGTAGCGTCGACATTGTCATCAAAAAAACAAAGTTTGAGAAGAACTGCAAAGGTGCAAAAATTAAAAGAATGCAGAAATGAGCTTGTGATCTGAGTTTCCCAGAGGCGCATAAAACTCAACATCGTATTTGAAATTATAAAAATGGATTTTTGCGATCTGTGACCATATAATGGGTACGCCACAAAAAATTGGAGCCCTCATTTTTATTGATGAAAAAATTTTACCTTTGACAAGCTGTTTAATCCAAAGCTATTTGCTCTGTAATAATAATAAAGATCTGCAATTCAATAATCCCCGTTGATCGGAATTTTGTTTAACATTATAGAGGTTTTTAGTTCACAAACTTTGAGGACTTACAGTGGGTAAGTGAATCCAATAAATGATTAACTGACTATTATACTTTTGTTGCTTAAACACTCCTATAGAGTTCATGGTTTGCCACATTTAGCCTAACTTTAACCTGAAAACAAATAATCGCAAAAACTTGCATGTGGTCGTCGTTATAAGAGATGTTATGTTGCTCTTAATAGTTACATCAATTTGAAGTATTTCAAAATAAGTTGAAGTTATAGAGATGTGTGAGTGAGTAATATTCTCTTTAATATACACGGCTATACCTCCCCCCTTGCCGTCTCTGTTTAGAAAATAAGAATTGAACCCTTTTATATTAAACAAATGACTTTCACCATTTGTTATATTGGTTTCAACTAGAATTATAAAGTTAATGTTATTAAGAATGTTGTGCAGACTAGCTAAAAATGGTGTAAAGTGCAAGCGGAGTGAACGAATATTCATGTAAACGATTGATGAGGGATAACTTAAAAAGTTTTTATTAATTTGATTAAAATTATCAACGATTATAGTTTGATTTTGGTTCATTTTATTTTATTTTATTTTATTTAAAAAAAGGAAAAATATATAAATAACTATGTGTTGTTTAAATGATTGATGTTATTAATTCGATATCAGCGGCGTTGTGGATGATGATAGGGTTTGAAATTTCATTTTTCTTAGCCAAAATAATTCCGTTTCGCACCCAAACAAAGTTCCATTTGGACTCCTTGGCCTTTGTTTTGGCAAGCCACAATAATCGCCGGTTAAAGGGCGTTAAATAATCATTTATGTAGATGTAGTTGTTGCTGTTGTTATTGTTGTTGCTGTTGTTATTGTTGCTGCTGCCATGATCTTTGTTTATTATTTTAGAGTCAACGCGATGACGATTGATTTTGCTAAGAAGCTCTCGTTTTTTGTTTAGAGAAATAAACTCTACAATTACTTTATTTTTTAGACGATAGGAGTTGCTGATATCGGCATCGTTGATTTCTACATTGACCGAAGTAGCAATAGTTTTAACAACGTCATTGGGGGAAATGTTTTCGCTTGTTATATTTTTAATTTCAATGTTTTTAGTTACAAGTTGCTGTTCTAATTTATTGACTCTATTATCCATTTCTTGTATTTGCTTTTCTTTTTCTTTATTTTTTTCACAAAGTTCAAGAACTTGAGAGGATAAATTTGTAAGGGTGTTGGTGATCGTAGCTAGGGCAGTTTGTATATTTTCGTTCATTTGAGTATTATTTTGATTTATGTTTAATGCAAGTTGCTGCATTGTTGTTTTGATGTCGCTTATGTCGGTTTTCATTGTTGTGACGTCAGTTTTAAGTCCCTTGACGTCTGATTTAACGATGTATACGCTATTATTCACATCATTTAGCGACAGTGAGTCTTTAAAGCGCTTCGGGTCATCATTATTATCATCATCATCTTCTCTTTGTTGCTTCTGTTGGTTTATTTGCTGGGGTTTATCGTCGATTATAACATGATATGCATTATTAGTGGATCCTTTTCTAGGTTTGCATTTATGGCATTTCCACTCTTCTTTTCGCTCGCAATGCATGCTTGTGTATGTTTTCTCCGATACCGAACAACAGGGGGAAAAATGATATTTTGAGTTACAAAAAAAGCACGTCACAAATTTTGTTGGTAATTCTTTATTACATTGACCGCATAAACTCATTTTTTTTTTGTTGCTTTATGCTTGATTCTTTAAAAATTTAAGAAGTTTTTAGTTTTGTATTTAATTTAAATGAAAAAATTAAAAATGGCTTGTTTTAAAAACGTTTTTTTTATATTTTTTTTTCACAGATTTGTTGGAAATTTTTTGTTGAAGTAAACACTTATTTTTTTTAATTTTTTTAGTGGCACTTTAACAGTTTTTTTATCAATTTTATTGGAGCACAATTAAAACTCGACCGTTCGCAACGAAAACAAATCAAAACACGGTTAAGTTAATAATATTATCCAAAACTTTACCTTTATTCCTATCCTTTTTTATTTAAATTGAATTTATTCAGAGTAAAATTACCCAATTTATAAATTCCAGTTTCCTACTATTAATTGGGTAAATTTCAACAAATTTTGATTAGAGTGCAATTAAACACAGCAAATTATAAATATTAACCGTTAATTTAAATATTTTACACACAGTGTGTAAATATACCAGCATTTTATGGTAATTGTAAAATTGTCTAACAACTACCAAAAAGAAATAAAAATAACACAATTAGGATTACACTAGTATACAGAGATTTTGATCCACGACAAGTTGTTTTCATGTTTCCATGTAAAATCTTAAGCTGAACTCCAAAGTTAAAAGTATAACAGTTTTCGAGATATCGAAAACTTTCCAAATTTTAATCTTTTTAAAAAATTGGTTTTACTTAAACTAAAATATCTCCGGAACAAATTAATGCATTTTATTGTTTTTGATTTTGAATTATAGTTTATTTAATGATCTATCAACTCTTTATACAACATTTTTCAGTCTGATTATAGCCTAAGAAGTTATTAATCAATATAATAATAACTTTACCTAAATTTGGCAAAAAATTAAAATATCATTGTAAATTGCAAAAAAAAAATTAAAATTCGGTTTTCTTTTTGCAGTTTATGTCTAATAGGAAGAAATTAAGATGGATTTTAAAAAAATCCGTTCAAAATTGTACAATTTGTACACAGAAAAAATATGGAGGAAACAAATTTGAGTAATCACTTGTTTAAATTTAAAAACAAAAATTGAGTAATTTTTTAATTGACGCAATTAAAAATTTACTTAAAAATTTTAAAAACAATTTAAGTAACAATTTTAATAAAAATTTAATAGTTTTTTTTTAATTTTTTTCAAACTCATAGTTTTTTGAATTCTCGTTTAGTTTATAGTTTTTTGTATATCATTATATCATTGTCGTCATTATAAAAATTTCCTATGTTTTTGAGACATAAATATGTTTGGTAAAGTTTGAAAAAACAAGTTTTTGTTTTTTTTTTGTAAAAAAAATTTAAAACTTTTTAAAAATAAAAAAAAAATAAATACCCAGCGAAACTTTGGTAATGGGTAGTGATTATATAACACATTACCAGGTAATGTATATAACTTATTTGTAGCATTATTTTATGATGTCTTACCAAACATTTGTTCCACAACGTATTATTTTCAAGTGAAAAATAATGCATGACTAATAATTTGCTACGTAATGCATGATTATTGGAAAAAATGTATTTCATATTTGTTATTTCTAAACATTAAATCATGGATGACTTTTATTTGGTTACATTATGTATTATATGAAAGTTTGAAATAATAATTTTTTATAATTGGATGCATAATGCATTACAATAACATAAAAAATAATTATTTTATAAAAAAATGCATAAGTTTAAACTAAAGATGGGCTCACGACAGGAAATTTCTAACGACACGCACTCACTAGCATATTATATCTACTTACACTCACTTACAATCACGTGAGTAAATTTAATACAAAATTACTTTTTCACTACTCGTAACACCTTATTTATTATCTTCTGGTATGCTATATTATTTCATTTCTCGTAACCTATAAAATATCATATATATCACCTTACTCGTATTCTTCGTTATAAATTTATGACTTATTTTATACCTTACTGGTATTCTTTGTGATAATGTGGATGCATTACTTTGAGTCTCATCGCCTGTTAAAATCATCAATGCTGCAATGTATAAAATAAGAGATCCTATACCTTATTTTATACCTTATTTGGTAATCTAAGTTTTGCTGCGTATTTCTGAATGTAAAATTCAAGTCTCATTTATTACGAAGAAAATAACATTTTGGGAGATTGATGCTGGGTGGCGCACATATGTTTTTTTTTTTGTTTTCTTGTTAGTTTTAATTCACCTAATTTATTTTGAATTGACCACGCATTTTTAATTTACACATGCAGTGTAAAATTATCAAACTTTTAGTAGGTACACACAAGAAATTATTGGCTAAAAATTTTCAATTAAATCTATTGATGAACAAAATTTAAATAAGTCGATCAATGTTTTGATTAAAGTTTTTGCTATTTTTTTTTAACTGTCGAATTACAAATTTTCAACATATCAGATTTTTTTCACTTTAATTTATTTGAATACAAAAATATACAAAATAATCGGAGTTTACTTTTATTTTATTGTTGCCAACATATTCGAAAACTAAAATAATGATTTTTTTCATAATTTTGTCAAAAACTTACAATTCATTCGTTAAATCAATCATTATTTTGAAAAAAAATGTTAATTAATCACCTACAATTTAATGATTGGTATAACAATTTTCTTTATTGGAAGAATTTCAATCAAAAAATTGATGGAATCCGCATTTTTGTTGATTGAAATTCGTTTCAAATTCTTTCTGTGTAGGAGTCGAGTTTCATACTATGAATTGGGTAAATTTCAACCAAGTTTGATTAAATTGTAAGTTATTTAATTAAATTTATAAACAAATTATTTATTTTATGAATAAATTACAGTTAGTAAATTTCATAAATAGATTTTACTCCGTTTATTAAAAAAAATTTCATTTTAATGATTTAAATTCAAATCATATAAATATAAAAGTACATAAATGATGAATGAATTCGATCAATTTATGACAGTTTTCATTTCCGGTTATAATCTACAAAATGAAAATGTTTCAATGTATGTTTGTACGAAAATACAAACTCTCTAAAAATAAAACAAATGATGAAACGAATAAAAACATGAGTTGAAAGAAACGAAATAAATATGCCGGGGAAAAAAATATACAAAGCCAAATCATCTCTTCATCATCCTCCTCACACACAGAACTTTCATAGTTTATCAAAAGGATGTGTCAACGAGTTTTCCACGACGTTTATTATTAACTCTTGACGTAAAATGTTTGGTTGACAGCAGGCGGGTTTAGATTTTAATACGCATCGCTGGCTTGCGTAGGTCTCATATAATGTTTAATACCAAAAAAAGATCCAAAAAAAACTCTTACAAATAAAGCTCAAAAAGTAATACAAAAAAATACTAGAAAAACTAAATTCAGTCAGTTTTCTTTTCAGGCCTTTTTCAATTTTTCTTAACATTTATATTTTGCAAAATGATTAATGACTTTTGGCACCAAAAAAAAAAGTCTGCACACGTATCAAATACACATAAAAAATACATTTACAATTTTTTTTGTACATTCAAATACACATAAGAACACACTTCTACACTCCTAAAATTTATTAAATTTATTTTTTCCTCATCATGAAAATGATTATAACATTTTGTGTGCATGTAAGTTCTTTATTTATATCGTGTACACTATGCTTAAAAAGTATTTAAAGAAAAAAAAATGTAATTGTTTTTTTTTAATTTAGTATCAATAAAATATTTAATTGATACAATTAACTGCTTAATTAAATATTTAACTTTACCACACACTAAAATGGTAAAGGAGGCTATAGAACGTTAACCAAGCAACATAGATCTGGGCGGTAGATTATCACCAATATGCGGTAAGGTTAGAGACCATTGCTATCTTATCACAGCTACGTTCTGGACTTTTAAGAACACTAAACAGCTACCTCTCCCTCTAAAATTTAGAAATAACAAACTTATGCCTGCTATGAGACCAGTCATCTCATATCATCCGACATCTGTTTATGTGTCCTGCAAATCCCTCAACCCTGACACCCTTATACCTTTGGACCCATACAATAGAGGCAGCTTTCTTCCTCTAATTGGATGTAGACAGCTACTTGTCCTTTTTAAATTCTGAAATACCCTAGGAATGTGCCTTATTAAAATTTAGAAAAGCACAATCGAAATTTAGAAAAGCTTATTGAAGTTCAGAAATCGGAAATCAAATTCAGAAAAGCCAGCTGAAATTAAAAAAAACCCCACCTGCAAATCAGAAAAGCCAATTTAAATTCAGAAATCCCCAAAGAAAATTAAAGAAGCCCAATTAGAATTAACAAAATTCTACTTGATTATGAATTTAAAATTCCAAGAAAAACTCTATTCAAATTTAGAAAACCCGAATTTAAATTCATAAAATCAAACTAAAATACAAAAATCCCTATTGATATTCTAAAACCCCAATTAAGACACGGTGCCCTGGAGAGGATTTAAATAAAATTTTGGTGTTACTCACATTTTTAGGCGGATTATGTTTTTAGATTATAAGACAAGGAAAATGAGCCAAAAAAGAAAAAAAGTAATAGGCGCTTTTATTGGGCGGGAAAAAAAAAAAAAATACAAAAAGAGAAAAAAGAATTTATTCTTTCAAATGCATTAACATTTTTTTATACAGATGTAAATTCATCACATATTCACTTATCAGTGAGATTTAAATATATATGTGACATATTTTTTCAGATATAAGACTTAAAATGTACCACACTTTTTTACAAAAATACAAAAATAAAATATTTTAATGACTCACGATCAACTCAGAGTAAAAAGACAGTGAACATTTTTGGAAAAAGTGTGTTTCCCTTAACTTAAAGGACCGTATCTCAGCTAATTTTACACCGATTCGTGTTTTGTTTAAGAGGTAGGACTCTTGTCTTTCAGACAACAACAAAGTTATAAATTTTTGAAGTTCACGGCCGCTACTCCAAAAAAGTAATTCGCTAAAAAATGTGAAAGTGAAAATTTCCGAAATTTTTTTGGTGTTCTAGATTTCACTTCCGATTATTTTTATTCGTTTTGTTTCACACAAAACATTTTTGTTTTGTTTTTCCGATTTAAACTTCGAATGAATACGTAAAAAAGGGGTCACCGAATTTGATTTCATCTGATTCGGAAAAATGCATGTGAATTGAAAAGTTAAGAAAGACAGAACAGAGGCCTTTATTTAAGAATTTAAGTTTTTCAACACATTCGCTAATAAAACAAGTACTAAGAGAAGTGATCGAGAAAAACTCTGAGTATTCATGTACTCTTTGGACTCCAATCAACCCGAATTTTTGTATGAGAATCTCCGCATATATTTTTTTTGGTTACTTTTGAAGCACTGTCAATAAGTTTATAAAAAAGTAAAAGTAATACATGTATTTGAACTTTGAAACATAATTTGTTTAAAATTTATAACCATATTTATATCTGAAGTATTTTAACAAAAACAAAAAACTTGTTAGGGGGTACGCGGCTGATAAAATTTAAAATTAGGGGTACGCCAGCCAAAAAGGTTGGTAACCGCTGCCCTTAACCACTCTGTAGAACAAGGAATATTATACTTGGTATAATGAGTTTGTGCTGATGTTTGTAACTACCCGAAATATTGGTTCTTATGTATACCGATCGACTCAGAATCACTTTTCGAGTCAATTTAACAATTTTTAATCAATTGACTTGAAATTTGAACTTAAAACCCCTCTTGGACGAGGGGTTTTTTATTCATAAATCATCGCTCCAAATTTTAAAGGAATCGGACCAGTTCTTCTTGTAGTCCCATACAATCTGCCCTTCCGATATTCACATAAATCTCTCAAAATTCAATAAAAATGGGAAATATTTCATCAAAATTTTGTTTGTAGGTGTTAAACGTGTGGTTTGGTGGTCTTAACAATTCTGAATATAATTGGATCATTTTTGAACTTAGACTCATACAAAAAATTTCGCCCGATATTCGGTAAAATCGGTCTATTGGCAACAAAAATAAGCAAATTTCACTCAAATTTAGTATGTGTATGTTTTCTATACTAATTAAAGATCTAACGATATATAGATCTAATCGGTCAACAAATTTCAGAACTAGATTTTCACTTTTTGACTCACTGTACATTATTTTGATTAAAAATAAAATTAAGTATTTTTCTATTTTTTTAAATTTTTTTGAAATAATTTTTTTATTACCTATAAGTATATATGTAATTAGTTATTAATACTGGTTTGATAATCATTACATTTGGCACATTTGCTTGTAAATGTAATGGGAAAGGTAATTCGAATTAGAAGTAGTTATAACTTTTGAATTTCCCATTACACATTTCATTACTTGGTAATGCAAGTTTTTGCTGGGGAATAACCGATTAATCAATTTTTGTCATTTTTTAAATAATACCCTAATCGGTTAACCGACTGGATCAAGAAAATTGGATACTCTAATCAAGGAGTAATATCATATCGTCACCTATTTATTTTACAGGAGAAGCAAAAAACAGTATAGAGTAAAATTTTGAATTTGTTAATAACTTTGTTGGTTTTGATTTAATTGGGCTAAAATTTTTTGAGGACGTACGTTTTGTAAATATGTATTAAAATTAATCACAAAATTATATAAAAAAAAATTATTTCTATTTGCGTAGATTGTCAATTTTGCAATTCACATGTTTTTAATTTTTGGCTATAAAATCGCTAATTTTTAGTATGTGGCCCTAATTTTTTGTAACGACGTGTAAGTTAATAAAATACACCAGAATCAATCAAAATACCGATTTTGAATTTTTTGTTAGTTAGGGCCTTTTGCATTTTAGGTGACGATATGCACTTTATGGAGTTCTAGACCGATATTTCGATTCGTTACACAAGAAAAGAAAAAGCAAGTACGTCCCCTTACCACGATTGGAGGGTATAAAAATAAAAAATTTACAAATTTTCAGTCGGCATTTGTAAACTTCCATAGAAATTTAACTGCCCACAAAAACTGTTTGTTCAATTTTTATATTCATTTTTAAAAAGCAAATACTTTTTTAGAATTGTGTTAACGGATGAATTATTTGGAAAGATATTAAAATTATTTTAATTATCTAGATATTAAATCAAATTTATCAATGGAAATAATGTTTAATAATATAAATAAATATTTATTAATTATGAGCTCCTATGAACTGAAGAGTTGGCTATTTGAAACGCTTTGTCAAATATTAAATCTTTTACGGTGAGGTGAATAAGTTGTATATGCAAAACATAATAGGTTCATTAAGTAAAGATTTGAATTCAAACAGTCCATATTGTAGTTTAAGTAAAACTCCTCAGATGGAGCTAGTTGTTTATATAAAAAACATATTACTCGACTTTTAAACGGCCCCACATTTAAGACCTAATTTTAATGATTTGTGCATGGCGCTCAGACTTAAAATATCTTATTGTACCGTACACTGAAATGGAAATTAGTAGCGGTGAGAAAAAGTTTGTCAGTTGATTTTACAAACTTTAGAAAATCAGACAAGGGAAGTCCAAGGACCATGTTCATTGACAGAATATCAGAAACCATAATCCGCAGCCTAGCTCTTAAGAACGCTGAACAGCAATAGATTCCAGTGCCCTAAGCGCAGCCAGGGTGTCACTGCAGATAGTACTTCTCCTATCCCTCCAGCTATTCGCACTTATCTAGGTTGCGACATCAAAAATAGCAAATACTTCAGTCTAAAATTTGGTAGCAAAAATACCAACCAGACTTTCGTGTAGAAAGTTGCCCCAGTCTTGTCTACTCGGAAATATTACAGTACTCTTCCTACCAAAATCGATGCAAGACATTGTAAGGCATAGAAAACATCGGACAAAGCTCCAATAGTCAATTGAACCATATCATATTCCACATTGTACTTCCTATGCCATGTTCCACCTTTGCGGAGCCTGCACAAAGATGTCATGGCTTCATCTTATACATGTAGATCTGAGGGAAGCACTTCTAACATAGTGTCCAAAGCCGAAAACCCTTGTGTTTAATTCTTCGCGTAAACAACAACAGTGTTGTCTTGTTATTGACAGACAATCCATGTCGACTACACCATTTATCCATTAAATACTAATGCGCACACATCGGTAGCGTATGCTCGTATGTGTACACCTAGAGCTTGTAATAATTCCACCAAAAATGAGTTCACCACAAAACACCCCTTTGGAAGCAGCCTCAACTAACCTCAAACGGCTAAAACGCCCCACTCGCCTTCTATCATCAACAATATCAGAGAGTGCATAAAATAAATCCTTCTCACCAGAACCGGATCCACACCATGCAATTCAGCTGATATTTTCATGACATTAAGATTATTATTATTAAAATCGAGTATGTGTACTAAACACTGTGCAGTAGGGATATAACCATTTGCATTTTTTTGCAAATATCAAAAAGGACCTATCATATTATAATTTTTTTTCAGTTTTACAGGAAATCCATAATTCTAACGTCGAAAGCCATACTGGTCTTTGCATTTCGTGTTTTTTTTTATAAAATGGCGATTCCTTGCATTCCAAAAAAAGAAACCAAAAAAACGGTACAAGGGAAGGATACCCACCATAAAAATTTATATCACAATTTATGCGACAAAAATATAACGTAAAAATACATATATTTTTATTAATATTAACTTCTTAGATGTTCCCACAAATATTTTTTGGGGAAGGACTCCCACCAAAAAAAATCAATAGTCAAACAAAAAAACAAACAATTTTATGTAATGTTATTGTACGTTTTCTCCGCGTTTTCTGCTTCTGGAAACTAGAGAAAGGGAAGGATTCCCATTATAAAACATATGCGTTAAAATATGTATTATTTTCATAGACATTTTTAATTATTTTTCTTTTTTTTTAATATAGCTCAGAATTAGTTAAGAAATTTCTACTTGTTTGATTATTAAAATTGTCAAATTGTGTCTTACTTACTTAAAAACTGTCACATTTTTAAATTATGTAATATTATTTGATAAATATTTTCGTGTGTTGTAAGTTTTTTCCCGATTTTTTCGTGTTTTTTCCTTTTAAACCGTATTTGATCCGTGTTTTTCGTTTTTTTTATAATAATGTCGTTTAAAAAAGTAATAAAAATTAAAAAAAAAAAATGTTTGGTGTTTTAGAAATTGCATTCGGTGCCGAAGGTTTTTGGACCGAAATGACCCCTGATATCGATTTTTAATATCAGTATAACATTGCCCATACCGTAATGATAAGTTCTTATTTTGGTTATACCCCTACTGTGCAGTCTTGTGTGTCCCTTTTCATTGTTGAAAACATGATCATGAAGTGCCGATTTACAAGATCTGCCACACTTATATGCATGTTTCTGACTGTTTTGGAGGCTTTTAAATAGTGTTGTTGACATTATGAATATCTTAACATTCGATCAAGACTCCTTAGTTAAAAGGATGATACTGATTGGTCTAAAACTTTTCGTAAAGTGTAGTTTTCTTTGCTTAGTATGGAAACCAAAACAACCTTGGCATCGCACTCTGAAGATACTATTGAGAATATTCGCCAGGATATCTCCACCACTTTTCAGCATTATAGGATATATACCATATGGTTCAGGGGATTTGTTGTTGTCAAAGGATGAAAAGGAGTACCTGATCGATTCCTCAGAAAATACCCTTGATGATATCTATCAGTCCCAGTAAGAAGTACTATCAACAGGTCTTTCAAAAATATCTGTACTTATCGTTGCCACTTTACATCCTGGAAAGTGAGTATACAATATAATGTCACTGACCTCCTGTTGGTTGTCTGTGTAGGTACAATCTGTCTTCTTGAGGGAATCTAGCTTCACTGCACTATCTTTCTGAAAGACTTTTAAGAGCCTTGCCGTCTCCCTCGTGCCCTTTACCTCCTTACAAAAAGATCTATAAGACTCAAATTTGGCATTCCACACTCTTTTTTTATATTCCTTCTGCACGAGGTGGTAATTGTTTCAGTCAGCATCCCTTCGAGAGTTCAGAAGCTTTCTTGAATTTTTTTAGCTTACCAAGTTCTTTGTACTACCAACCTGGTTTTCTTTTCCTTTACAGACATGCAGTCAGTGAAAGTTTAACCCAATTCCTTAGATTCCACTTCAACCGACTCTTTGTTCCTGTAAGGAGCATAGGGCCTCAATGAATTGATACCAATTATTTCCCAAATGTTTTTTATTTCAGGCCAGGTTTCGTGTAATATCGTTAATTCGACGTTGAATGACCTATTCATCGCTATTTACTTTAGAATCGCTATTTACAAAGATCTGTGTTTGAAACGGTGTTGGGCCAGAATATATGTAGTATTTTTTGCGATGAGATGTAATCTCCGATTTAGTAGCTAAAAATTATTCGAGGATTTCTGCCCTGTAGAATTGTCGGTTTGGCAAAATTAATCCTAAACTCTATGAAGCGTTGGTCCGACACGGATACCCCATCAAGAACACGCCAATCCCTTATCATTGTACTTGCCTAACTGTTAGATAAGGTAAGTTCAATGGCCTCTTGTCTACGTTGAGTGAAAAAAGTTGGAGAATTTTCATATTTTAAATCACCAAGTTTGGAGGCTAAATAAAGTCCAACAATTTGTTACCATTAGAGTTTCACTTTGTGCTATCCCAAATGAAATGCTGAGAATTATCATCGCATCCAATAATCAGCCTAAAATTGTTGACCTTAGCGTACTGTATGGCACTAATTAATTCCACCGAAGGTGGTGTATAAATGGAGGGCAGATAGACAGATACAACAATAGTATCTACCGCTTTACTCTCCTTACAAAATCGCACACTAATGCCAACAACATCTTGGCAACAGAATTGCCTTAACACCGAGCTATAGATTGTCCCAGGCACAATAATGCAGGCCTGTGGTTTTAGTGATCTTGAGTCATACAAGGTTGATCCCTATCTTGTATTACTATTACACAGCGTGACAAAATCTTGGATGTTAAAAGTAACCTGAGATTTGACCATCAATTTTATATATTTCGGACATGCTGAATCCAATGGTGCAAACCATTTTTAAATCTAAGGTACAGTTTTTTCGCGAAATGTCTTCAAAGATTTTCACGTCCCCGTGAACTTTTTGAAATAAAAAAGTTTTTGTATGCAAAAAAGTCGCTCTTTTGCAATTGAAATTGAAGGACTATAACTGTAGCTTAATTTTAAGTACCATATCCGCTATTAAATGTTTGAAATTCAAGTGATATTTCGCGTTTTATCCCATTTTTCCAATTTTTTAGCATTTTCGCGATTTTAAATGCTTAAGTAAATACCGACCTAAGCAACCGCTTTAGATAAGTTTAGATGCACCAAATGGGATATATTTCTATGAAAATACGTTTCAACTATCAAGCGCATCACTCCAAAAATGAGCGATTAGTCAAAATCTCTCTATGACTGCATCACTTTCCAAGATGACCTCAAGGTCCAGCTTGTGACATATTGTGCTAAATCCTCAAAAAAGTATTTGTGTCATATTTCAAACAAAAATGTTTTAAACTTCAAAAGTTATTGTAGAAAAACTTTTATTTCACCTTACTAAATTAAATTATTAAGTTTTAATTACAAAAACAAAAGGAAAACGTTTTACTAAATACTACTAATTTAAATAAAACACTTGTTTAATATAATTTAGTAGGGCGAAATAAATGTTTTTTTATTAAAACTTTTTAAGATGAGAACATTTTTGTTTGAAATTTGGCACAAATACTTTTTTGAGGTTTTTACACAATATATCAAAATCTGGACCTTCTGGTCCTGTTGGAAAGTGATGCTGTCATAGAGAAATTTTGACAAATCGCGAAATTTTAGTGCTATGCGATTGATAAATGAAAAATATTTTAATGGGAATATATTTCCTTTGGTGCAAATATACTAAGCTGAAACGGTTGTTTAGGTCGGTATTTATTTCGGCATTTAAAATCGCGAAAATGCTAAAAAATGAGAAAAAATAGGATAAAACGCGAAACTCTGTTAAAGTTTTAAACTTTTAGTAGCGGAATTTGTAGTTAAAATGTAGTTACAGATATAATCCTTTAATTTCAACTATAAACGACCGACATTTTCGCACACAAAATATTTTTTATTCAAAAAACTTCACGGGGACGTGAAAAACTTTGAAGATGTTTTGCGAAAAAACTGTACCTTAGATTTGAAAATGGCTTGGACCATTGGAATCAGCATGCCCGAATTATGTAAAATTGATGGTCAAAACCCAGGTTACTTTTTCAGCGTCACACAGTGTTATTTGTGGATCTGTAGGCAACTTAGAATAACTACTGCATAGAAGAGAAGAAGCCGTTTTACAGGTTAATTTGGGTGACAGAAATTTCTATCTTCGCTGTCATATGAGATATTTAAAAACATTTTAATTATCTTTATCATTTCCACGGATACGGAAATAAATCCGTCCGAAGTTGCTATATGAGCCCATTCCGTATGTTGAACGAAGGACTTCCAGATATTGAATGTCCACTCCTACAACAAAAAGTGAGTCTGGGTAACCCCTCTCCTTTTGGTTCTTGGGATTACCAAGAATCCGAGCCGCTGCTCGCACAAGACTGCATAGAATGCCATAATTTACAATTAACAAGTAAAAAAGTTCAATTTAGCCTTGTCGAATGTATTGATACCCTCCACAATTTCAAAAAGATTATTGCAAAAAACTTTATTTAAAAGGAAATTACTTTTAAAAAAAACTGCGCGATTTTTTTCTTTTTTTTTTGTCAAAAAATATGTTCATACTTGTTCAAATACCATTCGGTGTCCAATTATGTTTACATATGTCAACCAGCAGCCGATTTAAAGCATTTTGTGTTTTTAGGTTATGTTGAATGTACCAAAATGTTTGGGGTGTCCTTACATTTTCGTTTTTAACTTTTGAACCGCTGAACCGATATTGCTCAAATACAATACCAAACTGCTCTTCCAATAAATATGTCTTAAAATCGATTACTGATCAATTACAAACGGAATGAGGAGGGTAGAAGTGGGTATATATTACCCTCTACCACTAAGTAGAGGGTATAAAAATAAGCACTCTTTTTTGGTAAAATCAGCAATGTTTTTTTGTTTTTGGTAAAAATCATTTAAATCTATTGCAGGTTAAAATAGCATAATATTTTCTGCTGGTTAAGCAGAATTTGTACTTGATTATAAAATAATAATGATAAACAGTGCAACACCCAAAATCGGAATGGGATGAAACCAAAAGCAAATGAAAGTTGACATATTCCATAACAAACCCCTCAAGGCTTTTTTCTAGTTCAGAGCTAGATTTTGTTTTACACGCATTTGAAGTTAGTGCACTTTTATTATAATTACAATAATAAATGCTTGAAAACTGTATTAGTGGCGAATGATTAATATTGTAATTGCCTTTAAATAACAATCATACGCAACGGTGTCCAGTGATTTATTTTAATAATTGCCTTTAAATAACAATCATACGCAACGGTGTACATGGTTTATTTTAATAATTTGGCTATTCAGTAAATAGGTACTGGACCGATTGCAGCAAAATTCATACCAGTCATAGCTGAAGTAATTTTGAGCTTAAGTTTGGAAACTGGACCCTACATGTCCAATAAGGGCACCACCAGGGGTCTTTAAAGTTGGACACTTTTAGTACACAAGAACTTTAAATGCTTTAAAATCACCAACTTTAAATGCGTGTAAAATAAAATCTAGCTCTGACCTAAAAAAAGGCCTTGAGGGTTTTGTTATGGAAAACGTCAGCTTTCATTTGCTTTTGGTTTCATTCCATTCCGATTCCGAAAGTTCGATTTTGTATCACTGTGTAATTATTAATTAATGAATATAATGATAAAAGCTGTAAAGTTTCTATAAGCAAATCTGACAACTTTGACAACCAGTATAACACTTTGACTTAAACAAGGTAATTCTTTATATTACGTTCATTTAAAATCTAAATATTGGCTGGTTGCTGTTTATAATAATCTATTTCCAGTATTCCGCTTGACATCCGTTAATTTGAATCACTTATATAAGATTTCATTCATATAATACAATTTATTCTTCAAGTGTAAAGTTTACTAATCAATTGAATAAATAGTAGAATTTCATTGTTCAAAAACATACTACAATCTAAACTATACACAGTAGTTCCATCGATTTTGTTGTAAATAATTGAATAAATTGAATTGATAAGATTCCACATTTAATTACATTTTATAACATTTGTATGCAAATTGATTAGTTTTCAATTTATAAATTAAATGTGTATAAAATGTTGTCTAAAAATAATCAATTATATTTATTGTATTCATTAAATCGATATTCTAATCTTTCAAGAACTTTCGTTGCCACACAGATAAAAGTAGTTTGTGTTGATGTTTGATTTGCAATTAAAATGTTGTCTATTAAATTCAATTATTTCCTTTGTCAATACAATTAATGTTTTTGTTAATATGGTAGCATTTCCGCAGAAATTTTGTTGAACTGGATGCAGCTTTTGAAAAGGTATAACGAGGCAAAGAGCACATTACATTCACCTGAATTCATGCATAATTCCTGTGGACAATGTTACAGTTTAAAACTGATAGAGCGCTATTGCAGTGAAATCATGATTCTTTTCAGTGCTAATTGCAGTATTCTTTCGTTATAATATTATAAGTTTTATAAGAAATAATCTTTACAAAAAATATTATTTCTTCGGCACCCTTTAGATCGCTCTTTGGATCAGAATGGGATAAAACCAAATGATAGTAGACATTTTCCATAACAAAATGCTCTACGCATTTTTAAGTTAAGAGAGAGATTTTACACGCATTTGAAGTAAGTTGGTGAACTATTATTGTAATTATAATTACTTGAAAACTGTATAAGAGGCGTATACTTCATTTTATTATTGCCTTCAAATAACAATCATACGCAACGTATGAAGTTGTTTCAATTCATTACGGAGGCAATTAATGACCTCGAACTAGAACTAACTCATTTTCATTAATAAAAATTAAAAAAAACTTAATTTTAGATAGAATAAAAATTCGAAAAGAGCTAAATTCGTGGTATTTTGTTTATTGTCAAGCAGCTGATGTCCAAAACAGCTGATGTGCAAAACATTACACTGATAAAATTTTGCACATGGCAATAATACAAATCTGCATTTAAAACATGACATTAAAAAGGAATATTTGTTGGGTTTTATGGAATTAATTAAATATGTATCATTAAAGTTATAAAACGTTTTATAAATTTGATGAAAATGTTAAATGCAATAAAATGGTGTTTTTGAAAATTTTTCGTTACTTTAATATAAATTTGATATAATTTTTAAACTTCTCGATTTTTTATTTTTTAAATCGCTACTTTTTTTTAAAAAAAGTCAAAATTGGTCAAATTGTGTTTCTTTATATTTATTTTCAAAAATATAATTTTTTGCTAAAAAATAAGATTTTCCACCAAATTTTTAAACAAAAATGATAATTTGGAAAATACAAAAAAAGCTGTATTGAAATTTCCACTAGCAAGAGGACATTTACAAATTGATTTTTTTTTAAAGAATTAATTCTAATTGAAATCAGATTAACATTTTTAATGAAACTATGAATTCTAATGAAGCAAATTTTATGAAATTTCTTCACTACACGTGTGAAATTTCGTTCAGCATGTGAAAACTTCATTGAGGTAATGATAAATATTTAATGAATTTCATTCATTCGTAATATGAACAGTTTTTTTTGTCAGTGTATCAAACATATGCTTGTCAAATTTAAGCTACAAATTAATTGATAGTTGTAAACTTTTTTTCACCGGTAAACAACTTAGGGCGGATTACTCAATGAAAAGTTAGCTGCTAACTGCCGATTTAACGGAGCCTTATGTCAAAATTTGTATGAAAAAGTTAAATTTAACGGAGAGTTATTTTATAACGGAGCATTGAGTAATCCAGCCTTATTAGGATTAAGTTTGATTCACTCGTTAACTACCTCTATCTAGTGTTCGACCGAACAGTTCGGCCAAAAAACGTCATTTAATCAAAAATTTGGTATTTGGAAGTACTTTTAACAACTTTTTTTATAAGGGGTAGAATTGTAGAGGCGATGGAAGACGATTCTGAGTGTAAAATTTAAGAACGAGTACAAATTTAAGAACGAGTAAGTTAAGCCACAATTTCGAAGTTCGGTAACCGAATTTTTTCAATTTGGCCAAACGTTCGGTTACCGAACATCTAAATTAGTACACAGAACAAATTTTGTACATATATATTATGAATTGAATTCATTGATTTCGATTCATACTATGTATGAACAAATTTATACAATGTATGAATTTTTTAATAAAAGTTTAATTTTCAAAAATATTTCAAAAAACAGTTAGTTTGAAATAAAAAAAAAATTGTCAAACAATTTGTATTTTTAAAATTTTGCAAAATATATAATTTTACATATATAATAACAAAATTTGAATCGCGAAAATTAAAGAGGTAAGTTTAATAATCTTGAAATAAATATTTTCTTAAAACTCATCACGTTTTTCTTATTGTCCTTGTAGATCTCAACCAATCAGTAAAATGTCTGTAGAACAAAAATTACAGCATAAATTGGCGGGCTCAAGAAATGGTTCTTAACGGATTTTCGATGAATAATCAAGGAATACAGGTCATGCCGTAAATATCAATTTTTAATGTGCCCATTTTGCAAAATTGTGTCTCATTATTTGTTGTTAAAAAAATTATTTATATTTTAATAAAAAGCGTATTTTCAGCGCGATTAACGTTTGTATTTACTTAATTATGTGTGCTAGTGTCCACTTATTCGATAGTACTCATTTTTATCACAAAAAAAAAGCGCTTATATACCAAAATCCAAAATATTTTTTTTCATAAATAGTATGAACGAATTCTTACTCAGAATAAAAAACTTTTGGGAAAAAAAAGTCATGTTGGATTCATACAGTGTATGTACAAATACATACCATGAATGAACTTTTTTTTTCTGTGTACTTAACTTTGTCCTCGCCATTAAATTTGAAAGTCAGAATAGTCTTCTATCGCATAAACAAACAAACGGCCATTTGAAAAAGCTGTTAAAAATGCTTGCAAATATTAATTTTTGGCCAATACCATTTTTTGGCCGAACTGTTCGGTCGGACACTGCCTATATCTACTATTTTCTAGTATTGGGGATAGCAATTGTCAATTTTAAATAATTTTTCATACAAAATTTGTATCCCTAATACAGGAAAATAGTAGATAAATGTGGGCATGGGTAGTTAACATATAAATTGTCCTTTAACCCTTTGACGACCATGCGTTTTCTGCCGAAGCGATTTTGTGTTTCTGGTCACAGATCGACCTAATAATAGTTATGAAACAAAAATTCGATACTCATCCTCTTCCCCCTTATTTTTCTTGGTGAAAAAATTTACACTTTGACGATAACACTGATAGAAAAACGCTTCATATCACTAATGAATGGAATGCTGAATGAAATTTCAAACATATTGTGCAAGATTTTCATTATTTTGATTCATTAAATTTCGTAGTTTCATTAAAAAATTTCATTAAGTTTTGTTCATAAAATTTGCTGTTTTTTGACACCTGTCGTGTCGCGTCTGTTAGTTAACGCGAGCAAAAAACAGCTGATCAGAGCGTCACGAAATAATTTGTGACTTTTTTTTTTAATTTTTATACGAAATTTAAAATGAAATGTTATTGATTAATTATAAGTATTTACACTCAAAAAAAGAAACTGGTAAAACTCCTGGTAAAATGCCTTGTAATCCCGTTCTACCAATATTTAACAATTTTCCTTGTTTTGTAACAAAAAATCTGGTACTTTGCTCAAACGAGAACTACAGTTTTATTGTAATTTTACAAATTTATTTTCGTAATTGTATTCTACCATTTTGAAAGGTTATTTTACAAAAAAAACTGTAATTTTACAACAAAGTTTTTATTACGAGGGTTTGTAAATTTTCTATTTTTTGTTTTTGTAAATTTTGCAAGTCTCGGACAAAATTTTTTTATTTTTATTGAAAAATATTTAAAAATTTTTTTTAAAAAATTTGAAAAATTTATTACGAGGATTCTAGTTAATTTACAAAATAACAGTTATTTCACAAAAATGATTTGATTACGAGGATTTATGTTGATTAACAAAAAAAATTTTTTTTTTGTAAATTTTCCATTTTTGTTTTTAAATTTACCATTTTTTTTTTAAACATGTTTACAATTTTTCTTGTAATTTTACCATTTTTTTTGGTTTTAAAACAATATTTTTACTAATAAAATTGGTTATTTTACCAATTTTTGGCGTATTCAAAATTTCAAGGAAATCCTCGTAATTTTACGAGAATTTTACCTACCTCCTACTTTACGAGAACAGCCTCGTAAAATCACGAGATTTTTTGGTAACTTTGCAAGGTTTTTTTTTTTTTTGAGTGTATTAAACTCGCGTTGTTTTATATTATTTCGTGGTTTTACTTATGTATTAAAAGTAAATGTTATAGTATAATTTTGTGTGAGAAAACTGAGTGAAATCTATAGATAAAATAAAAAATTTGTGAAAGTGTTTCTTTAACTTGGTTATTTTGTGATTTTTGCTGACTTTTTTTATGCAATTTTAAATAAAAAGTAAATTATTAATTTTTTGTTTACTAAATTCGTGCTGCTTTATATTAGTATGTGGTTTTAATTATTTATTACAATTTAAGGTTGGAATAAAATTTTGTGCGAGAAAACTAAGTGAAACCCATTTTTTATTATTTTTAGTTCTATAAAAAGATTTTTACAATTTCATACATATATTTCATTTTAAAAATAAAAGTAGCATTTATTCAATGAAAGTATTTCATTTCAAAAATAAAAAGTAGGAGTTATTCAATGAAAGTATTTCATAAGAATTAAATACTTTTTTTCATTAAAGTAATGAAAAATGTTCATAAAATACAATTTATATATTATATGAACAATTTTCATTAATATAATGAAACTTGTTCTTACAATTATATTTTATGATACCTATTTCACTAATTCAATGAAACCCTACATAGATTAATTTTTAACGTAATTTTCCATAACATTAATGTAGATTTTCATTATTGTCATGTACAAATTTCTATCAGTGTACGCAGTCCTGGTTAAAGCTACTTGCTATGATTTTAAGATCTGCAACTCAATGATAGTTACTCTACAAGAATTTAGACCACTAAACCCCCTTCTTGGCCCTGATTTTGAAATAGAGATAATTATTTTACAAACTTTGGAGCTTACAGTGAGTAAGTGGATAAAACTAGAGACTTACTGAAAACAAAACTTTTGTTGTTGGAACACTACTCTATAATTCATCTATTAGCACATTTGCGCTTTTTTTTACATGAACAAAAATAATCGCCAAAGCGATTATTTGTGGTCGTTAAAGGGTTAAGTGTTGAAACACTCTTGTAATTTTTGTATGTGTAATTAGGAAAAATTATTGAAAATATCAACAATTTCATAACGGGATATTCAGCAGTATGTCAGCGAAGTTTTTCTTTTTTTTCCCCCAAAGGAAAGCAAAATGATATTAGACGAAATCTGTTGTCAGATTAAATAAATCACTTTTAATTGATATTCCAAAAACTAGCCTTAACTTTAAACTCAATTACTCTTTAATAACTTACCATTATCATCATTAGATCCTTCACTTGGTGGACCAGTTGGTGGCATATTTTGTCTATTTCCTATCATAAGACGATGTTGTATCGCTACCGTAGCCACAGCGGCGGCAGCAGATGTTTGTGCGGCGGAAACATTACGCATTGCCACACTAAGACCGGTTAAATTAGCAAAAGCATTGCTGGCATTAACTGCCATTTGTGAGGCCATCTGTGAAGCAGCGGATGCATTTTGAGGTGCCGATGCATCAAAGCGGGGTCGGCCCAAAAACTGAGCACCACCGAAAACACCCGGTACACCGAATTGTAGAAACGGACTCCATGGTGGTACGCGAACACCACCGGGTGCTAATTGAGCAGCGGCGGCATATAATTGTAGAGCAGCGGTGGGATGTAGACCCTCCGACGGCATATTTGCCCGAACACCGTTAGAACTATGGTGGCTGCTATTACTATTGCTAAGATTGTTGGCAACACCGACGGCAGGAGGTGATAATTGTTGAGGTGGTGGCGGTGAATGAAGCGGTGGCTTTTGTTGTTGTTCCAAAACCATTATTGTATTAGCAATATGGAATAGGAGGCCTACCGTGATTTCAGTGTAATCATGCACTCAGATTTTTTTTTAAATATTAATTTAATTTTTTTTTAAGTTTAAAAAAACTTTAACATTTTTTTTTATATATTTCAATTATTTTATTCCTTAATTTTATTTAAAATTATTTTTTTTATCACTTAAACACTGCACTTTTGTTTTAAATTTTTTAATTTTTATAAAATTATTTAATTTAATAGATTTTTTGTCATTGTCTTATTTTTATGTTGTTGGTTTATTGAATTATAAAATTTACAATCCACTGATTAAATAAATTAATTAAAATTCAATTTATTGAATATTTTATAGAATTTTATTAATTAATTATTTTTTTTTTTTACTTCCAATAAAATGTTAATTGCTTTTCAATTGATGTTACGCGCGTACACACACATCAAGAAAAAGTTGTTAAATCAATGACGTTGTTAACGGGCAACTAAAACGTTTATGCACTAGAATCCGGTTTTTACGTTTAATTTTTTTTTTCTTTTCAGTAAAAAACACTTTTGTTCAAAATTCAATTTGATTTCAATTCTATTCCCCCCACTAATAAGTATTTCCTACTTGGAGAACATAACCGCAACATATCTTTGTTGTTCCAATAAGAAACCGTTCTCCGTTTAGTTATTTACAAAGAGCATGAGTGTGAGAGAGTGAGGAAGAGGTGGAATAATGATGGTGGTTTATTAACAAGTAGTTTGCACAAGAACCGCCGACGGTAACACATAAAAAAGCGAAAATTTACAGTTTTAGCCGTTAAATGAATAACAAACATCCACAATGAAAATTCAATTTGAACTGAGAGCTGCAACGACAACTATTGAGCCAAGTAAACGAGCCGCAAATGTTTAACCACCAGCCAACCAACCATCATACCAACAACCACCACTACTACTACATTTAACAACTACTCCAGAAAAATAATAACAACGAAAACATAAACAAAACACACCCGAACGAAGGAACCCACGAAAAACAAAAAAAAAAAACAACAAACCACCGCTAGAGTTGAGTTATTGAAACGAATGGCATTGTAGATTATTTAAAAGGCTTCGTATGGAGCAGAGCAGCTGCTATAGAGGCAGCAAGATTGTTGCCATTGTTGCATTCATTATCGTCATCAACATCAAATGTCCAATGGTTGCCCTCACACCACTACCATTTAAATAACCTCACAAACATATACACACACACATACGCATACACAGAATGTTTCAAATGAGTTTTGGTCACTCACTCTCTTATTGAAAAATACCAACAAAACACCCCTCAACCAACACATGTACGAAATAAAATCTCTCAACCAGCCAGACAGAGTAGTGTGAGTGAGCGAGAATGAGACAGAAATTCATAAAACGAAACATTTAATTTTATTCCTCAGGCGTCGTAGTTTCAATTTACCAAACGCTCAACTGAACTTAGCTGAGCTAAACAGTGTTGTTCGGAACACAATTATTTTTCCCCAATATAAGGATACAATTTTTGATTTAGAGAGACATTTTAGTTCTAACCCCAAAACAAACAATGCTTTTTGTGATTCTATTAAGTCCCGGAATCAAGGAACAGTGTTGTTAATTTATTTCTCTTCATGGAAATGTAACGCTCGCAACCCACGAGTGGGCCTACCTCTTTTAAGACCCAATCTACCTATCTTTTCCGGCCGTGCTTGAGTATTGGTGTGGAATTTTGCCTTTTTGGAGGTAGAGCCCCACGTTGGGCGCCATTTTTGTAACGCTCGCAACCTACAAGTGAGCCCTACCTCTTTGAAGGCCCATGCTACCTATCTTTTCCGTCCGTGCTCAGGAAATTGGTGTGGAATCTAATAACTAGTGAGTTTTATCTTAAAGATAATCATGTTTTTAACATTCTCGGGTTTTAAATATTTTATTAAATAAAATTTGTTTTAAATATGAAATTTTAATTTTGATTTATCTCTTTCGCGAAACACGTAGATAATTGTGGTTAGTGGTACGTAGGGCTATCTTTAAATTTTAACAAGGTAGCATAGGTGGGTGTAGAATAGGGAGATAAAATCTTCATTTCACTTCTCTTCCATTAAATCTTCTCGACATCATTTTCCATTTTCAATTTAAAGTTTTTTTTGTTTCTTTTTTGTTGTTTTCTGTCGGTCACTCTCTCTTTATTTTGGGCGATAAGCCTCATAAGTTTACGCTACCTAAAATTTTATTGTAGCTGCTTCCAACCTGCCTCCAAGAAGGCAAGATTCCACACCAATAACCTGAGCACGGCCGGAAAAGATAGGTAGCGTGGTTCTTTAAAGAGGTATGGCTCATTCGTGGGTTGCGAGCGTTACAGAAAGCCCTCGACAATGGTAGATAAGTGTTCGATGATTTCTACCCCCGCCATGGCCAAACATCTTCTCATTAAGTCGTTAGGAGAGAGCCAATGTAAGATTTTCAGTGTAAGTACTTCTATGTCAAACAGGAAATAAGGACTGTTAAGTACAAGCCAAATTACCAGAAAACTCTGACTTCCTTTAAAACTCAGAAAAACTTGCTGTGTAGTGACTCCTAACGCTTAACGTCAGCAAACTTAGACTCAAAGATTCGCTATGAACTACTGCCTGCTTTCTCTTAACTGAAGTGAATGTCGTTTTCTTACGAAACACTGCCTAATTAGTTTGCACTCGAAAATAAAATGACATTTCTCTGATTCCGAATTTAAAAATAAAACTCCCTTAACTCTGTAAGTTCTCGAAGCATTGGAAAACTACTTTTGATTTATTACAAAAGCTTTTTAGAACTTTAAAAGCTTCCTGGCTGCCGACATATAAAAAATCACCCTGACGGTAAGGCTCACGGTGATACAGGTATTTTGATAAAAAGTAGAATTAAGCACCATGCTTTCGAAACCTATTCTGCAATCTACTTTCAAGCTACCACAATACATCTTGATTATGTAGGAGGAGGACTTACTCTGACGTCAGTTTACTGTCCTCCGCGATTTTCAGTATCTAAGATACAATTTTAAAATTTTTCTTAGGACTCTTGGTAATCCCTTCCTAGCTTGTGGAGACTACAATGCGAAACACACCTGTTCACGTCTAACAAACCCTAAGAGACAGCTTTACTGTGCTCTTATTGATCAGAGGAATAGTCTAGACATTATAACGTCTGGACATTCGACCTATTGGTCTTCAGATCCAAGAAAAATTCCAGATCTTATTGATTTTGGGATAATGAAACATATCGAGAGAAGTGAGTTATCTGCTGAATTATCATTTGATCTTAATTCAGACCATTCTCCAGTAATTTTAACTTATTACGATCATAGTTGGGCAATGATAGAAATTTGTATGGAATAATGATTCAATGAAATCAATTTCCTTGACCATTTTATATGAAAAAATCAATAAGTCAATGATTCGGGCCCAACTCTGATTACGATGAATCAATTTCGGTTAAGACACCATGTGCACTCAAAGACGAATTGGTTAAAATAAAAAAGTGCATTAGTAGCCACATCCAAATTAGTCTATCTTTGTAATGTGAGAGGGATATAGGTGATGGTGTTCAGGACTGTACATTAGGGTGGGTCAATTTTTTTGCCTACTAAGCGTATAGCAGAATCGTAATCTACGAGAAATTCTAAGAACTTTTCCCAAAGAAACCATGGTTCTAAGATCAAAATCGAGCTTCCGGTTTTTTAAGTGAAAATTTGGTGCTCAGGAAATCCAAAAATAATGCTATTTTTTTGGAAATATTCATTGCAATTCATTGCAATTGGTAAATGGTTGACCTGTATCGCTGGAAGAGGGCTTATTTTAAAGGAAATTTCCTCAGCTTTCTATATCTGTGCTCAGTTATAGAAAATTATGTACCTAAGTAATGGTTTTGGAGATTTATGTCAAATTAATAATAGTCAAACTGTTATAAAACCTAAAACTGTCACGAATTTTCTACCTAAAACTTAGAAAAAAATTATTTAACTAAATTGTAATTCAAAATTGAGTTTAAAAAAATAATTGATTTTAAAATTGGTTAAAAGAAAATTTATTTAACAAAACCTAAGTCAAAACTGAAAACGAAAAAATTAAAAAAAAATTATCGATATTTTACAAAAACTTACTTTTTTATTTAAAAAGTTCTTCTTGGAAAAAAATAAATCAAAATATAATAATGAAAAATATTAAAAAAAAAAACGGGAATCGAACCCTGGAATAATGTGTCACAAAGCACGCCATAACGACAACACAACAACACTTGATAACTAATGCGTACCGGCAGCCTAGGTTCGAAGCCTGGCGATGCCCATCAAATTATTGTAGTTTTTTGTTTGTTTTTTTTTTATTTTTTTTTTATTTAACTATTTAATTTAAAAAAAAAATATACGAAAAATATTATTTTCATCGATTTTATGTTTAAATGTAATTTAAAAAAAGATCTTGTCAAATTACTAGAAAAAGTCTCGTAATCCCATTTTACCAATATTTGGCAGTTTTCCTCGTTTTTTAACAAATAATCGAAATTTAATTTTTTTTTTTGTAATTTTAGAATTTTTCTTGTAATTTTACATATTTTCAAGATTTTTTACAAAAAAACTAGTAAATTTACGAGAATTTCTTGTAAGTTTTATTTCGCCAAAAAGGTTGTAAATTTACAATTTTATTGGTAAAAATCTTGTAAAATTACAAAAAAGTTCGTAATTTTTACTAGGAATTCTAGTAAAATAGGAGGTAGCAAAAAATCTAGTAAAATCACGAAACCTCCTTGTAAACTTACAATTTTTTGGTAAAAAGCTTGTAAAATTACAAAATTATTGGTAAATAGCTTGTAAAATAACAAGGAATTCTTGTCAAATAGGAGGTAGCAAAAAAAAAGTTACAAACTTGTAGCTAATGCAGTTGCTAGTAGTTTCTGCTCCGAAGATTTAGCAAACATAAAGCCGGGACCAATAGTCCACTCTCGATGGTAAACAAAAGCCAGCAGAATATTGCGATCATATGTACACTCAAAAAAAAAAGTTTGTAAAATTACAAGTAAAAGGTCTTGTAATTCTATTTTACTAATATTTTTGTCTTTTTACAAAAATTGTTGTATATTTAATAAAACGAAAAGTACAGTTTGCTTTGTAATTTTAATATTATATGTTGGTAAATTTATTTTACAAGTTTTTTAGGTAAATTTACAAAAAAAGTGAATTATTTTACAAATTAAAAAAATATTACAAGGTGTTTAGTTTTTTTACATAAGAAAACTGTAACTGTACAACAAAATTTTACTTGATGTTATTTTGTCTTTCTACTAAAAAAATGTTTTATTACAAACATTTTTTTAAGATCGTTACAAGGTTTTCAGTTTGAAATGTATGTATTGAAAAGTACAAAATTCCAATGTAATTTTACAAAACTTATTTTATTTCTAGAATTAATGCTATTTTACAAAAAAAAATTAATTATTCAACAATAGGACACGCAAAAGTTTTAAAAACAATTTAGTTAAAAAAATTTTTTTATAAATAAAAAATTTCACGAAAAAATTTTTTGGAAATTTTTTAAGTTCCGGATACAAACATTTTTCAACTAATTGTAAGCTTTAGCAAAAAAAATGAATTTTTACACCATTTTTTGGTAATTTTCGTTAAGTAAAATACCAAAATTTTTATGTGTTTCTGCTATATAATTGTTCTAGTTTTTTTGAGAATTTTAACCATTTTTTTTGGTAATTTTACCATATTTTTTTGGTAATTTTTTTTTTAAATTTGGCACCTAAAATGTCAATTAAAAACTACCAATTATGAAAAATTAAGTTTTTCTTATTTTAACAGGTACTTAAACATCCAATCTACAAAATCCAAAAATTTTTTTTCCGATTTTTTAAAAATACTTGTGAAAATTATTAAAAATTCGAAAAAAAAATTGTTATTTTTTGACTAATTTTTCCTGAAAATATAAGAAATTCCTTGTATGGCCTCCTTCGCAATTCTCATATGTTCTACTTAAGAAAAACGAAATCCCGAAAAAAATAAAAAAGTGCAGTGTTATACATTAAAAAGTTTGTTAAAAGTGTTCAAGTGAAAAAAAAAAATCATTTCAGGTTGTTGAAGTGCTACTCCAGCTGCCGAAGAAGGAAAAATAAGATGCACCAATGGAAGAAAACCTTTAAATTTACAAAACAAATATGTAAATAAACCCAATTTTTTGTAAATTTACAAAACAAATATAAAAATTTAAAAAACAAAATTGTATACTTACGAAAAAAGTTGTAATTTTACAAAAATGAAGTAGAAAATGCAAAACAATATTGTAAATTTACAAATTTTTTGGTTAAACTATTGTTTTTACGGCAAAAATAAAATATAAAAAATGGTATATATACAATAAAAATTGTAAATTTACCACTTTTTATTGCAAATATACAAGTTTTTTGCGATAAAAAACAGTAGTTTAACCAAACAATTTGTAAATTTACAATTTTGTAGTTTGATTTTCTACTTTATTTTGTAAATTTACAGTTTTTTTTGTAAGTTTACAATTTGTTTTGTAAATTTAATTTTTTTTTTGCAAATTTACAATTTTTATTGTAAATATACGTGTTTTTTAATATTTTTTTTGCGGTAAAAACAGTAGTTTAACCAAATAATTTGTTAATCTACAATTTATTTTTTCATTTTCTATTTTTTCTTTGTAAAATAACAACCTTTTTCTGTAAGTTTACAATTTTGTTTTGTAAATTTACCAAATTTTTTGTAAATTTGCAAAAAAACAATGTTCACCTCGAAGTTAATATTTTACAAAAAAAAATTGTAAATTTACATTTTCTTTTGTTAAATCAATTTACAAATTATCCCCGTAACATTACGGGGATTCTTGCTAGTACATATTTTACAAAACCTGCTTCGTAAATTCACGGGGATTTTATGTCATTTTACGAACTTTTTTTTTTGAGTGTAACAACTAAATCACCATCGGAAAACCTGAAAATACTATCAGAATTTATTATGAGAGTTTATGTTCCAATGTACTTTAATGTGAAGTTCTATAGCTCTGTCATTTACGGGAGTGCACTTTTATTTAAGTTTATACGGTCGACGCAAAATTTACCGCCAAGTCATAGAGATATTGTTAATAAGGCAAAACAATGAGTACTTTGCTCACACGGAAAATATTTTATTGACATTTTGGCCGTTACTGTTGAAAGCCGCCAAAGAATACCACGAATGGATAAAAAAAAATGTCTTATATGTCAATTGCAGCTATAGGTCGAAGCTAAAATAAGTTTACCCGGTTTGGCCAATATTTTTATACCCTCCAACCACAGTATGGGCACAGACTAATACAGACTCGACATAAGTGACAGATGTCAAAAAAGTAGTCTTGAACCATATGGTTAATGTTTTCAAATTATTCTACGAATTAGGTTAGAAAGAGAAAGCTAATATAATGCGCCATTAGAAAAATGGATGCCAGATCGGTTTTTGTTGTTTCACTCACTCCTAAGTCGTAGAAAGTGTTGCCATGTTATCGTAAAACGGACTAAAAACCGCTGTGTTTTCTCCTAAAATCGCTTAGTTTTTCCCCATTTTTTCTTATAAAACTCTACTGTCGAGTCTGTATTTAGTCTGTGGTATGGGGGTATACTCACTTTGTCATTCCGTATGTAACGCATCGAAATATCGGTCTAGGACCCCATAAAGTATATATATTATTGATCAGTGATCCATTCTAAGACATTCTAGCGATGTCCGTCTGTCCGTCCGTCCGTCTGTGGAAGACACGATACAGTCCAAAGTAAAAGAGCTAGACTCCTGAAATTTGGCACGAATATGTCTTATGGTATTGGGCTGGGTAAGTTCGAACATGGGCACAATCGGTTCAGGGGGAAAAAAGTTCCCCTCTTAAGAACTAAAAAAACCTCTAAAAAAAATCCATTTTTTATAGGTTTTTCGTACTTTTGCTTAGCAAACGAAACATTGTTATGTCAAAAGAAGTTCAAAGTCTTGCAGTTGGATCCAGGAATGTTGTCTCCAACCGACTTTACCCCCCCCCCCCCCAAAAAAAAAAAAAAAGACGCCCCTGTTTTTTTTTTTTTAAGTGTTGGAGGGTATAAAAGATTCGGCACAGCCGAATTTAACACTCTCACTTGTTTTTTTTTTAATATTTTATTTAGTTTAATAATTTTTAAATAAAAAGTTAATTAATTATTTAAATAAAAAAGGGGATTTCAATAACAAAATCAGTAAAAAAAAAAAAATATTTTTTTGTTTTGTTTAAATAGTTTTCAATTTAAATTGTTAATTGAAAAAAAATAAAATTACACTAAAAAAACCTTGTAAAATTACAAGAAAAGTTTGTAACTTTTTTATTTGCTACCTCCTATTTGACAATAATTCCTTGTTGTTTTAGGAGCTTTTTACCAATAATTTTGTAATTTTACAAGCTTTTGATCATAAAAATTGCAAGATTAAAATTTCTTTGACGCGATAAAACTTGCATGGAGGTTTCGTGATTTTACTAGATTTTTTTGCTATCTCCTATTTTACTAGAATTTCTAGTAAAAATTGCGAACTTTTTTGTAATTTTACAAGATTTTTACCAATAAAATTGTAAATTTACAACTTTTTTGTCAAAATAAAACTTACAAGAAATTCTCGTAAATTGACTAGATTTTTTTTGTAAAAAATCTAGGAAATTTGTAAAATTACAAGAAAAACTGTAAAATTGCAAAAAATGAAAATTTCGATAGAAAATTATTTGTTAAAAAACATGGAAAACTGTCAATTATTGGTGAAATGGGATTACGAGACTTTTTCTAGTAATTTGACAAAAAACAAATTAAGAGCTAATTGCAAGTGAGGTGGAGGATTTCCTACTTTCTTTGAGTTTTTGACAATATATAAAAATGTTTTGATAGTTAATTTTAATGTGTTTGATCATGTGCTTCAAGTACCAAAACTCGTTTTAAGCTCATAAGTTAATAAGTGCTGTTGTGCACTCAAAAAAAAAAAGTTTGTAAAATGACATAAAATCCCCGTGATTTTACGGGGCAGGTTTTGTAAAATATGTACTAGCAAGAATCCCCGTAAAGTTACGGGGATAATTTGTAAATTGATTTAACAAAAGAAAATGTAAATTTACAATTTTTTTTGTAAAATATCATCTTCGAGGTGAACAATTTTTTTGTAAATTTGCAAAAAAATTTGGTAAATTTACAAAACAAAATTGTAAACTTACAGAAAAAGGTTGTTATTTTACAAGGAAAAATAGAAAATGAAAAAAATAAATTGTTGATTAACAAATTATTTGGTTAAACTACTGTTTTTTTTGCAAAAAACTTGTATATTTACAATAAAAAGTGGTAAATTTACAATTTTTATTGTATATGTATCATTTTTCCTTATTTTTTTGCCGTAAAAACAGTAGTTTAACCATAAAATTTGTAAATTTACAATATTGTTTTTGTATTTTCTATTTCATTTTTGTAAAATTACAACTTTTTTCGTAAGTATACAATTTTGTTTTTTAAATTTTCATATTTGTTTTGTAAATTTACGAAAAAATTGGTTTATTTCAGTGTTGGCTACCGTTACCCTTTCAATACCGTTACCGATTAAAAACCCTTTAATATTGACTACCGTTACCGTTACCAATACCGAAATAAAAATTTTAAAATACCGTTACCGATAAAAAACCGTTACCTTTATTAGGATTTTTACCGGTATTATATCGGTATTGTTTCGGTTGTATTTTTTTGTGGATTAAAAACATATTAAAATATTTTTAATATAGTACGTAAAATAAAAATACTAATTTGTGTTCATTGCCAATCCAACCAATGATCACATTCGCAATTGACTTAATTCGAATATCGGTATTGGACCTCATAAAGATTTTTATTATTGATTAGTGATCGATTGTAATCAATCTTCGTTTTTTCGTCTGTAGAAGACACGATACGGTCAAAAATAAACGTGCTACTCTGCTGGTACGAATACGTCTTATGATCATAGGCTGGTTAAGTTCCGAAATGGGAAAATCGGACCAGATGAAAAAAAGTTCTTCCCTGAACATATATAGAAAATAAAATTAAATATTGATAAATTGTATTATTTTTGCGTAAATATAAATAAAATTAATTTCTTAACATCTATGGCGAGGGGAAAGGTGGCCCTCCGATACCGCCCGCCCTCTCCCTAAAAAACATACCCTGGAACATCTTTGCCAAGTTTTTTATCCCTGCCGAAACAATTTTGATTATTTTAACAGAGAACTCTGCTGTTTTACGGTTTTTTCTGCATATTATACCTAGACTATCCACAGAAAAAATTTAGCAAAAAGCGTTAGCTATAATCACCAGATTTCTCAAATGGCTTAAAGTGCAGATTTCTCACACGACTCAAAATGCAGATTTGTTTGCTTATTGGACAAAGGTGTCTCTTCGAACATGAGTTCGTATTTGTGAATTACAATATTGCGTGAATGTTTTAATTTAATTCTGAGTATGTACAGAATTGCACAGTTTTTTTAATTTTTTAAACAATTTTTTTATTTTTTTGCGTGTTTTTAACAAATTTGTGACTTGTTAACATTTTATTTATAATACCGGTACGTACCGGTATTGATGTTTCGGTAACGGTTCACCGTTACCGAAATAATCGAAAATACCGTTACCCTTACCGTTACCAATATAAAAAATATGAAATACCAATACCGTTACCGATACCGTTATTTGTTTCGGTTGCCAACCCTGGTTTATTTACATATTGGTTTTGTAAATTTAAATGTTTTTTCCATTGGTGCATCTTATTTTTCCTTCTTCGGCAGCTGGAGTAGCACTTCAACAACCTGAAAAGATTTTTTTTCACTTGAGCACTTTTAACAAACTTTTTAATGTATAACACTGCACTTTTTTATTTTTTTTCGACATTTCGTTTTTCTTAAGTAGAACATATGAGAATTGCGAAGGAGGCTACACAAGAAATTTCTTATATTTTCAGGAAAAATTTGTCAAAAAATAAAAAATTTTTTTTGAATTTTTAATTATTTTCACAAGTATTTTTAAAAAATCGGAAAAAAAATTTTTGGATATTGTAGATTGGATGTTTAAGTACCAGTTAAAATAAGAAAAATTTTATTTTTCATAATTGGCAGCTTTCTATTGACATTTTAGGTAACAAATTTAAAAAAAAAATACCAAAAAAATATGGTAAAATCACAAAAAAAAATGTTAAAAATACAAAAAAAAACAAGAACAATTATATAGTAGAAACACATAAAAATTGTGGTATTTTACTTAACGCAAATTACCAAAAAAATGGTGTAAAAATTATTTATAAAAAATTATTTTTAACTAAATTTTTTACTCCAAAACGCAAAAAAAAAAAATCGGAATTTTTGCGTGTCCTATTGTTGAATAATTATTTTTTTTTGTAAAACAACATTAATTCTGGTAATAAAATAAGTTTTGTAAAATTATATTGGAATTTTGTACTTTTCAATAAATACATTTCAAACTGAAAACCTTGTAAACGATCTTTAAAAAAAAATGTTTGTAATAAAACATTTTTTTGGTAAAAAGACTAAATAACATCAAGTAAAATTATGTTGTACAATTAAAGTTTTCTTGTGTAAAAAAACTAAACACCTTGTAATATTTTTTTAATTTGTAAAATAATTCACTTTTTTGTAAATTTACCTAAAAAATTTGTAAAATAAATTTACCAACATATAATAGTAAAATTACAAAGCAAACTGTAGTTTTCGTTTTATTAAATATACAACAATTTTTGTAAAAAAGACAAAAATATTAGTAAAATAGATTAATTATTTAAATTTTTTTTATAACTCTTTTTTTTAATTACATTTTAACATAAAATCGATGAAAATAATATTTTTCATATATATTTTTTTTTAATTAAATAGGTAAATAAAAAAAAATTTAAAAAAAGCAAAAAAAAATAAAATAATTTGATGGGCATCGCCAGGATTCGAACTTAGGCTGCCGGCACGCATTAGTTATCAAGTGTCGTTATGTGTTGCTTTGTGACACAGGATCCCAGGGTTCGATTCCCGGTTTGGCCGATATATATATATTTTTAAACACATTTTTCATTTTTATTATATTTTTATTTTTTTTTTAAGTTGAAGAACTTTTTAATAAAAAAATAAGTTCTTATAAAAATCGATAATTTTTTTTTTTTTAATTTTTTCGTTTTCAGTTTTGACATATGTAGGGTTTGTTAAATAAATTTTCTTTTAACCAATTTAAAAATTCAATTATTTTTTTAACTCAATTTTGAATTACAATTTAGTTAAATAACTTTTTTAAGTTTTGTGTAGAAAAATCGTGACAGTTTTAGGTTTTTTAAGAGTTTGACTATTTTTATTTTGACATAAACCTCCAAAACCATTATTTGGGCACATAATTTTCTATAAATGAGCACAGATATAGAAAGCTGAGAAATTTTCCTTTAAAATAAGCCCTTCTTCCAGCGATACAGGTCAACCATTCACCAATTGCAATGAATTGCAATGAATATTTCCAAAAAATTGCATTATTTTCGGATTTCCTGAGCACCAAATTTTCACTTAAAAAACCGGAAGCTCGATTTTGATTTTAGAACCATGGTTTCTTTGGGAAAAGTTCTTAGAATTTCCCGTAGATTGCGATTTTGCTATACGCTTTGTCACGTTTTTTGGTCTCGAACAAATTGACCCACCCTACTGTACATCCATTCTGAGATCAGCAGCAGAGCACTCTTCGGCTTCCGGGACCGTTGCTTCCTCTAATAGCAGTTTTATGTTTCTAACTCTGAAATCGAGCAACGAGCAAAGAGAATGGTAACAGTAGATCCCCTGCTGCAAAGTAAAGGCTGTCTGAAGCTTCTAGAAACCTTAGAAAAGCCCTTCATTTAGAAGTGGATTGCATAAATAGCGTATATTAGAAATTGTATCGCATAAAAGTTCAGCGAACTATTCACTTTGGAAAGCTAATAAAATTAAGCTAAGGATGCATTTAAATGATTAAGGTTTTTGGGTACTGTGAAATAACTCCCAAATGAAATAACTCTCCAAAATAAAATGCAATAACTCCCAAAATTTTTCCATACGAATTGGGACTTATTTCATTATGAATTTATTTCACGATTTTTGTTGGAACTTTTTTCATAATGAAACACCTCCCAAATGAAATAACTCCCACAGAAATTATTTTGGGAGTTATTTAATTTCTTTTTTAGTATTGGGAGTTATTTCATTAATGTTGGGACTTACTTCATTTCAACTGAAATATCGTTGAGAATTATTTCCAATCAGTGCAGTAAATCCGCACAGTAAAAGGCTTGATACAAAAAAACTTTATTTAGCGAAGCCGCTAAATTAATTTATGGAGTTTGTAAGCCCGGCCGAAGGCCGGCTACACAGAAAAACTTTTAAGACAAAAAAACAAATTGCTCAGAGGTATACGTTTTTCATAATTTTTGGACTGTGAACATGTAGACATAATTCCTTTAATGGGGACTTATTTCATTTTTTTGTCACTTATTTCATTGGGAGTTCTTTAATTTTTTTGGGAGTTATTATTTTGATTTTAAATAACTCCCAAATATTGGGGTATATTTCATTTTTTCTTTGGGAGTTGTTTAATTTTTTAAAGTTGGAAGTTAATTCATTTTTCTTGAAACTTATTTCATTGGGAATTATTTTATTGGGACTGATTTCCTTTGGGAGTTATTTCGCAGTACCGGGTTTTTGACACCTTCTAGAAGATACTTCACACCATCTGATCTCTTGAGTGTTTATTTCCGTCCCAAAATGGAATACAATTCCCAAGTATGGGCAGGTGCTTCAATATATTCATTGGAGCTTCTTTATCGTGTACAGAAAAGGGCTTATGCGCTTATGCGAATATCTAATTCCATCAACTCCTTAAGAGCATCGTAGAAGTGTGGGTTGTTGGTTTGTACTATCAATACTTCCACGGAGAGTGTTCTGCTGAGATAGGTGACCTCATTCCGGATAGATAGTATTAGGTCGTAATACGCGCCTCTCTAGTAGAGCTCACCCGTCCGTCGTTCATTGGAGCATGCTTCTTGTAATTAAAAAAACGAAAACTGTTGTTGGTTTATTTTGGAAATTACCAAATCCCGATGGGGCAGCCAATTCGTAACTTTATGATAACACTGAATCTCGAATAAAATTGTTTTTTTTTAAGTTTCTTATATAGAAGTGTTTTTTTAACAACTTCCGCTGTCGTCTTTATGGAGTATGAAGTCAGTGGAGGCTCTTACCTTTAATAATTCATAAATGTCTGCACACAGCAAAAAAAAAAAAACAAAACAACTACATCACCAAAATTCAATTTACACACTCATACACTTACGTCGAAAACAATTCTGCAATATGGCTGCTTTTGCTTTCATTGATATAAAAAAATATGCACTAGTGCGAGAGAGAGACAGAGAAAGAACACTTATTATACTAGTGGCTCTTTCTGTGTGTATAGAAAAATAACGGGAATTTTTTCTTCTTCTTTGTATGTTTCCCCTTAAAATGTATATTGTCTTGGACGTTTTTTTTTTCAATTTACTTTATATTTAATTTGTTGTGTACTTTAGTTGTTGCTGTTTACGGCTACTAAACTTTCATATACACTTAAGTAGTAGTTGAATGTTTGTGTTACTGAACTTCTGTCTCATGGTGTTGTGCTTCTTGTAATTTTTTGTTTTTTTGTTGTTATTGTTGTTGGTTCTTCAGTTTACTGCAGGGCGGAGTTTTTCGTTATTATTTCAATTTACCCTCATAAAATTATTATTTGTGCATTTGTTGCTGTAAGTGGTTTTCATTGCATATTTCTCTTCATCTTCCATTTCCACACTTCTTCTCTTATTTCTTTCTTGTGATTATACTTGTAACTAACCGTACATTGTTGTTGCTCTTATATTATTTGAGGGGGTGGTTGGGGAGTTTTGTGTGTGTGTGTGTTTTTACATATAAAACTTGTAATGTATGTGTTTTTTGGCTGTTGCCCAAAAAATGTTTGTATACTTCAATGTTGGGGAGATTTTCATTAATTTTTTTTTTTCATTCTCTTTTATCGTAAATTGGTTTGAATTGAATTTTTGTTTAAATGTTCGTTATTACATTAATTGATTGATATTAATTTTTTATTTCAACTTGTGGCTAGAAAACGAAAAAAAAAGTTTATAGAAAGTTATAGATTTTTTCTTTGGATTAAGAAGAATGGAAATATAACTGAAATTTGAAATTTCTCTATATGTATAAGAAAATCTTAGGACTATTCTGTAGGGTACAAAGTACCCCGCAAAAGTTTATGGACTTATTGATTTATTTGGCTTCTCTTGTTTCAAGGGCGAAGCTTTTTTTACCACTTTTTGAATAAAAAATAAATCAAATGTCTCCTCTATTAGCCACGGAAAAATGAAACCGCTCTCTTCTGCATTTCCACTACTTTTTTCCGTAAGGGAGTAGACGGGAACGAGAAAGCGGATGAGCTTGTAATACTGGGTACAGATGGGGTAGCAGCTTTTGTTCTTATTGAACCCCCGATTCAGTACTACAGATCGAGAAGTGATTGTCATTGTATTTCCATAGCGAACTGCACGCAAAAAAATAACTGGTGTAAGAATAACTACTGTAGCTTAGGTAAATTTTTTTTTATATGGTTTCAAAAAAAATATACAAGTAATATATAAATTTCCAAAGTTTGAGTTAAAATTGCCATTGACATATATTTTGAATTATAACAAAGTTCACTTTGTTGCACAATTTTTAATCTTATTCCTTTATAATATTTGACATTGTTGTTTTTTTCAAAGTGTAAACTTGATAACTTTACCTAAGTTATTTGGAAAGTATCATACTTTTAGTGGGATAACCTGCAAAGTGTTACCTCGACCAATTTAAAAATGCTTGCTTTTGAGAATAAAAAAAGTACTTAAGTACTTGATTTTCCATCCCTCATAAAAAATTTATAAATCATTTAGTTTGTTTGTCTTACACAAAATTATTTTTTTTTAATTTTTAACATGCAGTTAATAAAAATAAATAAATTGCAGAGAAAAAAGTACTCATAATACAATAATAAAGATTTATTTTTTATCACGTAAGTAGAGGGTTTAAAGAGTATTCATAAATGGTTATGTTAATCACTATTTTCTTTTCCAGTGCTCTCCAGCTATTATTGGAATCCAAATTGCGTGTCGATTTGAAACGATTGAAGAAGATCCGCTCTAACCGAGGTTTGCGTCATAATTAAGGTATCCATGTCCGTGGTCAACATAACAAGAATACTGGTCGTCGTGGTAGCACCCAGAGATACAGTCGCACTGTTGGTGTGCGATGAAATAAGAAGCTTAATTAGGTCAATTAGCAAAACATCTCCAAAATAATAATGGATTTTTAATGGGCATGTTCCCGTTGAACTAGCTTCTTCAACTTTATTTTTTGGATTAGTGATTCTGCAGCAAAATGATCGTATTATTGAAATTGACGAATTTATCAAAGCAAATGACGAAGAATCGTTCTCCACGGGAACACATTTCCTGCGTTTTTCGACCAACCCGCTAATGGAATGAATTTTATTAGACGTCTTTGGAAACATAACGTTGATTTGGATTACAATCTCTTTTTTTATTAATTTTACAGGTATGTGAGTGTGGAACAACTGTATTTGGTTGGCATTGCTCCAAATTGGTTTTTTTTTTAAGTAGCCCTTTTCAAGGAGAATACAACGAAAAAAAATCAAGGATCGAAGAATTCAACAAAAAAAAATCAATGAACGAAGTAATTAATGTTCAAAGTTAAGCTGAATTTTTTTTCTGTCGTATTTTGGTTACATTTTTTTTTTTTGTTATTATAACGTATAATTTAACTTAAGATTTTAGTATCAAGATTAAAATTACCTTTCCAACGATACACTGTTAAATCCGATCGGAGCATTACAAGCCGAGATATAAGCGATTTCGCTTTTTTTTTTTTAAAGCGATATACCACGCTAATTATTTTTCGTCGATTCTTGATTTTTTCTTTTTTGGAATTTGCTTGATGAGATCTATCAATGATATTAATTTTTAGAGGTTTTGAAAAATGCCAGTAAAATAGAGTATAGCCGATTATAAATTTGTTATAAAAATTTTTTTATCGATTACAAATTTTTTATAGAACATTTTTTATCCATTATAAATTTTCTTTAGAAAATTTTTTTATCGATTATAAATTTTCTAAAAAAAAATTATGGATTATATATTTAATAATTTTGTAATCGATAACAAATTTTCTATACAAAATTTTGTAATCTATAACAAATTTTCTATAGAAAATTTTCTAATCGACAAAAATTTTTTTATCGATTATAAATTATTTTTCCATAGAAAATTTATAATTTTCTATAGAAAATTTGTAATCGATAACAAATTTTCTGTAGAAAATTTTAAATTTTATAGAAAATATATAATCGATAAAAAATTTCTATAGAAAATTTATAATTTTAATTTTCTCAAATTTTAGAAAATTATAGAAATTTTGTTATCGATTATAAATTTTCTGTAAAAAATTTGTTATCGATAATAAATTTTCTATAGAAACTTTTTCATCGATTATAAATTTTCTATAGAGCAATATAGAAATTTTAAAAATAAATTTTTGAAATTTTCTATGAAAAATTTATAATCGATAAAAATTTTCTATAGAAAATTTAGAAAATTTGTTATCGATTATAATTTTTTTTTAGAAATTTTATAGAAACTTTTTCATCGATTATAAATTTTATACAAAAAATTTGTTATCGATTATAAATTTTTAAAATTTTCTATAGAAAATTTATAATCAATAAAAAATTTCTATAGAAAATTAATAATTAAGTTTGTTGTTATTCGACGTTTTTATTAATATAATTAATAGTAAATAATCAAGCTCGAGGTCTTTATTTTATTTAAAAATCTTCTTTATTTCATTCCTCCAATATTTCGTTATTAATTAAATAACATCCTCAGGGACAGTCTAACATGTAGATATATTTATATTTTGATTTTTACATGTTAGACTGTCCCTGAGGATGTTATTTAATTAATAACGAAATATTGGAGGAATGAAATAAAGAAGATTTTTAAATAAAATAAAGACCTCGAGCTTGATTATTTACTATTAGTTATAGAAAATTAATAATTTTAATTTTCTCAGATTTAAAAAATTTATAATTTGTAATCGATTATAAATTTTCTGTAGAAAAATTGTTATCGATAATAATTTTTTTATAGAAATTTTTTTATCGATTAAAAATATTCCATAGAAAATTTTAAAAATTTATAATCGATAACAAATTTTCTATGGAAAATTTATAATCGTTGAAAAAGATTCTATAAAAAATTTCTATAGAAAATTTATAATTTTAATTTTCTCAGATTTAGAAAATTTATAATTTGTAATCGATTATAAATTTTCTGTAGAAAAATTGTTATCGATTAGAAATTTTTTATAAAAATTTTTTTATCGATTAAAATATTCCATAGAAAATTTTAAAAATTTATAATCTATAACAAATTTTCTATGGAAAATTTATAATCGTTAAAAAGGTTTCTATAACAAATTTATAATCGATAACGAATTTTCCATAGAAAATTTATGATCGATAACAAATTTTCAATAGGAAATTTATAATCGATAACAAATTTTTTACGGAAAATTTATAATCGATAACAAATTATAAATTTTCTAAATCTGAGAAAATTTAAAATTGTCTATAGAATTTTTTTATCTATTATATATATGGGGGTTTTCGTGTCAACTGACACAACTTTTGAAACCCATGTCTTCCGATCGGGATGAAATTTTCACCAAGGTTAGTCCTATTGGATAGTAGTTCAGACACAATTTTTCAACGAGATCGGTCAAGAACTTTCTGAGTTAGAGGGGGTCGAAATTTGACATTTTGGCCAAAGAGGTGTTTATTCTCATCCATGTAACTTCTTACCTATAGTTTTTAGCAAAATGTGTCCCAAAGAGTTTAGATAGCTATTTCTTCAGTCTTTCGAAAAAACAATGATAAAAAAATAAAAAACAAATCCAAAACTTTTTTGACTTTTTCCTCAAATTGGGCCCTTTTTTTTTTTTTTTTTTTTGATTCAAAAGAAAGCTTAGGTGATTTCCTTTAAGAGCTGTGGGGTCGCTTAGTGGGATGCGAGTGGGATATCTATGAATTTTTTTTTTTTTTAACTTTGGAACACAAAAAACCGTTCTTCAATTTGCACTATTAGGCGTGGGATAGCTAACCAGTTTTCGATTTCGATCCGCGATACCCTCTAATTGTTTTAGGTTCGAAAAAGAAAGCACGAGCCAAAAAATGTGGGCGGTGGGGAGGGGCCATATGGCCCCTCATTGGGGTCAAAGTTGGGCGTAAAGAGGTAAAAATCCTCAAAACTCCCCTAGAAACGCCCCTGGAGGGGTGCAATGTGTGACCGACCTCCAATAATTTTCTGCCCCCAATATTTTTCTTGAACATACCTTACCCCTATTTCCACTTCCTAAGGGGGCTCCCATACAAACCATTTTTAAAAAATTTGATCCTACCATTCTAACTTACCCTAAAGTGCCCCTAGTGGGGCCAAATGTATAACCGACCTCCATTATTTTATTAATTCTAACATTTTTTGCAAACATACCTACAATGTATCTTTAACCCTTAAGGTGGTCCCCATACATTTCTTTTATTTTTTATAAACTTGTTTTATTAAACCAGCTCCTACCGCCCCTACCGTGCCTCCTAGAGAGGCAAAAATTACGACTAACCCCCATTATTTTTTAGTTACCAACATTTTGTCCGAACATCATAACACCCTATCTCCACTCCCTAAGGGGCTCGCATACATTATAAAAACATGTATTTTTAAAAACTAATAAAAAAATAAAAAAAATGTATGGGGACCCCCTTAAGAGTTGAAAATAAAGGGTGGGTATATTCCGAGAAAATGTTGGAGTTGAAAAAATATTGGGGGTCGGTCATACATTTTACTTCTCTAGGGGCACCCTTCGGACAGTTAGAGCGGTAGGAGCAAATTCTATAAAATGTCATTTTGTATGGGAGCCCCCTTAGGAAGTGGAAATAGGGGTAAGGTATGTTCAAGAAAAATATTGGGGGCAGAAAATTATTGGAGGTCGGTCTCACATTGCACCCCTCCAGGGGCGTTTCTAGGGGAGTTTTGGGGCTTTTTGAGGATTTTTACCTCTTTACGCCCAACTTTGACCCCAATGAGGGGCCATATGGCCCCTCCCCACCGCCCACATTTTTTGGCTCGTGCTTTCTTTTTCGAACCTAAAAAAATTAGAGGGTATCTCGGATCGAAATCGAAAACTGGTTAGCTATCCCACGCCTAATAGTGCAAATTGAAGAACGGTTTTTTGTGTTCCAAAGTTAAAAAAAAAATTTTTTCATAGATATCCCACTCGCATCCCACTAAGCGACCCCACAGCTCTTAAAGGAAATCACCTAAGCTTTCTTTTGAATCAAAAAAAAAAAAAAAAAAAGTGCCCAAAAAGTTTTGGATTTTTAAGAAAAAAAATCAAAAATTTTTTTTTTATTTTTTTTATATTTTTTTTTCGAAAGACTGAAGAAATAGCTATCTAAACTCTTTGGGACACATTTTGCTAAAAACAATAGGTAAGAAGTTACATGGATGAGAATAAACACCTCTTTGGCCAAAATGTCAAATTTCGACCCCCTCTAACTCAGAGAGTTCTTGACCGATCTCGTTGAAAAATTGTGTCTGAACTACTATCCAATAGGACTAACCTTGGTGCAAATTTCATCCCGATCGGAAGACATCGGTTTCAAAAGTTGTGTCAGTTGACACGAAAACCCCCATATTCATAACAATATTTTAAGGCCTTTATTCATAATACTTAAAGTGTACTTAAAGTAGGTTTATTTGACAAATATTCATGCAATATCAGTCAAATAAACCTACATTAGATTTAATTTACTCATTATGAATAGCCCAGTAAAAATTTATAATCTATAACAAATTTTCTATAAAAAAATTTATAATCGATGAAAAAAATTTTATAAAAAATTTATAACTATTTAAAAAAATTATAAATTATCAATAAAAAATTTGTTATAAATTTGCTATAGAAAATTATAAATTTTATTATAAATTTTTTATAGAAAATTTTTATCGATTTTAAATTTTCTACAGAAAAGTTTTTATCGATTATAAATTTTCTATAGAAAATTTGTTATCGATTACAAATTTTCTAAAAAAAATTTGTTATCGATCATATATTTTCTAAATACCTATTTTTTTTTCCAATTATAAATTTTCTATTGACATTTTTTATCGATTATAAATTTTCTATAGAAAATTCGTTATCGATTATAAATTTTCTATAAAAAATTTGTTATCGATTTTAATTTTTCTATAAAGAATTTGTTAGAAAATTTGTTATCGATTATAAATTTTTCATAGAAAATTTGTTAGCAATTATAAATATTTTATAGAAAATTTTTTATAGATTATAAATTTTCTATAGAACATTTTTTATCGATTATAAATTTTCTATAGAAAATTTTTTATCGATTATAAATTTTATATACAAAATTTTTTATCGATTATAAATCTTGTATAGAAAATTTTTTATCGATTATAAATTTTCTATGGAAAGTTTTTTGTCGATTATAAATTTTATATAAATTTTCTATAAACATTTTTTGTCGATTATAAATTGTATTATAAATTTTTTTATCGATTATACATTTTATACAGAAAATTTTTTATCGATTATAATTATTATATAGAACATTTTTATCGTTTATAAATTTTGTTATAAATTTTCTATAAAAACATTTTTATCGGTTATAAATTATGTTGTAAATTTCGTATAGAAAATTTTCTTTAGAAATAATCGATAAAAAGTTTTTTTTTATAGAAAATAGAAAATTTATAATCTTAAAAAATTTTCTATAAAAAAATGAATAATCAATAAAAAATTTTCTATAGAAAATTTATCATCGATAAAAATTTTTCTGTACAAAAATTATAATTTTCTGTAGAAAATATATAATCAATAAAAAATTTTCTATTGAAAATTTATAATCGATAAAATAGTTTCTATAGTAATAGGCTTACATTTATTTTCTTATGTTTGCAGATTTTTTTAATTTAATGTATCATTTTTTACAATAATAAATAATAAATAAAAACATTTTTGGTGATTAGTTTTATTTATGTAGTAAAGAATGTTAAAAATATAAAGGTAAATGTATTAATTAATATAAATTATTTGGTTTATTATGTCGGAATCAATTTGTTAAATTGAATAATATATTTGAATTAGTGGTAACTTTGACTTGATTAATTTGATAAATTTTACTTTATCATTTTTACAAAGTTTTCTTTTATAAATGTCATATTTTTTGTAAGACAATTTTTTACCTAAGTTTATTAACTAAATAGTCTAATAACTTAAGTTGTATATTTACGTATAAACTTAGGTAGATTTTGCCAGATTTTTGTGTAATCTTACACCTGTTTTTTTTTTTGCGTGTGGAAATGGAGAGAGTTAAGTACAAACAGAATTACCAGAAAATCTGGCCGCGTTACGACATCAGACGAACTCCCTACACCCAAAAAAATAACTAGTGTTAAACAGTCTAATGTGACTTAGGTAAATTTTTTTTATATTGAGTTCAAGAAATTGCTCAAGTTTTAACTAAATTGTATATGACATTTATTTTGTAAAATAGCATTGTTTACAATATTAAATTTAACATACACAAACTTGAATCTTTTACCTAAGTTTATTTTTATAAATATAAATAAATTTAATTCGATAAAGTCGACATATTAATGCCACATTGCAAACAACACATTGACAACAAATTGTCTATAATTTTTAATAAAATATATGTATGAGGAACTAATTTATTTAATTAATTAAAAAGGTAAGCAAAAATAATGTGTTTATATATCTGATAAACGTATATTAACCAAAATATTAACTTTCAGTTGCAGACGGTGGTGGTTTATCCGAACATTTGCGGCGTCCGCCACGGAACTTGTAAATATACATTACTTGGAATCTCCCCCAAATGTAGGCAGTTTAAATTTTAAGGAACGCCATAAAAAACATAAAACAATTGGGCTCCGGTTCGCAGAAAATGACTTGAGGTTTTTGATTGCAGATTCCGGTTAGTGATAATTCAGCATCTACAGAAAAAATTCTTTAGAAAAATAGTCTCACAATATGGTACTTTCTATAGAACAATTGTCTCAGAATCTGAAAATTGTTCTAAAGAAAAATTGTCTTAGAATCTAAGATTTTTTTTATTGAAAAATTGTATCAGAACCTGAGACTTTTTCTGTAGAAAAATTGTCACAGAATCTAAAATTTGTTCTGTAGAAAAATTGTGTCAGAATCTGAGTTTTTTTCTATAGAAAAATTGTTTAAGAATTTACGACTTTTTTTTATAGAAAAATTGTCTCAAAATGCAAGACTTCTTCTATAGAAAAAATTTCTCAGAAATAGAGAATTTTTCTATAGAAAAAAATTCTCAGAATTACAGAATTTTTTCTATAGTAAATTTCTGAAAGACAATTTTTCTTTAGAAAATTTTTTGAACGACAATTTTTTTATATAAAAATTTTCAAGCAATATTTCCATAGAAAATATCTCTAAAAACAATTTTTGTATAAAAATTTCTCAAGGACAATTTTTCTATAGAAAATTTCTGAAAGACAATTCTTCTATAGAAAATTTCTTAAAGACAAGTTTTCTATAAAAAATTTTTTAAATACATTTTTTTTTATAAAAAATTTCTCATACAATTTTTCTATAGAAAATATGTATTAAGACAATTTTTCTTTAAAAATTTCTCAAAGTCAATTTTTCCATAGAAAATTTCTTAAAGACATTTTTTCTCTAGAAATGTCTGAAAGACAATTTTTCTACAGAAAATTTCTAAAAGACAATTTTTCTATAGAAACTTTCTAAAAAAACAAAAAAATATCTAAAGAAAAGTTGTTTTTACGATATTTTTTACAGAATAATTTTCTATAGAAAAACTGTCTTTTCTATAGAAAAATTATCTTTAAGAAATTTTCTTTACAAAAATTGTCTTTGAAAAAGTTTCTATGAAAAATTGTCTTTCAAAAAATTTCTATAGAAAAAAAAAATGCCTTTAAGACATTTTCTATAGAAAAATTGTATTTGGAAAATTTTCTATTTCTATTTGTCTTTGAGAAAGTTTTTATAGAAAAATTGTCTTTAAGAAATTTTCTATAGAAAAATTGTCTTTCAGAAATTTTCTATAGAAAAATTGACTTTCAGAAATGTTCTATAGAAAAATTTTCCTTGAGAAATTTTCTATAAACAAATTGTCTTTGAGAGAAATTTTTTATGAAAATTTTTTCAAAAATTTTCTACAGAAAAATTTTCTTTTAGAAATTTTCTCTGAAAACCTGTCTTTCAGAAATTTTCTATAGAAAAATTTTCTTTCAGAAATTTTCTGTAAAAAAATTGTCTCAGAAAAATTTTTTTTTCAGAAATTTTCTATAGAAAACCTGTCTTTTAGAAATTTTATATAGAAAAATTGTTTTCAAGAAAAATTGTCTCAGCAATTTTCTATATAAAATTGTCTTTGAGAAAGTTTCTATAGTTTTTTTTTTTTTTTTAAATTTTCTATTAAAAAATTATCTTTGAGAAGTTTTCTATATAAAAATTATATTTGGGAAATTTTCTATAGAAAAATTATCTTTAAAAAATTTTCTATATTTCTGTAGAAAAATTGTCCTTGGGAATTGTTTTTGAGAATTTTTCTATGGAAAATTATTTTTCAAAAATATTCTCTCAGAAATTTTCTATAGAAATATTGTCTATGAAATTTTCTATAGAATAATTGTCTTTGAGAATTTTTCTATGAAAATTGCCTTTCAGAAGTATTCTATAGAAAAATTGTGTTTGAGAAAGTTTCCATAGAAAGATTGTCTTTCAGAAATTTTCTACAGAAAACCTGTCTTTCAGAAATTTTATATAGAAAAACTGTCTTTGAAAAAGTTTCTGTAGAAAAATTGTCTTTGAGAAATATTTTATAGAAAAATTGTCTTTTAGAAATATTCTATAGAAAAATTGTCTTTCAGAAACTTTCTATAAAAAATTTTCTATAGAAAAATTGTTCAAAAATTTTCTATAGAAAAATTAACTTTCAAAATTTTTTTTAGAAAAATTGTCTTTCAGAAATTTTCTATAGAAAAATTGTCTTCCAGAAATTTTCTATCGAAAAATTTTCTATAGAAGAATTGTCTTTCAGAAAATTTCTACAGAAAAATTGCCTTTCAGAAATTTTCTATAGAAAAATTATCTTTTTTAATTGGTTTAAAACCAATTTTCTATAGAAAAATTAGTTTTAAAACATTTTCTATTAAAGAATTGTCTTTGAGGAATTTTCTGTAGAATAATAATTGTCTTTGGGAAATTTTCTATAGAAAAATTATCTTTAAAAAATTTTCTATTAAAGAATTATCTTTGAGAAATTTTTTATAGAAATTTTCTATAAAAAAATTGGCTTGAAAAAGTTTTCTACAGAAAAATTGTCGTCAAAAACTTTTTATAGAAAAATTATCTTTCAGAAATTTTCTATAGAAAAATTGTCAACCAGAAATTTTCTATCGAAAAATTTTCTTTCAGAAATTTTCTATAGAAAAATTGGCGTTCAGAAAGTTTCTATAGAAAAACTGTCTTTCAGGAATTTGCTATAGAAGAATTGTCTTTGAGAAAATTTCTATAGAAAATTTTACTTTAACCCATTTTGGACCAAGATTCAATTTTATTTTTATTTTTTGGAAAAATGAATTTTTTTAAGGTAATTAGCACCCGCTGATCTCAAAAATCCCGTCAAAAAAATTTTTCAATGTGCCGTTTTCCCAGAAAAGCCTGCATTCCAACTTTTTATGCAATTTTAATATTTGGATTTATTTGCTATTTTATTAATATATTTGATTATTTTCAAAGTAAATAGTTTCAAAATAATTCAAATTATTGGAATTTAATAATAAATTAAATCTAGAAAAATTTTAAATTAGTCTAAAAAATTAAAAGCCAAAAATCGAAATTTTCCTTTTTGCTTGAAACAATTTCTGTGATGATTTGCATTGTAATTAAGGGACATATAAATTGCGGTGGTCAAGCGGGTATATTTTTTTTTAATTCCAGAAAGATGAGACTTAACATTCATAACCACATTTACCCGAAATTCCAGCTCTTTCATACATAAATTTTTTTTTTTATCTACTGTTCGAAAAATCGAACAGAGGATCAAAATGGGTTATGAAATTTTCTATAGGAGTATTTTCTTTCAGAAATTTTCTGTAGAAAAATTATTTCTCAGAAATTTTCTATAAAAGAATTGTCTTTGAAAAATTTTCTATAGAAAAATTGTGTATTAGAAATTTTCTATAGAAGAATTGTCTTTGAGAAATTTTTTAAAAAAATTGTCTGTTAAAAATTTTCTATAGTAAATCTGTCTTTTAGAAATTTTTTATAGAAAAATAGTCTTTCAGAAATTTTCTATAGAAGAATTGTCTTTCAGAAAGTTTTTATAGAAAAATTGTCTGTCAGAAATTTTCTAAAGAGTTGTCTTTTTTTCTATAGAAAAATTGTCTTTAAGAAAGTTTCTATAGAAAAATTTAGTTGTCACTGATTATGCTAAGTATGTATTTTAAGCTTGTTAGTATTTATATATTATTATAAAATTGTCCTTTATATTAAAAAAAATATTAAAAATAAATGTAATTAAAATTTATAATGTTGAGCATTTTGTATGGAAGGGGATATATAAAACTATGAAATCAACCTAAAAAAATACGTTATTTGACCAATCAAACTGTACCATTTATTTAAATATAGTGGCTAAATAAACAAAATTAATTTGAAATAATGCTTAAATGCATTTTGTAAGTTTACCTAAGTTGATTCGGGTAATATGCAAAGAAACTTTTCAAGTTGGATTCCTGCGAAAAATCTTAGGTAAATTATACCCTAAAATTAAATAATTTCACAATTGTTTTTTTTTTGGGTGTACTTACTTTCCAGGAGTGGAGTAACTCAAAGAACACTCATGACTCATGTCCAATTGCAGTTGTGATTAACAGACGGATGAATATATCCTGTGCAAATGCCTCTGCGTTGGCAAGGCATTGCCAGCGAATATTTGGCACCAAGAACAATATATATAAGAGGATATTCAATGTTCTAACGCCAAAATAAGTTTGGCGTCTTGGCGTTTCTTACATAGGCCAAAATGAAAGGGTGTCAGGTGTTTTTTGCGTTTTGGCGTCTCGGCATCACTTAGGCACAAAATAAACTGATGTCTCTGTGTGGCGTCATGGCATTTTTGGAGATTAGGGAAGATTTAGGGGAGATTTATTGTTCGAATTATTGTTCTTGGGTGATAGTGGTGATCAAGAACAATAAATCTCCCCTAATCTCCAAAAATGCCATGACGCCACACAGAGACATCAGTTTATTTTGTGCCTAAGTAAGTGATGCCGAGACGCCAAAACGAAAAAAACACCTGACACCCTTTCATTTTGGCCTATGTAAGAAACGCCAAGACGCCAAACTTATTTTGGCGTTAGAACATTGAATGTCCTCTTATATATATTGTTCTTGTTTGGCACAGCTGAACTCGAGAATCTGAAAGAAATCGCAGTTATGTCAGTTAAATTGTCAGTTCAACCTTATGTCAGTTAAACTGTTTGCAACATGGACTAACGCGTTTTATCCTCGTCGCTGAAGAAACATGTGGTATAGCTATGGACCTTTCGGTCTATGCGGGGAATTCATATTTTGAGATCCATTACCGCTACACTGAAATTTTTGTTTGCAATTTTAAAGCATGTTGAACTTAATTTAAGAAAAGAAGGGGATGCAAGGGCACCAAAGATATTAATTCTTCTTCCAAGTATATTTTTTCCTAAAAAATAGTAATGCATTTACTTAAACACTCAAAAAAATACGTTAGTAAAAAAGTTTGTAAAAATGTTTGTATCCCAACTTTACAACTTTTTTACTAAATTGTACTAAAAAAATATTTTTTTGTAATTCGTTTTAGTAAACTCGCGTTACAAATTATTATTTTTTTACTGATTTTTTAATAATTTTTTCAGTTGATTTTTTAAAAATTTCGTATTAACTTTTCGGTTTTCTTTTGTAGAAAAGTAATGCACTAATGAAATACAAAAAGAAAATGTTATTAAAATATTTGGAAATTAAAAACAGCATTTAAAAAAAATATACAGTTTGTTATTTTTTTATTTTAATGGTAAAACTGCGCTTTGATGAGTATGAATATGTTTATTATTTTCAATATTGAATTACACTTATTTGTCTGCTTCATTGTAACTACTTTGTTTTCTTTCAAATAAAAAAAATATATAAAAAAGGGAACAAAATGCAGTAAAGAGAAGATATGCAAAATTCAAAAAAACACCGACCTTTTTCAATTCTTTTTTCTTTCTTCTCCACTTGCGGTCCTTTTTTGTTTTACGCTTTCTGCGATTTTTTTTTCTTGTGTACAGTGTACACAAAGGGTTGATTTCTTAATACTCAGAATAGTATTGGTAATTCTGTGTACTTTTCTTCATGCCTTTCTTTCTATTATTCAGTTGAAAAATAGCATTTGAAATGACAACGTCGCGGAGCGGAAGAAATAAAAAAATGTACAAACAACAAAATATTACAACACAAAATACAGGTAACCAAATTCAAAAGTATTTTTTGTTTAAAATTAACTCTTTTTTTAGGACAATAAATAAAACAAAATAGAAAATGATGAAAGCAGGTAACAACTGTATATTTATGTGTTCCATTTAAATAATATCAATATAATATATTTTTTTTCTAGAACACCAATTTATTCAACATGTCAATTTATTCAACACAATTTTCAAAGCATTAATTTTATGTGGTATGTAATTTATATTTTGTATTAAAAAAAATGTATTCAATATTTTCTCTTACATATTTCAGATCAAAAATTCAAACAAAATCTGACTTGCATTGAAATAGTAATGGCGACAACAAGCGCAATACGCAGTTTACATATAGTAAAAAAAGACCAAAAATTTAAAATACACAATTTACAATTTTTTTTACAAAAAAATTTAGTAATACTAATTTTTTTAATTTTTTTTAAGATTACTAATTTTTGAAAACCAGAGTTTGTAATGGTAACTGAAAAAGTTATCGGGCACAAATTGAAAACTTTATTAGTAATGGTAACAGACTTTTTTGTAAGGAATACTAACAAATTTTTATGAGTGAATATATCAACGACCGTAGAGGCCGCCGCGCTTATAAGGATACCAAAAAGTTGTGGAAGGTGGCCAAATTCTGGCTGCCAAATTTGGCTTCCAAATTTCGTGGAGAGCAAATCAACGCTTACCACGTAAAATGTTGGACCCTACCGTGTGAACATTTAGTACATTTTTTTAATATTTAGTACATTTTTCAGTTTTTTCAATTTTTTTTTTGTTTTTTATATAAAAAAAACACGGTTATTATGAAAAAAATAATAAAAACAACAAAAAAAGAATTTTGTGGTATTTATTTTTGTTTGAAATCAATTTTTTTTTCACAAATTAAAATAATTTTTATTTTTTTATTATTTTTTTTTTTTAATTTTTAATTGTTTCTGATATTTTTCTGACGTTTTTTTTTATTTTTTTAAAAAAAAAAGAGCTTTTAAGTAGTAGCGGGTATTTCGTACCATTCTACCCAACATTTTACGTAGTAAACGTTGATTTGCTCTCCACAAAATTTGGAAGCCAAATTTGGCAGCCAGAATTTGGCCACCTTCCACAACATTTTGGTATCATTATAAGCGCGGCGGCCTCTACGGTCGTTGAAATATATCTTAAAAGTAAGTAAAATTGTACTTAATATATGTTTAATTGTTTTTATCCAGAGAAAAATTATATTTTTTTAAATTATGTTACAATTTCCTTAAACTTACGGATTCTGTGGACCATATGGAGTTCCAATGTGAGAACCCTACGGGGCCCCAATATATGGGGGCGGCCCAATTATAGGGTCATAATTGATTTTGATCCATTATTTTGATCAGAATCACTCTATCTTGCTTTGTTTTCGAGATATGGGAATGGGCACTTTAGAAATTTGATCATGAAATAACTCAAAAACTATAACTCGGAGGGCTTTCGGGTCTTCGGCGGTCATATTCTACGAGTTAAGGACTACAAAAATGCCCTTAGAATTTTTTTCGTATACTCAAAAAAAAGTTTGTAAAATTACAAGTAAAAGGTCTTGTAATTCTATTTTACTTATATTTTTGTCTTTTTACAAAAATTGTTGTATATTAAATAAAACGAAAACTACACGCAAAAAAAACAGGTGTAAGATTACACAAAAATCTGGCATAATCTACCTACGTTTATACGTAAATATACAACTTAACAAGTTATTAGACTATTTAGTTAATAAACTTAGGTACAAAATTGTCTTACAAAACATATGACATTTATAAAAGAAAACTTTGTAAAAATGATCAAGTAAAATTTATCAATTTAATCAAGTCAAAGTTACCACTTATTCAAATATTTTATACTATTTAACAAATTGATTCCAACATAATAAACAAAATAACGTATATCAATTTACACATTTACCTTTATATTTTTAACTTTCTTTAATACATAAATAAAAAAATTATAAAAAATGTTTTTATATATTATTTATTATGGTTAAAAATGATACATTAGATTAATTGATACATTAAATACAAACATACAAAATAAAATTTACATGTATTACTATAGATTTTTTTTTATCGGTTTTGAATCTTCTACAGAAATTTTTTTTATCGATTTTGAATTTTCTACAGAAAATTTTTTATCGATTATACATTTTCTATAGAAAATTCTTTATCGATAATTATTTTCTATAGAAAATTTTAAATCGATTATAAATTTTCTTTAGAAAATTTTTTATTAGAAAATTTTTTATTAGAAAATTTTTTATTAGAAAATTTTCTTTAGAAAATTTTTAATCGATTATAAACTTTTTATAGAAAATTTTTACCGAATTTAAATTTTCTACAAATAATTTTTTATCGTTTATAAATTTTCTATAAAAAAGTTTTTATAGATTATAAATTTTCTATTAAAATTTTTATTCGATTATAAATTTTCTTTAGAAAATTTTTTATTAGAAAATTTTCTTTAGAAAATTTTTAATCGATTATAAACTTGTTATAGAAAATTTTTACCGAATTTAAATTTTCTATAAAAATTTTTTTTATCGATTATAAATTTTCTAAAGAACATTTTTTATCGATTATTAATTTTCTGTAGAAAACTTTTTGTATATTTTATTTCTTCTATAGAAAATTTTTTATCGATTATAAATTTTCTATAGAAAATTTTTTATCGATTTTTTTGTAAAAAATTTAAAATCGATAAAAAAATTTCTATAGATTATAAATTATAAATTTTCTATAGAAAATTTTTTATCGATTATAAATTTTCTATAGAAAATTTTTTATAGATTTTTTGTAAAAAATTTAAAATCGATAAAAATTTTCTATAAACAATTTTTTATCGATTATAAATTTTCTATAGAAAAATTTTTATCGATTAAAAATTTTCTATAGAAAATTTTTTATCGATTATAAATTTTCTACAGAAATTTTTTTATCGATTAGAAACTTTTTTATCGATTTTAAATAGAACATTTTTTATCGATTAAAAATTTTAAAAAAATTTCTATAAAAAAAATTAAAATTGGTAAATATGTATAATCGATTAAATATTTTCTATATAAAACTTATAATTGATAAAAAATTTTCTATAGAAGATAAATAATCGATAAAAAGTTTTCTATAGAAAATGTATAATCAATAAAAAACTTGTTTTAATAGAAAATTTAAAATCGATAATACAATTTTTTGTAAAAAATTTAAAATCGATAAAAAAATTTTATAAAAAATTTATAATAAAATTTATAATCGATAAAAAATTTTGTATAGAAAATTTATAAACTATAAAAAATTGTTTATAGAAAATTTTTATCGATTTTAAATTTTTTACAAAAAATCGATAAAAAAATTTATAATTATAAGTTATAATCGATAAAATAAAAGATAATAAAAGATTTAAAATCGATAAGAAGTTTTCTATAGAAAATTAATAATCGATAAAAAATGTTCTATAGAAAATTTATAATTGATAAAAAATTTTTTTATAGAAAATTTATAATGGATTAAAAATTTTCTATTGAAAACACAGCTCAACAAGAAAATGCGTATTGGATTCTGGTTAGTGATTTGGATGGTGTCTGTTGCGCTGAGTCCTAATCCGGAGCCCAAATTTGTCTATCACATCAGGACTTTGAGTAATTCGCTGTTAAAGGGCCGAAAAAGGGCATTTTTGACCCTTTTTAAAAGCTTATAAAATAATATCCTGACATGCAAATGACTTGGTATCAAGCTCATTCGAAAGCCTGTAATTTTCTCTTAAAGATAAGATAAAATGTTCTAAAAATTTAATTTTCTAAAATGGTAAAAAAATCATTAGCAAAAAACCTTCCATTTTTTCAATATTTAGTTTATTTACACAGTGTTTTTTAACAAATTTCCATACAAATTCATAAGTAAATTTTAGATTTATAGCACTTAACAAATTTTCTATAGAAAATTTATAATCGATAGTTTTTTTTATAGACAATTTGTTATCGGCTGCATATATTAGCCTTGTTTTTTGCAGACCGAATTAAGATTATTAACTTTATTTAGTTAAAAAAATGGTTCAAAACAAGTCCAAACATTTTTTTATAATTTTTTTCTAAATCTACATATGTACAATAAGTAATTATAAACAGAAAAAAAAATAAGCGTTGTCCAAAATGTAAAGAATGAAAAATAAATTTAGTTAAATCCTAGGATTAACTCAGATTTATTTTTACCATTTTACATTTGTGACAATACTTAATTTTTTTTCCTGTTTATATTCACTAATTGTATGTAGATTCAGAAAAAAAATATTATTAAAAATTTTGGACTTGATATGACCCATTTTTTAACAAAATTGGGTTAATCCTAATCTTAATCCGGTCTGCAAAAAACAAGCCTTATAAAGACATTTTTTAAGAAAATGTTATATTGATTATAAATTTTCTATACAAATTTTTTATCGATTTTAAATTTTCTATGAAAAGTTTGTTATCGAATATTATACACTCTTATAAATTTTTGTTGAAATTTACCCACTTTATTGTAGGTAACTGTTCTCCTACAATAAGGTGGGTAAAAATACTCTATGTGTTTAAATTTCAACAATAATAAACATTTTGTGTGTACACCTACAGGTTAATTTTATAAAAAAATTCTCTAGCTGTACACACAAAGTGTGTAATTTTAAAATATTTGTGCCTAAAAATGCATCTTAAATGTTCAAAATTACATATTAAATGTGTTTTATTACATTTTATGTGTTTTTTATTAAACAACATAAATTTTTTGTACTCCTATAATAAATTAAGCCAAAAACTCCATTTAATTATTATTTTTATAGCTTTTATTTGCACTATTTATATATATAAATTGCATAAAGAATAATCTAAATTGAACGTACTTTTTTAATGAATTGCATAGTATTAAAAACTAAAAAAGAAAAATAATAACAAAGATGACATTTTTAGCTAATGAATAGATTTTTAAACACATTTTTTTTTACTTTTTTGGGAAAGAATTTGAAAATTAAATAAAATCTTAATAAAAATTTCTTAGTCGGTGATCTTTAGTGCCCGGTTTTTTTAATTCCTTGATTTCTTGTAAAAAATATAATTTTTTTCTGAGTCCTCTGTGTCTGAAAATATAGAAAAAGAGTCAAATTTAAACATTTTAACAAGTACATTATAATTATTTTTATAAATATAATACTTACAACCAATCGCAATAAACAAGAAAATTTTTTTGGGTTCCGAATTCTGATTTCATCAGTTGTTGTACTTTCAACTGCAAGTATATAGAAATATATAAAAAAGAGTTAAAAGTCTCACAATCAGAGTCTCACAATCAGAGATTTTTTTCTAAAGAAAAAGAAAAATTCTGAGGATCTGAGACAAGAAGCATTTTTAGAATCTGTGATTTTTTTTCTATTGAACAGTTCGTCTAAATTAATTTTTCCTTTAGAAAAATTCTCAGAATCTGAGACATTTTTTCTATAGAAATATTTTTCTGGGTAAAAAATCTAATAATCCGATACATTTTTTTCTTGATAAATTCGCAGAATCTGACGCATTTTTTCTCTAGAACAAAACTTTGAGATTTTCAAAGAAATGCTCTCAGATTCTGACATAGAAATATTTTTCTAAAGAAAAATTCTCTGAATCCGAATTATTTTGTTGGACTTACCTTTACCCGATTTAAAATTGCAAATTTCTTTAGCATTGCGAATTTATAAAATGTGAAACTTTAATTTTGTTGATGTAAGTTTTAATGCTTCTGGTATGGTTCTACCATTTTTTTATATCAATGTTGATTTAAACGTTGCATTATATATTTCACTTCTCTATTTACTGTTTTTTTTTTCTTTTTTTAATGTTTCTTCGCGTTTTTATTTTATTTTTATTGTGAGAATAATAAATTTTCTAATTATTTTCCTTTTTATTACTTTTGGTTTTGACAATTTTAATTTCCATTACGCATTAAATGTTTAATATAAACAAAAAATGTGTAATTTTAAAAGTTTTGTGTTTATTGTTTTAAGAATATATTTATTTAAACACAAAATACTATCTAATGTGTGTAATTTTAAAATTTTTGTGTGCAAACAAAAGTTTCAAACACTTTGTGCTTAATTTTAGGCGTTGTGTGTTATTTTACATAAAAATTTACCCACTTGATTGTAGTATTTTTACAAGCATTTTTTAGAGTGTATAGAAAATTGTTAACCGATTATAAAATTTGTTATCGATTGTTAATATGATAATAAATTGATTATTATATATTATATAGAATATTATATAGAAAATTGTTAACCGATTATAAATTTTCTATAGAAAATTTGTTATCGATTGTAAATATTATATTAAAAAATTTTAAAGCGATTATAAATTGTCTATAAAAATTTTTTGATTGATTATAAATTTTCTCGAAAATTTTGTATAGAAAATTTTTTTTATGGATTATAAATTTTCTATAGAAAATTTTTTATCGATTATAAATTTTCTATTGAAGATTTTTTATCGATTATAAATTTCTATAGAAAACTCAAAAATTTTTAAAGAGAATTTAAAATCGATTAAAAATTTTCAATATAATATGTTCAATCGATAACAAATTTTTGATAGAAAATTTAAAATCGACAAAAAAATTTTATAGAAAATTTATAATCAATAAAAATTTTAAAATTTTTCTATAGAAAATTAAAAATCGATCAAAAATTTTTAAAGAGAATTTATAATTGATTAAAAATTTTCAATATAATATGTTCAATCGAAAACAAATTTTTGATAGAAATTTTAAAATCGACAAAAAAATTTTATAGAAAATTTATAATCAATAAAAATTTTAAAATTTTTCTATAGAAAAGTAAAAATCGATAAAAAATTTTCCGGAAAATTTATAGAAAATTTTTAAAATTTTTTATCATTATTAATTTTCTATAGAAAAATTTTAAATTTTTTACAGAAAATTTTTAAATTTTCTACAGAAAATTTTTTTATGGATTATTAATTTTCTATAGAAAATTTATTATCGATTATAAATTTTTTATAGAAAATTAATTTTTCAATGTAGAAAAATTTTCAGATTCTGAAACATTTTTAAATAAGGATTTATCGGATTCTGAAAAGTTTTTCCCAATAAATTATGTGAGAATTTATAATCGATTAAAAATTTTCAATAAATATGTTCAATCGATAACAAATTTTCGATAGAAAATTTAAAATCGACAAAAAATTTTTATAGAAAATTTATAATCGATAAAAAATTTAAATTTTTTTATAGAAAATTAAAAATCAATAAAAAATTTTCTATAGAAAATGAAAAATCGATAAAAAATTTTCTAGAAAATGTATAGAAAATTTTTTAAATTTTTTATCGATTATTAATTTGCTATAGAAAAATTTTAAATTTTCTACAGAAAATTTTTTATCGATTATAAATTTTTTATAGAAAATTCATTTTTCAATGTAGAAAAATTTTCAGATTCTGAAACATTTTAAAATAAGGATTTATCGGATGCTGAAAATTTTTTCCCAATAGATTATGTGACATTTTTCCGTATAGAAAAAGTTTCAGATTCTGAAACATTTTTTTGTATAGAATATAAAAATTTCTCCGATTCCAAAAAAAATTCGTATAAAAAAATTCTTAGATTCTTCGACATGGAAAAAGTTTTTGATTCTGAGACATTTTCAGGGATCCGGCTATTTTGTTTTGAACTGTATCGTGCCTTCCACAGGACTCAAAATACAGGCATAATGATAAACTCGTTCTCACTTGTGTTGGTGTCAAAATTTGGATGAGTGTAATATGGTCAACCACCATTACCGCCTACATCGTAAACCAGTTTCCTTTGCGGGTTGTTCGCTTTTGAACTGAAGATGTAGGAAACATTACTTGACCTTTCTTACCGCTTGCTGGACAAAGAACTCATAGCAATTAATATTTAAGACTCCCTTGGCGGTTCTTGGACGACGGCTGTTTGGTCTTCACTCTAATTCATTTTTTAAGCAGAGTGCAGTTTCATTCCTTTTTTTTTTAGCTTCCAGTATAAGTCCAAATGTTGATCACAACCTTGAAATATAAAATTTGTATTGAATCTTCGGGGAATGCCTTTTTAATAAATTAAATATAAACACACATTAAATAAAAACACTCGTAATGAAACTATTAAATACTTACTTCAATGTTAGCACCCCTTAAACGCTTTTCTTCCATTGCAATTTTAAGTACAATTATTTCTCATTTTTAAAATTAAAAAAAATAAAAAAATGATGGGAGATGGAAAATAAAGTACTTAAGTACTCATTTTATTCTCAAAAGCAAGCATTTTTTAATTGGTCGAGGTAACACTTGGCAGGTTATCCCACTAAAAGTATGATACTTTCCAAATAACTTAGGTAAAGTTTACACCAAGGATGGGTACCAATTCGATAAAAGTATTGGTATTGGTATTGGTTTTTAAAATTATATTAGTATTGGTAAAGGTATTGGTTTTCATTTTTTGTTGAATTGGTATAGGTTTCGGTATTGGTTTTGAATTATTTAGGTATTGGGTATTGGTATTGGTTTTAGCCTCGAATTGGTATCGGTTTTTAATAAGTATTGGTATTTATCTTATATCGGTTTTGGTATTTGTATGCAAAAGGTTTTGTCGTTAATATTAATTTATTTAACGTACGTCGTCCTTCTGTCCGCCCCACAGTGCACACTGGGGCGTGATGGTAGGTTTTTTGGCCAAAAGTCTCTACAGGTCGTAAATGTTAACCGATCTTTTTGAAATTCAGAAATTAAGCCTATATTAAGGTAATTAATAAGTACCTTGGAAGTTTTTGAAATCGGACCTACAAGGAAACTATTTCAGGGTGGACACTTCATTTTTAATCAAATTCACAGATGTTATAGATGAATCAATGAAGAGACACTTGTCATTTGTTTATGAATTTGAATTAGAGATAGTCTGTGGTCCCGTTATTTGCGTGACTCAAAAAACCACGTGATTCAGGCGTGAGCGATTTTTATTTATATCACGTGAATATTGAGCGATTTTCATTTAAATTAAGTGACTATGTTAGGGTAGGTTAACCTAACGTAACCTAGGCTAATAAATAAGTGCCTTGAAACTTTTTGGATTCAGACCTACAAGGAAATTTTTTCAAGGGTGGACACTTCATTTTAATTAAAATTTACAGATGTTATAGATTAAACAAATGAAGAGACACTTGTCTCTTGTTTATGTATTTGAATTGGAGATGGTCGCTGGTCCCGTGATTTGCGTGACTCAAAAAAGTGATTTTCATTTAAATCACGTGATATTGAGTTGAAAAATTCTAAGTGAGTGTCTAGAGAGTGGGTCGAATTTTTGCGTGAAGGATTTTTTTTTTTAAAAACCCCTTTATAAAAAATAAATAAATAAAAAAATTGTGGAAACCCCATTTTTTAACTCATCGTTATCAAAAGTTCTACGCCCTATCAAAAAACTGTCTGGGCCAGAATTATCCTTTCTATCCCAACTTTCCAAAAAAATTTTCCGCTTGTGTCCGTTTTCAAAAATGGAATTAAAATAAATTTTATAAAAAAATAAAATTTATAAAAAAAATCGATTTTTTTTTTTTTTTTTTGAAAACTCCCTTTTAAAAACTCATCGTTATAGAAAGTTCCACGCCCTTTCAAAAAACTGTTTGGACCAGAATTATCCTTTTTATCCATACTTTACAAAAAACTTGTCCGCTTGTGCCAGTCAACACAAATTGAAATGCCAAAAATTAAAAAAAAAATATAAAAAATTTTTTGTGAAAAACCCTCTTTTTTAAACTCGTCGTAATCAAAAGTACCACACTACTTCAAAAAACTGTCTGGACCGCCTAACCTGGTATTTCTTTTTTTTTTAATGTATTGAAAACAATTTTTAATACGATAAAAAACTATTTTTCGTGTAACCGGGTTTTCTCGAAATCGGTTTTTTGTGTATTCGGGTTTCATTTTATCCAGTATTAATATAGAAATAAATATGTTTGTACTTTTGGAAAAACTTAAAAATTGTTAATTCATAAAATTAATTTATTCAATTATAAAATGCTCATTTTAACAACTTTAGATTTGTTCATTTCCCTTTCTATTAATATTTTAAACGCAGACGAAAAAACGGGAAAAATGGGCAGGTCAGTCTTAATGCTAGTAAACCAACGAAGATTTTGGCGTCCTAAGTTTTGGATTATGTCGCGGAACATTTTGGAAAAACTATTTAAAATGGAACAATTTTAAAAAATTTAAGAAAATAAATTTAAAAATCACAAAAAAACATAATTGATCATTCCAAGAGAATGGCTGTACCTATTTTTACAAAAATTACAGACAAGGTGCATCAAGTCATACTTAATACAATAGAGCATTCACTTTTTCTAATTTTCTATTTTTTTTTTATCAATTGTAAATAGTTTTTTTAGGCATTTGTGCCTTTTTATTGGCATTAGTACAAATAATGACAATGCCAAAAAATTTCATTGGCAATAAATGCTAATGCTTTTTTTGGCAGTGGCATTAGTTCCAACTAATGCCAATGAAAATTCAATGCCAATTAAAAATTCCCATGTATGGGTTAGATTGACCATTGTACAATCGTCAATATTACCCACACACGATCAATATAAAAGAAGAAGGAGAAGAAGTGCAAAAATCATAATAAATCTATTTGACAGCATTCATCGCGCGGAGGAAAAATTAAAAAAATCCCTAACATTTTTTTATATATTTATATTTTGGAGGGTATAAAAAATAAAAATTTCCTTGATTTTCGATAATCTCAAATGCGTAACAAATTACCTAATTTTTATTGGTCAGTTTTTACTCCATTTATGTCCACTGTACCAATGCGCGAAGAACTTATTTTTCGCTTCTTTTTTAAATAATAATGATAAAATTAAAGTTAAAGCCAACTAAATCAAAAGTGGTTTACAAAAATATATATTTTAAGGCGTTTTAATTTTATCTCTTTTGAGAAAAATTAAAAAAAGGAAAATTTATAAAACTAAAGGCCTATTCACACCTGAGATGAAATCTCGTTCGAACGAGATTTCGATCATATGGTCTGTATCATTTTATATACAACCATCTGATCGAAATCTCGTTCGAATAAGATTTCACCTCAGGTGTGAAGTGGGTATAAGATTCAATTTTATTTTTCCTTTTTTGGAAAAAGGTAGTTTTTTAGTGAAATTAGCACCGGCAGATCTTAAAAATCTTGTCAAAAAAAATGTTTAATATTCCGTTATTCCAGAAAAGCCATATAAATTGCGGTGGTAAGGGGAGATATTTTTTAATTGCAGAAAGATGACACTTAACATTTGTAACAAAATATACCTGAAATTCATCCTTTCATTCTCTCAAAAATAGCAAGTGTGAACCGCACATTATGCATTCTTAAATTCTTTTATAATATGACTGTGCCTCTAATAAAACAAACAAAATTTTTTTTTCTGGATTCTGTTGTTGTGACATATAATTTTGTAACGACTGCTTGATAAAAATTTTGGGATTTCCAAAAAAGGACATTAGTATTTTTTTTTACAACGCAAAGAACAGTGCAGTGACCAAAGACTAACAAGACTTCCGACTCATTTTGTTTTGCTGTCAGAAGACCTAACTCTTTGTATGTATTGGAGTTAGGACCTCTTTAGTATGTGTGTACCTAACTTTATTCACCACCGACCAAAAATATTTTCACCATACACAGAGTTACTTTTTGTTATCAATATTTTTTTTGTTTTGGAATTTTTTCGAAACAAAAAGTGAAAAAACATAATTAAACATTAAACACAACTATTAAAATTAAAATGAATGCATATTTGCAATTAAAATTAAAGAAAAGACAAATATAATTATTAAAATTATAGTATTGCGTATCAACTCTGAATTCGTTTTTGAAATTTACCACCCTATTTCACCACTAATAATGACAATGTCAATATTTTATTTTTGTTTATTTTTATTAAATATTTTTTATCATTGAAAAAAAAACCAAAAAATAAAATTTAATTAAATAAATTATGTAATTAAGAAACAGTTTAAGATTTTAATAAATTTTATTATAAAAAAACCCACTGATATTTTTCCTATATAAAGTTTTTCTTCCACATTTTGCACATCGATAAAGTCGGAGATTCTGAGTATTCCTTTTCATTAGGAAAAGTTTTGGTTTCTATAAAATTGTTCCTGTACAAAAAGTTTCATATTCGTTTATTTTTTTGAAGAAAGTTTTCCATCAAAGGACTAAATTGAAAACTTTCTTTATAAAGAAAGTCCTTTGAATGTTGGGTTATTCAATAGAAAAAACTCCTTTCAAACTGAAGCAGCTTCCATAGGAAGACTTTTTTGTTCTAGAAATATTTCTAAAACATTATTTTATAAAAAAGGTTTCACATTCTGAGACATTTTTCTGATAGAAAAAGTCTCAGATTCTGAGATATTTTTCTGATAGAAAAAGTCTCAGATTCTAAGACATTTTTCTTATAGAAAAAGTCTCAGATCCTGAGACATTTTTCTTAAAGAAAAAGTCTTAGATTCTGAGACATTTTTCTTAAAAAAAAAGTCTTAGATTCTGAGACATTTTTCTTAAAGAAAAAGTCTTAGATTCTAAGACATTTTTCTTACAGAAAATGTCAGATTCTGAGATATTTTTCTAATAGAAAAAGTCTCAGAGATTATTCTTATGAAATCTCGTAATCTCGAAATCTAATGACTTCAAATTTTAAAACTTCTTTAAATTTTGTTTCTAAAGAATAAAAAACTCAGTTTAATAGTTTATTAAAAAACGAATGGGTTCTATATAACTATAATACAAATATTCAGAATCTAATATTTTTTTTTTCTATTTAAAAAAACATTTTTCCTATAGAAAAAGGCTGCCAATACCAACTTCAATGACCGTTACGATGAAATCTGCAAAATTGGCCACCTAATTTTGTTAGATATGATATCTATAAAATCTAATGACTTCAAACTTAGGAACTGATTTAAAGTTTGTTTCTTAAGAATAATAAAACTCAGTTTAATATTTTCTTAAAAAAAAAAAACAACGGCTATTTTTTTTGCATTATTTGCGATTTATTTATTTAAATGCTTTCTATATAATTATTCATACATTTAGACTTTAAGCAATTTTTTCTATTAAAGGTATCGAATTTCTATTAAGGGTATCTCAGATTCTGAGTCACTTTTTTACAGAAAAAGTCTCAGATTCTGAGACATTTTTTCTACAGAAAAAGTCTCAGATTCTGAGAAATTTTTCCTGTAGAGAAAGTCTCAGATTCTGAGACATTTTTCCTATAGAAAAAGTCTCACATTCTGAGACATTTTTCCTAAAGAAAAAGTCTCAGATTCTGAGACATTTTTCCTATGAAAGTCTCAGATTCTGAGACATTTTTCCTATAGAAAAAGTCTCACATTCTGAGACATTTCTCCTACAGAAAAAGTCTCATATTCTGAGACATTTTTCCTATAGAAAAAGTCTCAGACTCTGAGACATTTTTCCTATAGAAAGTATCAGGTTCTGAGACATTTTTCCTATAGAAAAAGTCTCAGATTCTGACACATTTTTAATATAGAAAAATCTCAGAATCTGAGACATTTTTCCTATAGAAAATGTCCCAGATTCTGCCACATATATCCCAAAGAAAAAGTCTCGGACTCCACGACGTTTTTTCTATAGACAAAGTCTCAGATTCTGAAACATTTTTCTTATAGAAAAACTCTTAGATTCGTAAACATTTTTCTTATAGAAAACTCTCAGATTCTGAGACCTTTTTCCTATAAAAAAAAGTCTCAGGTTCTGAAACATTTCTCCTATAAAATAAGTATCAGATTCTGAGACATTTTTAATATATAAAAATCTCAGAATCCGAGACATTTTATAGAAAATGTCCCGGATTCTGAAACATTTTTCCCAAAGATAAAGTCTCGGACTCTAAGACGTTTTTCCTATAGACAAAGTCTCAGATTCTGAAACATTTTTCTTATAGAAAAGCTCTCAGATTCTGAGACATTTCTCCTACAGAAAAAGTGTCAGATTCCGAGACATTTTTCCTAAAGAAAAAGTCTCACATTCTGAGACATTTTTCCTACAGAAAAAGTGTCAAATTCCGAGACATTTTTCCTACAGAAAAAGTCTCACATTCTGAGACATTTTTCCTATAGAAAGTCTCAGATTCTGAGACATTTTTCCTAAAGTATAAGTCTCAGATCTCGGGGAATTTTCCTAAAGAAAATGTCACAGATCCTGAGACATTGTTCCTATAGAATGTCTTATTTTCTTGTAGAAAGTCTCAGATTGCAAGACATTTTTCGTATGAAAAAATTAGATTCGCAACATTTCTACTTTTTCATACTTTTCCCGAAAAACGGGTACAACCAAACGCGTTTGCAAAAACTGATGCGACCACAGGAAACGCGTTTCCTTGCCATAAAGTTTGCATTGGGTATGGAAAACCAGAAATCCACAGAAAAATACACAGGCAACTGGAAGATACAAGAGAAACACCGATAAATATTTCAATCTAAACCACAACAAACTAAAAAATTAAGTAATAACTACCTTTAATAACATAATTTAACATGAACAATATTCATTGCAAATGTATTTTCATCCCCTCTTTAGAACAGAAATCTGGAAAAAAAACAAATGGGAGTTTGTACGATTTTGACCTTAAATAATACAATTTATTAATTTAAAACCAAAATGTATATTAGATTTTCATTTACTTACCAAGTTTCTTTTGTAAAAAAACAAAAATCATCCAAAAATTCGATATTTTATTAAAAAATTAATAAACAACTTTTTTGTTTATATTTTGATTACAAATGTCATATTTTTTTATTTCACCACGCTTTCACAAGTGTGTTGAATACACAGTACCTGTATGTGTGAATTAATTTATTGAGGTTATGTAGAGTCGGAGGTCTTGTTAGTCTTTGGCAGTGACATTCAATATATGTGCATCACATATTAATAATGTTTGCAAAAGAAAAAATTTCATTACAGAAAAGGTCTAAATTTTTTAAGATATACTTTTATTAGGGGTCATAAAAATCACGTAACGTGACAAAAAATATTTGTTTTATGTTTTTATGGCTTTTAAAAATCAAGTAGCTAACTCCTTTTTGTTATATTAAATTAAATTAAATTAAAACAAACGAAAATAAGAATACAAAAAAACCGAAACAAAACCGATACGAAAGTAGAAAAAAATGAATTGGTATTGGTTTTTTATTGGTATTGGTTTTGAAGAATAAAAGTATTGGTTTTTAATTGGTATTGGTAGTGGGGAATCAGTATTGGTTTTTTATCGGTATTGGTATCGCACAAATAAAGGTATTGGTTTTTAATTGGTATTGGTTTTCAATTTGAATTGGTATTAACGGGTATTGGTATCGAAAAGGTATTGGTACCCATCATTGGTTTACACTTTAAAAAAACAACAATGTCAAATATTTAAATATTATAAATGAATAAGATTAAAAATGGTGCAACAAAGTGAACTTTGTTATAATACAAAATAAATGGCAATGGCAATTTTAACTCAAACTTTGGAAATTTATATATAACTTATATATTTTTTTTTTTGAAACCATATAAAAAAAATTTTACCTAAGCTACAGTACAGAGTAAAAAGTTTTGGGTTAAATTTAAAACCTAGCTTAACACATTTTAAACCACCTTGGAATTAAATTAAAAGTTAAAACCAAGATGGTTTATATGTTAAACCACATAGGGATTAAAAATTTGGTTTTCTTTATGTTATTTCTTTTAGTTTTATTTTAATGCCAAAAAATTATTAAATTTCTCTCTTAAAAACTAATAAAAAATAAACGTCAAACGTCATCAAAAAATTGTATTTCATCAAGTTTAAAATTAACACTTAACAAGGAATTGAAAACAGCTGTTTTGCCAAAACATCTTATTCATTCAATGAAAGTGTGTAAAAATGTTTGCAATGTACGCAAAAGTAAAAAACTTATGGAAAATTTTACGTTATCAGAATTTGTGATCCAGAAAGTGAAATTTTGACTCCGACCGGAATATTAATATCATGTAAGTATTGACTACTAACGTTTTACAATCGTTTTTAATTTAATTTTGTTTAACCTTACTTTTAGACCAGCCGAATCTTGAAGCAGAAGGCAGAGACTGGAATTTTTGATTGGGCAGTGGATTTATTAACTTTGAAAACCTTCCAGAAATAATTAATTACACAATACTGATCCAGCATCTGATTTTGTTTCTTTTGATGGAAAGACATAAACAAACCATGCCGAAATTGATTTGGAAGACCCCCAGGAATAATTTCGTAATATAGAAGCATTATCACTTTTCTATGTAGTTTTACGGAGTGTGTGTGAAAAATGCATCAACATTCCTCTTGATTTTAACTTTATTCAGGTATTTGATCTGTATTTTAAGTCTTCTTATTATTCAATACACAAAAATATTAAAAAAACATAACCTTACTTTTGTTTTATTTATTTTTGGGGAAATTTCATATTTTTAGTCCTGCCTGGATTAAAATTAACACCCGTTTAGGTATAAAATTATTTACATTAATAAAACTATTTTGGATTTATTTTAACACCAAAAAATAGGTTAAAAAGTCACTCTCACTCTCTTTTTATCTCTTTAAAAGTATACTTTTAATGGAATTAATTTAATTCTTTTTGTCTTTGATATATATACACACCAGCTAGGAATTAAAATTAACCCAAAACTTTTTACTGTGTAGTTATTCTTACACCAGTTATTTTTTTGCGTGTACAGTTTACTTTGTAATTTTACTATTATATGTTGGTAAATTTATTTTAAAAATTTTTTAGGTAAATTTACAAATAAGTGAATTATTTATTTTACATAACAAAAAAATATTCGGGGCTATTCCTGTTGTCATAAACGCGTTTAAAACGCGACGAAGGTAATTTTTGGTATTCCTGAATACGTTGGAGATGATACAGACGAAAAACATATGTTTTTTCGTTATCATTGACATTCGACGTATTCCTCAGTTCGTCTTCGACGCCAGATTCATACAATTTTGTTCGACATCTTTTTTGGCGCGTTTTTATAGAAAATTGTGTTTTTTTTAACTAAATCATTAAAACTCATAGAATTTTCTTTTAAATATCAATTAAGTGTTTTATTTTTGTATAAATGATGTAATAAAAATGTCTCCGGCAGAATAAAAACCATGAAAATGCAAATTGCATTTGTTCCCGGACTGTGCCACACAGAGACGGATTTTTGTTTATGGCGATTTTTTGTTTAATTTCTGAAGTTTAAAATACTTATTCTTAATTTTTTAATTATATATATTATAGTAAGATTGAAAATAAATATAAAATATGACCCGCAATGTAATTTTAGTTAATTTACAATTCATGTTATTTTATATGTTTTGTTGTTTTTTTGTGTTTTGCTAGTGATGACAAAAATTAATAGATATTCCTTCACCGATACCACTGAAGTATTGTAGAATGTGGTGAAACTCGGTCGTCGAAAGTGAAACTCATTCGACGTCGAAGTGATGCGCGTATTTAGAAATAAGGATGATTATAAAGTGTTTAGATTTTTAAGCCATTTAAATGAAACTTTTGAACAATTCCCTTGTAAAAATGCTTTTTTATATATCCATGTATAATATGATACAAATATATCTAATTTTACATATATTTAAATATCTCATTATATAAAATTATATAAAATTATATAACAAATTACTCAGATAAGACCAAAATTCGTATCAAATTTTATAAAATTTGTTCTGAAGTTATATCAAGTTTTATATAATTTGATACGAATTTTGGTCTTATCCGATTGATTTTTTATATAAATAAATATAATAAGATATAAATATGTAAAATAAGATATATTTTTTATCAATTTATACATGGCTATATACGAAACCATTTTTACTAGGGAAATTAAGAATTGGAATTACTCCTCTTTGTGTTGAATAACCCGTATTCACCATCATTCGTGTTGTATTCATTTGGCAGAAACTTAATCCATCTTAACTTTTAACAGAGTTGTATTTTTCCCATTGCTAACCCTTAGTAGGACTTTTCAAGTCTTGAAAAATGTCCGTTAGGTTTGAATTTGTGTTACAATTACTACACAACTCATTAGTTTGAATTATTTTTTGAAGAAATCGTTTTATGTAAACTGTTATAAATGAGTTTTCAAAATATTTTATATTTCAAACAGTTAAACTTATTTTTTATAGACATCTGTCAGCAATAGAGTCCCCGCACAAAAATGTCGGTGACGTTTTTTTTCATACAAATTTGGCAAGAAAAAACGCTCGACCGAAAACCGCCTGAATCTTTGAATTTTTTGATATGAAAATGTTACCACGTTTTTATAAATATTTCGATTATTTTCGATAAAGTAAACAAAAAAATGTGATCTCTAAAAAAATATTTGAAATTCTAAAAAAAACACAAAAAAACTATTGAATATAAGAAAATCAAATATTTATTAAAATAAACAATAAAATTAAATAAAAAAAGTGTCGAAAAAGAGAAAAATAGTGTAAATAGCCTTTGTTTTGCGCCTATACTCTCTCATGACCGAAACCGTCAACCGCTCCGAATTGTTGTGCGGGGACTAGTGTTTGGGGTCCGGGAATTCCCGGGTCGTATTTCCCGGGAATTCCCGGGAAAAGACTGACGGGAATTCCAGGGATTTTTTTTAATTTTTCCCGGGAAATCCGGGAATTTTATAAAATAAACCATTTTACATAAAAATGGTTTATTTTAATTTAATTTTTAATATCTTTTTTACATACAGGTATAATTACATTTGCTATTTTTTGTATTTTTTCTATTTGGAAGAACAGTGCTAATATATATTCATAGGAAAACTGACCAAGTGTAAAAAGTATGACAATATCATGAAAAAACTTCAAAAATTCAAAAAAATTACAACGGTTAATGATAATTTTGCTAAGACTGTCAAAAAAATATAAAAATTTTGAACCTAGAATTTAAATTTCCAGAACAAATATTAAAAATGCTGTCAACTTTATTAGTTTTTGCTCGAATAACGCAGTTTTACATTTTTTTGCGATTTTTAACTATTTTTGCGTTTTTTTGTGGGGAAAAAAGTTGCATTATTTTTTTGTTCTGTTTTATTGTATTTCACGATTTTTAACTTTTAGTTTTTGATTTTTTATTTTTTAATTAATTGTTTATCTCTAAGAAAACTGTTTTTAATAGAAACTTGGTAAAATTTTATTGTTTTTTATGATTTATATTAATAATGAATATTTCCCGGGATTCCCGGGAATCCCGGGAAAAAAATTATTTTTTTCCCGTTTCCCGGGAAATTGATAAGTCCGGGAATTCCCAAACACTAGCGGGGACTCATAATGATTTTTTTCAAACAGTTATTTAAAATTGATATTTTGAATTTTTGTTTTTTTTTTCCTGTGAAATTGTTTCAACAAATTAAATATTTATTTTTTCTCTGAACATTAATAAAAAAAATTAATCAACAATGGGTCGCAAAAAAGACTGTCCCACCAGGGAATTTTATGTGCTAGTCGGAAATGCTTGGAAGTGTAAAATGTGTGACACTGTTGTGGGAGGTGATCAGAGAACAAAGCCGACCGGCTTCGAGTCGGCGCACAGCCGCTGCCGACATTTTTAGTTGCCCAAGCCGCCGCCGACTAAGGCGGCTTTTGTCGGCTGAATTTCTTAGCCGACTTTCTCAGCTAAGCCGATTGAATTTACAAATTATATACATATTTTATTTTTATATGAAATTTTTTTTAATATTTTTTTATATTTATGCTTTCTTAAGATTTTTTTTTGGTTTTGCGTTGAACTGTTTTAATTATTTATGTTTTACCGCTAAATCTAGCGATTTTAACTTACCAAGCGATTTTCAAAAGAAACAGTCTGCATCAATGATATAATTATTTTTCTGTGGCAGCATTGCATTCTAATCACTATTTTATTACTCTGGCAGCATTGAATATATTAACGCTAAATTTGTTGTTTAATATCCCGTTACTTTTTTAGCGTCATTGTCGAAAACTATTCAGTGCCGAAAATTTTCTAAAAATGACGTAAAAAAATATTTTTCGAAAGATTCCAATAATTCATCAGTTTCATCAGATTCAGATTCTGACTCAGACGATGCATCGATTATAAATAAACACATTTCGCCAAATGCAGACATATCATATGAATATCTATTTAAAAGAAAATAAGTCTTAAAAAAATGGCAAAGGTTGTAGTAAACGAATCTGGCATATCAGAATGCTGGAAATATTTTGGGGAATTATATATGAAAAACAGACAAATATTACCAAAATACAAATTTTGCAAATTATGCATGGATGAAAGTATTTTGAAAGGGTAAGTATTTTTGAATTCTTCAAACCCGCATAGCAGCTAATTTATTTAAAGTTTTGGAAAATCAACATCCACCACAAACTACATTAATCACCTTCGCACGGTGCACAATATGGATGTTAAATCATTAACTTATAAAAAAAACTTCACTAATGACACAAACGGCCTTAGAGTCCTCCTCCAAAAATAATAATAAATTTCAAAATGGACGTCGAATAGCTGAGTTGTGCTGCTGGGACCTACAGGCATTCAAAATAGTTGAGCGGCCTGGTTTCCAAAAATTTATAAAATTTTTAAACCCAAAAACGGAAATTCCAACAGACCGAACAATTTCAACTGCCGCGCTGAATGATGATCATAGACATCGGCCACGTAAAAAAAGTTCTAAATTCATCACCGAAAAACATAGCCCTTGTTTTGGATATGTGGTCGGACCAGTATAAGCACCTATCGTACATCAGTATAAAAGTTCACTACTGTAAAGATTTTAAGATGGAAATTGTAACGTTGAAAACGGAAATTTTGGCACGGCCACACACTGGACTGGCTGTAGCGAATTAAATTGAGGAGGCTCTGGGTGAATTCAATTTTTGACACACGATATTTTGAACAACGAACGTTTTAGCCAGCATAAACAGCGTAGTAGCAAAATTAAAACAGGTATACCGTAGCCTAATGTATAGCTCTGAAGAAATTTCGAAACTACAAAACTTAGAAGACCAAGGAGAAGTAGCAAAAATTATTATTGAAGCCCAAGGTCTCTTAGAAAGCCTGGATACTGATAACCAATTTCCTAGTTTCGTGGATCCCATCGACCATCATTAAAAAACTCCGTTCCGACTCGCTGGAATTCGCTGTTGGTAATGATAAATAGTTTCGTCAAAAACATCAATATTATAAACTTAGCTTTACTTAGACTTAAACGGGAACCATTGATAATTCCAGATATGGAAAAAAAAATAATAAAAGAGTTCGGAGATTTTCTTCAAATATTTGAAAATTCAACAAAATACCTCCAAGGACAAAATAAGCCAACACTGTCGTCGTGTATTTACTTCTAAGTATGAAAGTATAATGACATCGCTGGAAAAAACGGAAAAAGAATCTTGTTTTCATCCAAGCATTAAATTATGCAATTTTGCAACAGAAAATTTGGGAAATCGTTTTAAATTTTCCAAAATACATGTAGTTGCTGCCCTTATGGACCCATGCCAAAAAAATTGTAGTGTATTAGAAAAATATTTAAAACGAATTCCAAAAAATGCTTCAAATTCGTTTCAGTTACAAAATGATGTAGAGTTTTCTATTTCAAGAGAAGAACTAATCATACATGAAATAGAAAAAAAAACAAGAAATGGAAGACAACCAACCGTCAACCATCACCAACTCAATCCCAGGAACCAAACAAAAAAATCCAGGTACAGTTCCACTTGTTCAATTAATTTTTTTTTTACTAATATTATATTAATCCTTAGAAAATTTCAAGCACACGTCAGCAAATGTTACAGTTTCTGGCTACAACAACTGTTTCGGAAAAAAGTACAAATTTAGAAGTAAGAAAATACTTTGAAACACAAGTTGACGAAACCGAAAGTATTGATTGGTGGCAGGAGCATAAACAAGTAATAAGAGTTACATGCGAATTGAATACATTGGTAAACAATTTTTGTCTTTCAGCTCTTTCCAAATGTTGCTAAACTGGCCAATGTTTGCTTTGGAATTCCGGCAACATCAGCTTCCTCAGAACAAGCATTTTCATTTGCTGGTAATTGCGTTAATGAAAAGAGAAGTAGACTCCATCCAGTGAAGAAGCAACTTTTTGTTCATGACAATATGAAAGTGGTTGAACCATTTTTATAAAAAAAGCACACTTTTTTATCTTTATTTATATGCTTTAAATTTGACAATACTGAAATTCTTTAATTTTTATGTTCCTTATATTTATTTTTTTATAAAATAAATTAATTAGAAACTGTCGGCTATTAGCCGACTCTTAGCCGCCGCCGACTGTTTTTTAGCCAAGCCGCCGCTGCCTACTTTTTAAAGTCGGCTTCGTTCTCTGGAGGTGATCATTTATGCCTTTATGATACTTGCTTTTTTCAAGTTACTTGTTGCTGCATTTATTAGGGTTTTTCTATGGGAATTTCGATAAATTCAAAATTTTTGGTTGAAGTTATCGAAATTTTTATAGAAAAACCCTAATAAATGCAGCAACAAGTAACTTGAAACAAGCAAGTATCATACGCACTTTAACAAACTTGAAAAGACATCTCAAACAAGCACACAAGCAAGTGCCGCAAGTTGATGCCCAACCTGTTACAAAGAAGGTGAAATTTTCGGTGGGGTATTCAACTTCGGAAGTAAAGGAAGCACCGCCTTTGCTGTAAAACTGATTCAATATGGATTGGGCTTTAGCGTACACTAAGAAAAAAAAAATTTTCAAATCAAGCAAAAACAATCTCAAATTAAAAAGAAAACAGTGACACAAGTCAACAAACTTTGTTTTTGCTTAAGCTAAGTACTCTGTTTCTTACGGTGAAAATTTCACTTAAACTTTAAACGCCTCAAATTGCAATAAAACATTTAAAAATCAAGAACTTTTGACAATGATAAGAAAGAAACGATCATAACAAAACTGAAATGTCACTTTTTCACGGCAATTTAAATTGTCTTGTATAATAAAAATGAGTGAAAACTTTTTTAACAATTTCCCCTTAATTCCTCGCGTTGCCAATTTATTTTTTTTTTATATGGAGTTTGACAGATTTTTTCCCGTGAAACCGAACAGAGTACTTAGCTTTAATTTGAAAATGTTTATTTTCATTTTTAAAATGGACGAATAAAACTAACGTTTTAAAATCAAAGTTGCTTCATTTTTAATTTAAAATTGAGAAATTTTTGATTTAAGGTTGATATAACTTTATTTTTTTGTTGTTCCATTTTATTTTATTAATTAAAACAATTTTTTTTAATTTTTAAACTAAACAATTTATTTAAAATTATATGCAGTTTTGTATAAAATTTGTTTTTTTATGTGCAAACCACCAAACTGTGGTAAAAACTTATATTACTTAAAAATTTCACTATGTATTATACTTAACCTCTTAAACTTAATATTTTTTTATTATCCTCTCTGGGAATTGAATTGTAAAGTTGATTTAATAATTATCATCAATTACTTTTTCCACGATAACGCGATTAAACCAAAGAAGCCCCTACACCAAAGAAGAACAAAATCGTGTTAGATCAAAAAAAAAAAACATATTAAACTTTGGCCGCTGTTCCAAAAAAAGTAATTCACATAAAAAATGTGAAAAAGAAAATTTCCGAATTTTTTTGATGTTCTAGATTTCACATCCGAATTTATTTTTCGTTTTGTTTCACATAAATAAAATTTGGTGAAAGTAAAACGAATGTACTTTTTTCCTTATATTTTTTAAAATTTTAATTATTCGATTTCAACTTCGAATGAAAACGTGACCAACAAAACAATAAACTTGATTTCATGTGATTCGGAAATTTTCATGTGAATTGAAAAGTTGTGAAAGACAGAACAGAGGCATTTATAACTTACCATTACTTATAGATATTTTCCTTAAACTTAATTTTTTACAGATTATATATCTGAGTTATTATTTTGAGTGTACATACTATATGTATGTACACTCAAAATAATAACTCTGTTAAATTACAGAAAAACTCTGCTAATTTAACAGAGTACACCATACTTTTCCAGCTTACAACATTTCTTGGTAATTTTACTAAAAAACTCTGTAAAATGATTTTGACAGAAAAAACCTGTTAATTTACAGAGTTTATAGTAAAATATTGGTTAAATATAAAAGCTTTTTTACAGAGAAAACTCTGTAATTTTACTATAAAACTCTGTAAAATGATTTGGACAAAAAAAAACTGTTAATTTACAGAGTTTCTAGTAAAATATTGCTTAAATAGACCACCATTTAAAAAACTACTATACCACCATTTAGCAAAGAAAACTATATGTTTGTAAAATACATTTGATGCAAACAAAAAAAAAAATACAGAAAAAACTCTGTAAATGTACAGAGTTTAGTTAAATGCATGTTATTTTGTAAAATTTTTATAAGATTTCTGAAAAAAAAAATTTTGATAACTTTTTTTGCTACTTTTTCAACTTTTTCTCAAAAAAAAAATATTGAGATAAAATTTTGATGTTTGGTAACAAAAACTACTCAAAACAGAAAACTTTTTTGGTTATAAAAAAATACGAAGTATTTTGCTTAGATCTGTATTTTAGCAGAAAACTCTGTTAATTATCTGTAAAATTATGATTACAAAGTAAAAAGTAATATAACAGAGGAACTTTGTTTTTTTTGTCACAACAAAATACAAAGTATTTTCTTTTAATCTGTATTTTGACAGAGAACTCTGTCAAAAATCTGTTGAATTGAGATTACAGTCATTTTACAGAGTATTTTACAGAGTTATTATTTTGAGTGTATATCTTATGGATTATTCCTTTTTAACAAAAATTGCCATTTTTTTTTTTTTGCAAAAATTAAGCCATGACGCAATACATTTTTTTAAAAGATGAACATTAAAATTGAAAATGTTTTCATCTTAAAATTTGAAATATGATTTTGAAATGTCAATTCACAACTAAAATTTAAATTGTTTAACATCAAATTGAAAATGAAACAATATTGTTTTTAAAATGAAAATTTGAATTGACAATAATTCAAATTTGTAACGATTTTTACGACAGCATAATAAATTTAAGATTATTCATTTTTAAATTGAGAGGTTAACAAATTTAAAACAAAAATATTTATTTTTAAATCAACATACTTCAGTATAAATAATAAAATTTTTTGAAAATAATATTTTTTTATAAATCAAAAATGAAAATTTTTGATTTGAGTATGCCTTTTTCCCTCAGTGTATATACGTTTAAAAAGCATTCCAGATGGATCTATATTGTAGCACTTTAAGAAATATATGCGCTAACAAAACAGCACAATTAATTAATCCATTTTACAAAAAAATGATGCTCAAGAGTCAGTTTTTCCCGATTTTTTATATATTTTTTTTTTTAAACATTTTTAAAATAACAGTTATTGTGATTTTTTTATACCAAATAACTGTTTCGAAAAACTTTTTTCAAAACAAGTTCAAAGAAACAGTTAAAAAATTTAAATACAAATATAAAATAACAGTTTCAAAAAATTTGTTCATATAAAAATTTAAAATAACAGTAAAATATGAATTTTTCAATAAAAATCTAAAATTTTTTTTTTTTTTGCAAATATTAAATTTACCGTATTACGTAATCCATATTTGCAGATAATATGGTAATAGCACATGATTTTTTTACAATAAAATTTACCACATAACAGTTAATTATGGTCTCTGATTTGTACACCATTTTTTTGTAATTTGCGTTAACTAAAATACCACAATTTGTGTATTTATACTATATACACTGTCTCAAACAATTGTCCGTACCCCACACAATCAAAAAAATATTTGCTTATATTTCGAAAAATACTTAACCGATTCTCATGAAATATTTTTTTTTAAAAAGATCAACAATTGTTTATAATAATTGCACACTAATAATAAAACAAACGTGCTTCATTATTATTTTATACAAAAAAATATATAAAAAGTCCAAAAAATCAACTCAAAAAATTGTCCGTACGGGGAGGAAAAAATAAATTTTATGTTTATAAAATGATATTAATGGGCCAGTATGATATCCTTAACATCGAGTACGATATCCTTTGGCCGAAATTACTTCTCTGAATCGGTTATTTATAGGTAGACCCATCAATTGTCTGGTTTCAGGTTCAATATTCCGCCACTCCTCAAAGATAACATATTTAAGCAATAGTTGATGGGTTATTGTATGCTGCCGATTTTGTTTTCTCCAAAAAATCCTATAAATGTTCTATGGGGTCTAAATATCGCCTCTCGGACATGTGTGGAACCACTTCTTCTACCTTTTAATGCAGTCATTCTCTCACAACCAAGGGAGTGTGCTTTAGGCAATTGTCGTGTTAGTATCCAAAGTTGGTTCGAATGTCGAATTTAGTCGCACTAAGCTTATAATATTCTTTTAAAATGTCTAAATAATGAAATTTCCTCATTTTGGGTACTAAAAATCCAAGCTTTACGACACCTCCAGGCTCTACTTCACCCCACACCATCACGGAGCCTCCACCGTGTTTCACTGTTGCATTGAAATGTTTTAGCTGCAACGCGAAGTGGAACACTCCGACACAAAAATCGTCTACCATCTGACTCAAAAATATTAAAATTACTTTTGAAAAACAGTTATATTTACGACAAAAGTAATTTTGATACTTTTGGGTCGAATGGCAGACGATTTGTATGTTGCAGCCAAAGAATTTCAAAGCAACAGTGAAACACGGTGGAGGCTCTGCGATGATGTGGGGTGCAATGGTGCCTGGAGGTGTCGGAAATCTTGGATTTTTAGTACCCAAAATGAGGAAATTTAATTATTTAAGACATTTTTAAAGAAAATTAAAAGGTAAGTGCGACTAAATGGGACATTCGAACCAACTTTAGATACTAACACGACAATTGCCCAAAGCACACTCCCTTGGTTGTGTGAGAATGACTGCATTATAAGGTGGAAGAAGTGGTACCACACATGTCCGAGAGGCAATATTTAGGCCCCATAGAACATTTAAAGGGTTTTTTGGAGAAAACAAAACCGGCAGCATACAATAACCCATCTACTATTGCTTAAATATGTTATCATTGAGGAGTGGTGGACTATTGGACCTAAAACCAGACAATTGATGGGTCTACCTATAAATAACCGATTCAGGGAAGTAATTTCGGATATCGTACTCGATGTTAAGCATATCATACTGGCCCATTAATATCATTTTATAAACATAAAATTTATTTTTTCCTCCCCGTACGGACAATTTTTTGAGTTGATTTTTTGGACTTTTTTTATATTTTTTTGTATAAAATAATAATGAAGCACGTTTATTTTATTATTAGTGCGCAATTATTATAAACAATTGTTGATCTTTTTAAAAAAAAAATATTTCATGCGAATCGGTTAAGTATTTTTCGAAATATAAGCAAATATTTTTTTGATTGTGTGGGGTACGAACAATTGTTTGAGACAGTGTAATTGTTCTTCTACTAATAATTTTTCTAATTTTGTCCGCGTGACACGAATTTTTCGTGATTCACGCGTGAATCACTCGTGATCGTGAGTGAAATTTATTTTTACTCACGTGATCGTGAGTGCGCGTGATTATAAAAAATTGTTTCGTGCGTGAGTAATTTTTGTTTCGTGAGTTTGCGTGATTGTTTTGTGGTGTTTGAAACATAAAACGAGTAAAAATATATTGAATTTGAAGGGTAATTAATTAAAAATTGTGATTTTTATTATTGTTTTAAGGAAATTCAATACTTTTTGTGCAAGAAATCGAAAGACGTAAAATAAAAATTTGCTAATTTTAATTTCGTGAGTCTTCGTGAGCGTGATTATTTCGTGAGCGTGAGAAAAATTTTAGTTACTCACGTGAGCGTGCGTGAACATGAGCAGAAAAAATTATTTCGTGCGTGATCGTGCGTGAGAAATATTTTTATTTCGTGAGCGTGAGCGTGCGTGAGCCAAAATTCACTCACGCGCCCATCTCTAATGTAAATAAACAAATTTTTTGCAAGTTTATGAAACAAATTTGAAAATTTAAAAAACAAAATTGTATACTTACAGAAAAAAGTTGTAATTTTACAAAAATTAAGTAGAAAATACAAAAACAATATTGTAAATTTACAAATTGTTTGGTTAAACTACTGTTTTTACGGCAAAAAAAATAAGAAAAATTGTATATTTACAATAAATATGGTAAATATTGTAAATATACAAGTTTTTTGTCATTTAAAATTTTTTTTATTTTCTACTTTATTTTTTGTAAGTCTACAATTTGTTTTGTAAATTTTTTTTTTTTTTTTTTGCAAATTTACAATTTTTATTGTAAATTAGAGATGCGCGCGTGACACAATTTTTTCGTGATTCACGTGATTCACGCGTGATCGTAAGTGAAATTTATTTTTACTCACGTGATCGTGAGTACGCGTGATTATAAAAAATATTTTCGTGCGTGAGCGAGTAACTTTTGTTTCGTGAGTTTGCGTGATTGTTTTGTGCTATTTGAAACAGAAAACAATTAAAAAAATTGTGATTTTAATATTTTTTTTTTATTTTTTTAGGGAAAATCAATACTTTTTGTGCAAGAAATCGAAAAAAGTAAAACAAAAATTCGTTAATTTTATTTTCGTGAGTCTTCGTGAGCGTGAGAAAAATTTTAGATACTCACGTGAGCTTGCGTGAACGTGAGCAGAAAAAATAATTTCGTGCGTGATCGTGCGTGAGCAATATTTTTATTTCGTGAGCGTGCGTGAGTCAAAATTCACTCACGCGCCCATCTCTATTGTAAATATATGAGTTTTTCAATATTTTTTGCGGTAAAAACTGTAGTTCAACCAAATAATTTGTTAATCTACAATTTATTTTTTCATTTTCTAATTTTTTTTTGTAAAAAACCTTTTTCTATAAGTTTGCAATTTTGTTTTGAAAATTTACCAATTTTTTTTTGTAAATTTCCAAAAAAAAATGTTCACCTCGAAGTTAATATTTTACAAAAAAAAAAATGTAAATTTATATTTTCTCCAAATTATTAAAAATAAACCACTGTACACCGTTGCGTATGATTGTTATTTAAATGCAATAACAAAATTAAGCATACGCCACTTATACAGTTTTCAAGCAATTATTATTATAATTAAAGTTCACCAACATCAAATGCGTGTAAAAAAATCTAGCGCGGAACTAAAAAAGAAGCCTTGAGGTTTTTGTTATGGAATATGTCAACTTTAATTTGCTTTTGGTTTCATACCATTCCGATTTTGGTTGTTTCTCATGAAATTTGTAAGACTTAAATTAATCTAAAGCGTTGAACATTTCTCATATTTAAAAAAAAAAAGTGAATTTGTTTAAAAGGATGAAAAGCAATACGTATTTTTAAGTTGACAAAAAAATACAGAAACTTGAAAAACTTATTTTAAAATAATTGCTCTTCAACAATATTTTAAAAACTTATACGTTAGGTACACACATGATACCATCCAGGAAGTCTTGGAGGAGGGGCACTCAAAAGCCCACGAGCAAGTGGGCTTTGGAGTCTATTCGGAATAGCTTGGATTGAGCCTGACTCGAAGATTTTACCAGGCAGAGATGCTGGCAAAAAGAAATTGGCTGACTTGTTGAGATGCAATGTATTGTCTTCAACTGCAGTCAACATCTATTCTGAAAGCCAAGTCGTGTTAATTGTACTGGACAGACGGACGACCAAAGGTAGGGCAGGGCCAGTGAGGAGCCAACATCTCTCTCCTCCTCTCGTTGACGTGTTTCGTTTAATTTAGTTTTTGATGTGAATTTTAATTGTTCGGACGGATGGGTTAGGGTTTTGGCGGGATGGACCGATCTGTGAGTGTATTTGTGTTCGTGGTGTGTTAGCCGGCACTAGCCGCCCTAATGCCTTTTCCGGTGACCGTAACAAATGGCCCTTAAGTCAATGTTTCTGAAAAATATATCTGCCCTTAACTGACACACGTTTCTAATGAGATGGCCAAGCAGTTTGACATACGACTCATATCGATCCCAGGGCACAGAGACATTGCAGGGAATTGCAAAGCCGATAAGCTGGCAAGACTGGGAACTACCTTACAGGTTCCAACCGAATTGGAATGTGTTAGTATGCCTCGACGATGTGTTCCGCTACGGAGACTAATCAAAGATAGGCAAATGGATGGGCGTGTGAGACAACACACAAAAATTTTGCCTTCTCTTAATCAGAAGCGCACAAATGAGCTGATATCGCTTCCACCGGACACTGCTTTTAGGCAAGCACGCAGTGCGGTTTAATCCCAGCAAAATTTTTTGAAATCGTTTCTTTGTCAATGTATTCTAGAATAGATTCCCCAGTAATGTTACTCCATTCCTCTACTGTTTCCACGGAATCGATAAAAAAACTTAAAATTTTTGAAAAAAATGTCAAACAGAAAAATAAAATTTATAAAAAAAAACAATTTATTTGTTAACTTTATGTTGACAAATTTTTGGATTTTCGCAGCACTTATTGTGGTTTTTAATTCATTGCGGATATATTTGGCGGATTTTTGGTGAAAATAACGTAAGTACACGTCTTAATTATTATGAACATATTTTGGTTAACGTAGTACTTATAATGTTGTTTTATTGTTGCTTTCAGATTCCAAAAATGTGAGGAGGTAAAAATATACATATTTTAAGCTTTTAAGCTGTAACTTGGGAGTACTGATGCTGTCGGTTGTTCTAATGAAACCAGGAGCGTGGGATAAACTATTCATCTTTCAAGTATGATCAAGATTGTAGTATGTATCCACAGTTTCACACAATTTTTGAAATGTCCAAATTTTTTAAATCCTCGATTTTTTCTTAAGGAAAAATGTCGCGAATTATAGAATTTTTCTAAAAAAAATGTTGTAGATATTTTTCCTTTAGAAAAGGTCTCAGATTCAAAACATTTTTTCTATATAAAAAATCTCAAATTCTGAGACATATTTCCTATAGAAAAAGTCTCAGATTCTGAGACATTTTTTTATAGAAAAATTCCCAGATTCTGAAACATTTTTCCTATACAAAAAGTATCAGATTCTGAGACATTTTTCCTATAGAAGAAGTCTCAGATTCTGAGACATTTTTCCAATAGAAAAAGTCTCAGATTCTGAGATATTTTTCCTATAGAAAAAGTCACAGATTCTGAGGCATTTTTCCTGTAGAAAAAGTATCATATTCTGAGACATTTTTCCTATAGAAAAAGTCTGAGATTCCAAGACATTTTTCCTGTAGAAAAAATCTCAGATTCTGAGACATTTTTCCTATAGAAAAAGTCTCAGATTCTGAGACATTATTCCTATAGAAAAAGTCAGATTCTAAGACATTTTTCTTATAGAAAAAGTCTCAGATTCTGAGACATTTTTTCTATAGAAAATGTCTCAGATTCTGAGACATTTTTCCTATAGAAAATGTCTCAGATTCTGAGACATTTTTCCTATAGAAAGTCTCAGATTCTGAGACTTTTTTCCTATGGAAAAAATCTCAGATTCAGAGACATTTTTCCTATAGAAAAAGTCTCAGATTCTGAGACATTTTTCCTATAGAAAAAGTCTTAGATTCTGAGACATTTTTCCTATAGAAAAAGTCTCAGATTCTGAGGCATTTTTCCTATAGAAAAAGTCTCAGATTCTGAGACATTTTTCCTATAGAAAAAGTCTCAGGTTTTGATACATTTTTCCTATAGAAAAAGTCTCAGATTGTGGGACATTTTTTCAATAGAAAAAGTCTCGGATTCTGAGACATTTTTCCTATAGAAAAAGTCTTTGATTCTGGGACATTTTTCCTATAGGGAAAATCCTAGATTTTAAGACATTTTTATTGTGATAAAATAATTTTAAATAAATATGTACTTATTGAATGTAATTTTAGAATTTTTGTATAGAAGAAAAAAAAAAAAAAATGTAAAAAAAAATAATTTTATTTAATTATTCAGAACTAGTTCCATAATTCATTACATGGAACAGATATGTAACCATTAAAAAATCGCGAAATCCCTTCTTGTACCACTATATGCAACATATTCTAGAACAGATTCCGTAGAACAGATAAGTGTTCTAGTTTGGAGGAAAAGGATGTATTGCTTTCGTGACAATCTCAAACAAAAATCATCGATGATGCAATGCATAGTAGAATCGATTGCAGGGTAGTATAGTTGATTCCACAACCGATTCTTTGGAATCGAACATTTTGCTGGGATGTTTCGTCGAATGACTTTTGCCGGAGTTACATAGATGAAAAGAAATTGGAATTTATCAATGTTGGCAATCGATACCTTTTCAATACCGTTATCCGTTTCAAAACCCTTTAAATTAAATACCGGTACCAATACCAATACCGAAACTGAGTTTTGGTATCGGATACCGGTATCCAAAAACTTTTTCCTTTGGTACCGGTACGTACCGGTATTGAATCGGTTTTTCCTAAAAAACCATGTTGTTTTTACAAAAAAAAAATTAATAAAAAATTTTTAATTTTTTTGGTTTTTGTAAATGAAAAATCGTACTCCAAATGTCTTCCCGAGGTCTTACAAAAATCAAAAAAATCTTTGGGCACCCACGTGGATTAAGTAAACATTTCCACAAAAAGTCATACTTCAACCGCTATGCGGGAGCAGAAGAAAATTATTGATTTTCACGAAATTTTTTTGGAGTCATTTAGACTCCCAGTAGAAACTTTCTGAACCCCTTTGTATAGTTTAGTTTTTTGGAGATTTTTATTTTGATATATGTTTATAGGTGGTTCAAAACCTATTAGCATTGTTTTTTTTCAAAAATGTCTAAAAAAAGTTTTTTACTCAAAACTAAAAATTTCTTATCAAAATTAATAATTTTTTTCACGTTAGAAAACTATCACTTTAAAATTGCAATGTGGATGGTATTCATGGCTTCGGCTAACAAGGAACCGATCTTTATGGAATTGGTTTTATTTTGTAGAGCAGCAAAAAAAACCGGACACGTATTTTTTTTCACCCCCTAAATTCATATTTAGGGGGTGAAAATGATGGAGGAAGAAACGGTAATTTTTCAGTTTTTTGTGTTTATCTCCAATACTATGCAAATAAAACTAGTCATGTTGCATACCAAATGAAAGGTCTTTTGAAAATAACGTGTCCAAACATGCACAAATTTTCGTCATATTGAGTAAAATACCAAAATTTTAGGAAATTTTTGATTATAAGTTAAAAAATATTCTTTTTTGACGCGTTGTTAGCATCACAAGGTAGGTATTTTAAATACCTTTAATCTGATACCAAATATGGCTATATTAAATTTGAGTAAATCGTAAGAAACTGAAAAAGGTAAATTTTCCCCCATACAAATCGACCCCCTTAAAAATAAGTTAGGGCCCCTAAAAAAAATACATGTCGATTTTTTTTCGTTCTGAACATCATATCCAAATTTCATGAAGATCGGAGGGGGACACCAGGGAGACTCTCCTTGTAAATCGAATTTAACTTTTCTACTTTTTTTACATATATTTTTTATTTTTCTTAAATGAAACAAATCAAAAATGCTAAAAATAAATACGTAAAAACATGTTTAGTATTATAATTGAAAAAAATATTTTTTTTTAAGTTTTTATGCTTTTTTTTATACTTTTAGAATTTTTTTCGATAATACCGGTACGTACCGGTATCGACGTTTCGGTATCGGTAATACCGTAACCGATTCAACTGAAATACCGTAACCGATACCGATACCAAAATAAATAAAAAAACGATACCAATACCGATATCGATACCGTTATTCGTTTCGATTGCCAACCTTGGAATTTATCATGGTTGGTTACCGTTACCCTTATTATACCGTTACCGATTCAAAACCCTTTCAAATCGAATACCGTTACCGTTACCGATACCGCTAAAAATATTTTTAAAATACCGTTACCCTTACCGTTACCGTTATAATTATTAGAAGTTACCGGTATTCAAAATTTTACCTGTTTTAAGGGATTTTAACGAACAAAAAAATAAAATCAAATTGCTAACATAATTTTAAATTTATAATTTGCAAATTATCATAAAATAAATGACAAAAATAATAATCATATCAAATCTATACTGGTTTTTGGGTCTATAAAATATTTTTAGCTTTCAGTTCTATCTTTTTTCAAATTTTTAACTAAATTAATAATACCGGTACGTACCGGTTTGGTTGGTTCGGTACCGGTACATACCGTTACCGAAACGATTTGAAAACACTTACCGTTACCTTTACCGAATTAAATAAAAATTAGATACCGTTACCGTTACCCTTACCGTTATTCGTTTCGGTAACCAACCTTGGAATTTATCGAACACTTTATCTGTCATTGCCCAGCACTTTCTGGTCAGAGACTTGCTTTACTGGGATCTAGGGATCTAAACGATCTTTCTGATTTGTCGGATGTCAAAATTCGATATCTAAGGAGTTTCATAAGAATCTCAAATTGGTTTGAGGGCAGGGACTATTAGGAAAACCTTTTACAGTCCCTTGGTATCACAACGGACCTCAGAGTCTACGAGTGCTGACGTGTAAAACATCAGAGGCCACTTACAACCTAATCTAACCTTGATCCCCCATCTTTTTTTTTCGTGGTACGTGAAATAAAAAGCTCGATATATGTAGAACAAATTTTTGTTCGGAGTTATGTATGCACTACAGGGTGAAACAATGTAATATCCTTGTGTGTGTGGCAACATTTGTGGTGGTGGTGTCAAATGTTTATATGTTTATGTAAAAGTACGTTGGCAGGTTGCTTAATTGTTGTGTATACCGTCGTAGTAGTGATAATTTTATTAATGACATCAAGAGTTTTCATTTTGTTTTACTTCTTTCTTATTTAAAACACAAAACAACAACGAAATTTGTAGGATACATACAACTATTAGAGTACAAGGACTCTTGGATACAAGGACTCTTGTGCAAAAATAATTTGTTATTTTGTTGTTAGTTTAAGTTTGGGCGAGTTTTTTTTTGTTTTTGGTTTTGTAATGGTCGCATTTAACTTTCGTAAGAACATACAACGTACATTATGTAGCCATTTTGGACAGTGGTCATAAGGTGGCCATACACTTCCATTATCGTTGTACAAATGTTTGCATTTTGTTTTTGTAATGTTCGTTAAAGAAGTCCATACACGATCAAAATCTTAGGTTTATCCAGTTTTAATCAAACATTGCAACACTTTCTACTGTTTAAGAGTGAGTCAAACAATAAAAACCAATCTGACATCTATTTTCTATTGGCGCGTTATATTAGTTTCATTTTTTTTAATCTGAGCAATTGGCCTCAGCATTTTCTTTTAAAAGGCAATAGAAAAATGTTTGGACTATTATATCGGGGAAACGTGCTTGACTAGAAAACCAATACATAAGTGACAGTTTGCGTATCAATAATGTAAATCGATTGAGCTGGAGGCATATCATGTTGTCACACCGATAGTGAAAGCACTTAGGTAAAACAAAGTGCTCCTTGAACCCTCGAGAAAACATCTTAAGATGCTATTAAGAATATAATCTAAGAAAATACAATTCTGATCTGAGATGCATCTGCCATATTCGAAACCGAATCTGCTAACGAATGCGATCTCTGTGATGACAAGGAGGACAAAGTCAATGTCAATCAAGTCAATGACAATCAAGTCAAAACCCATACATTTAGCAATGCAGAGAGCTTTGTTGCCTCGGATTCAGAGCAAATGGGACACATATATGGCTTATTGGAAACCGAATCTGGGGACGAATGCCACCTACTTGATAACACGGAGCACGATGCCGGTAACTTGGTGATGAAAAGGATGGTAAAGGAAATATAAGATGTTGCGGTTCCTACAAATAAACCTTGAACACTTTAAGGCAGCCTCAGGAACGGTTGAATTGGTTTTTAACTAAGAGACCTGTGTGCGTGGTAGTAGGGTTTGCGGATTGAATACCCCTGGGTTAAAGTTGATGAATCCCAAGGATGAGGGATTACTAAGAGCCTGCATCTTGGCGAAAAATAGCTTAAATATATTTTTTTTTTATCAACTTTCAGTAATATGGATATTACACCGGCTAACTTGGAGCTTAGTGGGAAGTCTATTTGGCTCATCTCAGAGTATTTTCCTGATCCGGGACCAATACCCTTGGTGAAGGTTAGCAGCCTGATTCGGGAGTCAGATACTAGGGGATACCACATCATTCGATATGGGGATTACCCATTGGGGAAGTACAGACACAACGGATAAGGGCGACTCACTTTTGGAGTTTTTGTTAAGCACTAATCTTTATATTTTTTACAGGAACAGCAAGAAGTTCTTGAAGTAACACTTGTACCAGATACTTTGTCCGATAGAATTGATAACAGGAGAGTTTAAGAAGAACCATCAGACCATCGCTACGTTGAGTTTTTACTCAGGGAGCGTGTCGCGGTTAAGACAGTCTCTAGAAATCAGAAGATAACAAACAGGGTTAAATATATGGAGACTTTTTCTGGGTTTTTTGATGCAGTATATGAACCGCACAGTTTGGCAAAAATTTACTGTATTTGACCATATAGCAAGTGTTTGTAATAGGTCCCAGGATGCGTCTTGCTCTTTTGCAAGGCCTAGGGGCATTGTAAAAAGGCCACCTTGGTTGCCAAGTGAGTTTTAGACGTGCAGAGATTCCTGCAGAAAGCTCTTTAATAAGGCTAAATCTTCAAGAGCGGACGACAACTGGTCTGCATATAGGCTGCAACTTAAGAGTTATACGGAGATGATCAGAATTGCCAAATGTAATTCTTGGAAAAACTTATGCGGAAAAACAGAAGACATTTCTAAGTCATCCAGGCCGCACAAAGTTCTGGCTTCTTCTCCTTGCACCCTGGGATACCTGAAGCATCCTAATGGGGTGAGGTCTACCTCCAGTGGGGAGTCACGGGATCTCCTTCTAAACACGCATTTTAGTGCAATTACAAGACGCCGTGTCAGGCTTTGGAACGTTCGAATGCCCAAACATCTGAAATTGCTTCAGAAATAATAAATATGCTAACATTAGGCTGGGCGAATAAAAGTTTCAGGCCCTATATTTATTATTATTATTATTATATTATTATTATTAAAAGTTTCAGGCCCTATACATAACCTGGACCTAATGGTATAACCCCGGCTGACATTCAGCAAGTGTCGGACTATATAGCCCCTTGGCTGTATAATCTCTACACAGCATGCATAAACTGGTCGCATATTCCTTTAAAGTGGAGGGATGCCAGAGTCGTTTTTATCCCGAGAACTAGGAAACATTCCCACACAGTTCCGAAGGATTTCAGAACTATTGGTAGGTCTTCTTTATTGTTAAAGACAATGGAACGAATGATAGACTCATATTTGCGTAGAGTGATTTACCCAAGGCCGCTTTCGACAAGGCAGTATGCATACAGCAAGGATAGATCAACGGAAACAGCTCTTCATGAGCTCTTTGGTATCATCGAGGGATCGCTTTACGTATAGGAGTACACTATGGTGGTCTTTCTTAATATAGAGGGTGCTTTTAATAATGTCATCTCAGACTCGATAATTGTGGCATTGTATGGTCTGGGAGTAAAGCGTGGGATCGGTTTAATGATGGAAAACCTACTTGCCAATAGACGTATAACGTCTGAATTGGAAGCGTCTGTCTTATATCTATTTGTCAATAGGGGCACACCACAGGGAGGTGTGCTTTCGCGGCTTCTTTGGAACCTGACACTAAATTCAATGCTGCTATCTCTAGAGGCACGTGGTTGTCATGTTGTCGTATATGCTGACGATGTCGCGATAGCGGTAAAGCATCTGCCAACATTGAGGGACATTATTCAGGGTTCTCTGAAAGATCTGTCTAAATGGGCAAGATGCTGTGGTCTAGGTGCCAATCCAAGTAAAACAGAGCTTATCTTGTTTACAAGGAAAAATAACACTGTGCTACAAATGACCAAAAATAAAATATGCAGGGGTTCTCATATGAAAATTCGGGTTGTTTGGAGTCCATAGAGTACTGATATACTCATAGTTTTTCTGGATCACTTCGTTAAGTACGTTTTTTATTGGCAAATGTGTTGGAAAACGGCAATTCTTAAATTACAACTTTAAAAAATTATTACTTTGTTAGTTTGCAACCGATTTTCGATTTTACGGATTTTTTTGAAAGGTATAAATCTTACCTTTTAAACAAAACAAAAATATTAAAAATCGATCAAGAATTGGCTGAGCTACGATCGTTTAAGTTAAAAAAAATCCAATTTTTTGAAAAATTTGTCATATTCTTTATACTCTAAGTTGAAAGTGCATCATTAAACAATTTTTTAATTTAATCTTTATAAGACACATTTAATTTAATCTTTAGAAGACACAATTTTCTTCTTCAATCAGAAAACCACAAACAACAAATTAAATACACTTGGCTTACGCCGAAAAAATATAATAAAATAGAAATACTGACAAATGTCGCTCGTGTGAGCAATTCACTTTAACTATGCGTTACTGTAGTGTGAAGAACAAAAAATTCTCCGCTATAGTAAAGTTTGCATAAAATAAAGTAAATGAAAGATTAAGAAAATTGTTGTTGGTCTCTAGATTAAATGCATTGCTTGAGTTAGAGAAAAAGCTTTTCTGCATACGTCACACACGAAACCTACTGTGAGTTAAAAACAAACGACGTTTAGTCACTGATGTTTATACACCGAGTATAGCCTAGTGGTTATGGCTTCGGCTTACAAAACATGAGTGATTTAACGACACACAGTGTTGTGACCTTGGCCATAAATGGTCAATTTGAATGTCTTAAAACTTAAGGTTATATGAATTTTATTTTAAGAAAACATCATAAATAAAACAAATCCAAAACAGTTTATAGATATCTTTAATAGTTTTTAAGTTATATGTCTCTAAAGTTGAACTTTTTGAAATATATCATATTTTGGCTCTAAAATCTTTGAAATCCACATGTACTTGTAACGGTTAAATAATTATATTGCATTTAAAATTCGACCTTAGGTTGTAAGGTTGTAAGTGGCTGCTGACGTTTCGACCTTATTGGTAATGAAGTTTTAAGTTAGATATGTTGCTTGTATGATAATGCTATTTTGGTCGACATGAGTTAATCATATGGCAAGTAACGCTGTTATAAAGTGAGTTCCAAAGAAAATACTAATTTATTTTGCAAATTTCATATTCGATAGTGAGCCATTTTTGTGGCCCTCATTGGCGCGCTTAGTTCTTTGCAGAAAATATTGGTATAAGTATGTAGATTACAAATAACAAAAGAACTCGTCCACGTTTTTCCACTTTTTTTTTTAATCAATTTTTTTTGGTGGGAACCCGAATATAAATTTGAAATTTTTTTTTTACGAATACACCAAGATGCAGCAGTTGTCCTTGATAATTTGAAATGTATTGCGAAAAATAGTTATGGAACACATATAATAAATCGGAATGCAAAATGAATTGGTCGGTTAAATTTTAAATTTTATTTAAATTGGTCCAAGAACCATTACACTGTAAGACAAATTTCAACTTTTTTTTTAACACCAGAACGAGACCTTATACACTTGAAAGTAGAGCCCCTCTGGAGTAAAACTGCATTTACAGTTTTTCATTCGGTGATCATTTGTCCTTTTTAGAGGACTTTAAAGTTTTGAAGGACATTTAAAGTAAAAAAAAAAAAATATATATTTCTACTTATCCTACGATACTGAGATAAAAAGCAAATGAAAGAGGAAAGCCTCCTCAATTTTTTAAACATTTCCGTTTTGTCATATCAGGTTAAAAGGATATCAATAAGGTCCTTTCCAAATTTTGTCCTTTAATATCCTTTAGAATTTCCAGCCATTTCTTCCGGAAAAAATATATGTTAAGGACATTGATATGCACTAACACATTGTTAAATTTCATCCTTCTCACTTTGTTAGTTTAGTGTAAAAAAAAATAAGTTTTTATATATAACTGAAAATATATTTTTTTATTTACACATAGCCTCCCAAATATTAACCAATTTTCTTGGAAAAAAAATCTAACACATGAATAAATGGATATACATGTAAAACTGGACCCTCCGTGGAGTAAAAGTAAGTTAGCAGTTTTTTATTCGGTGATCCGGTCTCCTTTTAAAAGGAAGTTTTCGGCTCAGCCTCTATTTTTAGTTGTTTTAGTTACTTACAGTTGTAGTTTTACATGACATCATTTTTTTTAAATTTTTCTACAATTTTTTTACCACGAATATTTTTGAAGTGTTTTATATAAAATTTTATATGACATCATTTAAAAAAAAAAATTCAAGGACAATTGCTTTGTTATAACGAATATAATCTAAGCCCCTTATTCATATTCAAATTTGAACACTTTATAACAGGCTTATAAAACAGATTTCCGTACAAAATTCGTTTTATAAACCTGTTATAAGTTTGTTAATTTTAATATGAATAAGGGCCTAAGTGTTTTATATAAAATTTTATATAACTTTATTTTTTTTTTTCCAAGTTTTTTTGTTAAGGGAAATTTTTTTTAACGAAAATTTTCGAAGTGTCTTATATAAAATTTTATATGACTCGTTTTATTGAAATTTTTTCAATAAAATTTTACACGAGTCCATTTTTTAAATTTTTTCAAGGAACATTTTTTTTTTTTATTTAAAAATAATTTTTTTATTTAAAACTAAAAAACAAATATTGGATTAATACCCTAAAACTCGTATCAAATTCGATATAAAGTTATATAAAGTTATGTAATTATTAGATAATATTCTATCAAATCTTATGAAACAATTTTTCTTATAAGATTGTATCAAAATAGACACAAACCCATATTAAATTAGATATTGCGTCATATAATTTTTTTTACTCGGGAGGCTATATTCCTAAATCTTTAAATACCATGTACATATCAAAGTGAGAGATTTAAAAAAAACAAATGAATTTGTTTCTTTAGGTTAATAATTTATGTTTTTTTTTTTTTGTTTGGTTTAGTTTTTAGATTTTTAATTTTTTTTAATAGTTTTATTAACAATCTAATGGATTGTCTTTATAATTTTATTAACTAATATTAAAATGCATCATTTGAAGTCTATATGTAAATAAATCGTATAAAAAACACATGCCATATGTATGACAATGTATTTGTTTAACTCTTGCTTTAAACAACGACCTAAAATTAAGGCAGAGCCGAAAAACTTCCTTTGAAATTCTTGAGTTTGACTTTATATCACCATTTCCGCAGAAAACTAATAAAAGTAATTTTAAAAAGTTTTTGAATTTTATATGTCATTTGTAACTTAAAAGTCTATTTAAAAGGAGACGGGATCACCGAATAAAAAACTGTGAACGTACTTTAACTCCATGGAGGGTCCAGTTTCACATGTATATCCATTTATTCATGTGTTAGATTTTTTTTTCCAAGAAAATGGGTTAATATTTGGGAGGCTATGTGTAAATAAAAAATATATTTTCAGTTATATATAAAAACTTATTTTTTTTTTTTTTTACACTAAACTAACAAAGTGAGAAGGATGAAATTTAACAATGTGTTAGTGCATATCAATGTCCTTAACATATATTTTATCCGAAAGAAATGGCTGGAAATTCTAAAGGATATTAAAGGACAAAATTTTGAAAGGGCCTTATTGACGTCCTTTTAACCTGATATGACAAAAGGGACATGTTTAAAAATTTGAGAAGACTTTCCTCTTTCATTTGCTTTTTATCTCAGCATCGTAGGATAAGTAGAAATATTTTTTTTTTTTTTTAATTTAAATGTCCTTGAAAACTTTAAAGTCCTCTAAAAAGGACAAATGATCACCGATTGAAAAACTGTAAATGCAGTTTTACTCCAGAGGAGCTCTACTTTCAAGTGTATATGGTCGCGTTCTGGTGTTAAAAGTAGTGTTGTACGGTGTTATTTGTCATCCAGGCCTGACACAAATTAGATGCTTGACTAGACACCAGTTGTACATTAACAGATGCAGACTTTTATTTAGAAAGATTTTGTTGAGGAAGTACGTTGTACTATATTTTTACTTGCTTATTTTATAACGGTCTTTTTGAGATAGGCATATCCCTGCTTAAACTTAAAAACAATATTCAACGTATTGTAAATACTACGTGCAAAAATGTTGTGAATTATTGATAGTTTTAAGGTCAAAGGATTTCCCTGAATTTTCTCAAGTCTTTAAAAAAGGATATTTATGCGCAAAGAATATCCTAAGGATAGGTTAAGGATAATCCTTGCTTCAATTATACTAAAATAAGGTATTTTCAACATTATCAGAACAGAATTTCATGAAGTACGAAGGATTTTTTAAACTTTTTTTTTAATTTTTTAAGGACATTTTTAATATATGTATTGCATCCTTGCTTCAATTTTTTCATTTGATTAAGATTTAAGGTATATTCTAAGTGTTGCGGATGCAAAAATTCATGAAGGAATTTGAATTTTGAACTTTTTCTTGACTTTTTTAAAAAAGGACATTTTCGAGGAGGGCGTATCCTTGTTCCGATTTGCACAAATTTTGGCAAATACATTGAGCATATTATAACAGTTGGATTTTCAAAATTTCATGAAATAACTTAAATTTTTACCCTTTTTCTGAACGTTATTTTAAACAAAATTTTGTAGAATAAGTAATGGCATTATAGGTAATAACTACAATAAATAACATGAAGATTAAAGCGTTAGTTTTCGTTTTATGCCGTATTTTAATTTCAGGATATATGGGAAGGATACGAGTCCTTGGGCGGATATTGACCAAATTCAAAATTTTTCTTGATCTTATCGATCTTAACAAGTGTTCCAAATTTTAACGCCCTAACTTAACTCCTTCCATTTTTGGCCACTCTTTACATGAAGACGCAACACTGTGCGACACAGGTTCGAAGCTCATGTCAGGCTAGTCTGTTGATAAAAAACATATAAAGAATTTTTCTAGCAAATATCAAATAATCAATTTAATGTAATTGCCTACTGATGACGTAGAAGTGGCTACAGAAACCATGGTCTAGGGTAAATCCACATTTAATTTAATCTTTAGAAGACACAATTTTCTTCTTCAATCAGAAAAACACAAACAATTTTTTTTTATTTTTGTATAAAAGTATAGTAAAGTAGCTTTCCAAAACACCAAAAAACATAACAATCGGTTAAAAAATGAATGAGTTATGCTGAGTTTTGTGATAGGACATTTTTAATTTTTTTCAGAAATGCTTGTAATTCAGGTATTGGGTGATTCCAGGTCAAACCGCACAGAAAACTGTCATTTTCGGATTCGTCACCTCCGATTTTAATGAAATTCGCAAAAAATATTTCACATGCGTTGTTTTCATAAAATGATTACCTTACAGCCTCCAAAAATTTTTAGTTTTCGAAATATGGGGTCTTGAAAATTGACAAATACGTCAAATTTTCAATAAGGTGCATATACAAAGTCACCCATAACTTTAAAACTATAAAACTCACAATTACCAAATAGGTACCATTAGGGCGTTTCATCAAAAACTGTTTTTTGGATTTTTGCAACTCTTGAAGCGGAATATGAATTCTTATGGCCTAAAAGATTTTTGAGATTTTTTTCAGATTTTTGGAATGTCGGGATCAACTCGCTCAAATCGATTTTATCAAAAAAATGAGGTTATGAAACATAATTTATTTTATTTTTTGTTCTCTGGTGCCTTTTTTTAACAAAACCGGATATAATACTTCTTAATGTTGCTAGCCTCCTAAAAAAAAATATTCGCGGTCAAAATTATAAGTTCAAGGGTCACTAAGATGACCTTAAAAAGTAAAAATTCAGAATTTCCCGTGTTTTAACCTCAATAATTCGAGAAATAAGCTATGTATGAACATCATGTTGAATCCGTTAGTTAGGTCTTTAAAACACCTTTCATTTAAAACCAATCTGACTATTGTCACTTTTGTAGAAATGTTAAAAAAAATAAAAAACTGGGAAAAACTCATTTTCTCCCCCATTTTATCGAAAATTGAACTGGTGCATTAGGTAGTTTTTTTTTGTAAAGTTAAAATAATAACTTTTAAAGACTTTTTATAGATTGTAGTTAGTGTTTCCAAGCCGGTTAACCAAAAAACCGGGTTTTTGTCAAAAAAAACCGGTTTGACAAAAACCCGGTTTTCCGGTTTGGAAACACTAATTGCAATCAAAAAAACTTCTTTTAAGTTTATTATTTCAATTTTACAAAAAAACTACTAATGGATTCCCTTCGATTTTCTGTAAAATGGGGGAAAAAATGAGTTTATCTTAGTTTTTTAATATTTCTACTAAAGTGACAAATGTCATTTTGGTTTTAAATTAAAGGTATTAAAAAGACCTATCTAACGGATTCATCATTACGTTCATATATTGCATATTTCTCAAATTATTAAGGTTGTAACACGGGAAATTCTGAATTTTTACTTTAAAGGTCATCTTAGTGACCCTTGAAGTTATTATTTTGACCGCGAATATTTTTTTTTAGGAGGCTAGCAACATTAAGAAGTATTATATCCGGTTTTGTTAAAAAAAGGCACCAGAGAACAAAAAATAAAAAAAAATTATGTTTCATAACCTCACTTTTTTGATAAAATCGATTTGAGCGAGTTGATCCCGACATTCCAAAAATCTGAAAAAAATCTCAAAAATCTTTTAGGCCATAAGAATTCATATTCCGCTTCAAGAGTTGCAAAAATCCAAAAAAAAGTTTTTGATGAAACGCCCTAAGGTACCATTCGAAAGCTGAAAGGATTACCCTAAAAGTGACATGCACAATTTTTTCTTGTAATGAAAGGTCAAAGGTCATATTTCAATGTCTAATGTTCAAAGACCTATATCTCAAAATCCGATATTTTTAAAATTCTCAAAAAAATATATGATAACAATTAAGTCTTTCCCTACATTTGTATCAAAATTTCAGGGTGGACACTCATATGGTTCCAAAGTTACAGAGGAAAACGTGCTCGAAGGCAAGGTTTTTTCTACGAGTTCAAATGAAAAATATTGCACAAACAAAACAATATACATAGTCATAAACAAAGGTGCGGGCCTAGAACAAGGCTTAATACTTTTTATGTATTTTGAGTTGTATTGTAGGGGTTTTTTTGTTCTTTTACAAGGAAAGTCCTCGAAAGTGAACATACCAGATTTCTTTGAAATTTATACACAAGCTAGAAAAAATAAATCTAAAATCAACCAGTCTGAGCTTGTCGGCCTTAATTCAGGGTAAACGGGGTTAAAAATTACCCATTTTCAGTTATTTTAAAGTTTAGGTACTTTATTTTGGTGCCACATATAACAGATCGGTTTCATTCGAAACCTATATTCTTCCATAGTAGGGAAATAGGAATGGGGTGGGGGGAACCGTATGTTTAAAGCGGAATAAAGCTCATAAACAAGAATATAATCAAGCATAAAAATGGTTTAGAAATGAAAACACTAATGTTTCGAACTTCTTTGAATTTTTGCCTTATTTTATTTTAGACACACTAATAAAGATATTTTTTTTTAAATTCGGATGAAACCCGACCTGTAAGAAAAACTGTCAATACAAAATTCATGTGATTGCTTAATTTAAATAGAAAATAGTACCAACAATGAATTTGTTTTACAAAAACTATATAGTTTAACAAAAACTATACATTTTTAACAAAAACAATTATGCAACAAATAAAATGTCTCAAACAGACGCCAAAAATTTTTTTTCAAATGAAACGGATCTGATATATGTGGCATCAATGTACCTAAAAGTTAAAATTACTAAAAATCGGTAATTTTTGACTCCCGTTTAACCCCTTAAAACTAAATTAAGACCAATAAGCTCAGACAGGTCGATGTTAGATATTTGTTGTCTTTCATGTGCATAAATTTCAAAGAAATTACGTATGTTCACTTTGAAGATTTTCCTTGTAAGAAAACAAGAAAACCCTACGATAAAATTCAGTTTTGATAATGAAATCAAATTCAGGAGGTCGAAATATTAATAAATAATGGATTCAGTTTTTAGGTCCGTCCCATTGTTTGTTTACTGCTATGCTGCTTCGTGTGTGTAATAGGGATATAACCATTTGCATATTTTTGCAAATATCAAAAAGGACCTATCATATTGGGATTGTACATGAAAAATCAATAAGAAATGTGTGTTCTTTTTTTCGCGAATGTTAAAAAAGGTTCGGCACCGATCGCGATGAAGTTTTCGCTAAAAATTTTTTCAATTATCCAGGAAACCCATATTTCTAATGCTAAAATCCATACTGTTAGTTATACCCTACACCACACTGTGGTACAGGGTATAATGAGTTTGTGCTGATGTTTGTAACTACCCGAAATATTTGTCCTAGACCCACCTTTAAGTATACCGATCGACTCAGAATCACTTTTTGAGTCGATTTAGCGATGTCCGTCCGTCCGTCCGTCTGTCCGTCCGTCCGTCCGTCCGTCCGTCCGTCTGTCTGTCTGTCCATGTAAACGGTGTAAACACGATACAGGTCGCAATTTTTAATCAATTGACTTGAAATTTGAAACTTAAGTCTCTCTTGGCCCAAGGACGAAGCCTATTGAAATTGGAAAAAATCGGTCCATATTTAGACCTAGCCCCCATACAAAGGTCCTCTTTAGTTTTGGCTCAAATGACTCTAATAACCGTATTATAGAAGGTATCGCTTTGAAATTTGGATGGTAAACATGTTTTGTCTTCACATATCATCATTCCGAATTTCAAAGAAATCGGACCAGTTCTTCTTGTAGCCCCCATACAAACCACCTTCCCGATTTTCACATAAATGTCTCAAATTTCATGAAAATAGAAAATATTTAATTAAAATTTTGTTTGTGCATGTTAAACGCGTACTTAAATAACCTTATCAAACCTGATAATCATCGGACCAGTTTTGGACTCAGGCCCCTTGTGAAAATTTCGCCCGATATTCAGTTAAAGCGGTTTATTGTCAACAAATAGAAGCCTATTTCACTCAAATTTGATTTGTGAGTGTTTTCTTCACTTATTAAAGGTTTTACAACATATAGATCTAATCGATCCATGGGACCCATTTTCCGGGAAACCTTGGTGTAGGGTATTATATGGTCGGTCTTGACCGACTATAATTTTCTTACTTGTTTTTTCTTGTTTTATTTATGTTGTAAAACGACGAAAAACAAAAAAACGGTGGAAAGGAAGGATTCCCACCATTAAACATATAAAAATTTTAAATTAAAGTGTTTTAGAAATTGAAATCGGTGCCGAAGGTTTTTGGACCAAAATGACTCCGGATAACGTTTTTTGTTATCCGTATAACATGCCCCATACCGTAACGATAGGTTCTTATTTTGGTTATACCCCTAGTGTGTAAGCTTTTGCATATGAACTCGTAGAGAAAATCTTGACTTCGAGCACGTTTTCCTCTGTAACTTTGGAACCATATGAGTGTCCACCCTGAAATTTTGATACAAATGTAGGGAAAGACTTGATTGTAATCATATATTTTTTTGAGAATTTTAAAAATATCGGATTTTGAGATATAGGTCTTTGAACATTAGACCTTGAAATATGACCTTTGACCTTTCATTACAAGAAAAAATTGTGCATGTCACTTTTAAGGTAATCCTTTCAGCTTTCAAATGGTACCTATTTGGTAATTGTGGGTTTTATAGTTTTAAAGTTATGGGTGGCTTTGTATGTGCACCTTATTGAAAATTTTACGTTTTTGCCAATTTTTAAGCCGCCATATTTCGAAAACCGGAAGGTTTTGGGGCCAGAAAGGTGATGATTTTGGGAACACTATCCATTTGCAATATATTTGGCAAATTTTATTTAAATCGAAGGTGACAAATCCGAATGCTGTGTGGTTTGAGCTGGATTTGCCCTATTATTTATAAATCTTATTGGTAGTAGTAATTTTATGTGCCTATGCATATAAACAAGAAATGGTAACAAAATTAGATTTGTGCGTGATTGACACATGATCACAAGTGAGCGCGATTGAAAATCAATTTTACTCACGTGGTTGTGAGTGAGTGGAATAAAAAAAAATGGGCGTGTCAGTTGCTTCTAAATCCCATTTATAATTTTTTGGTTTTGTTTGAAAAATATGAGTGTTACTTCTTAAAAACAAAAATATTGAGAATAGATTGAAAATAGGCTCGTTTAAGTAAAAAATCTTTTTTGAAAAGTAATACCTGCAACATTTTTATGACAGAAAAAGTTGTACGTTCGCAAACATTTTTGAAACGAAATTGGTAAAATTGTAGGATCATTTGATGAAAATTTTACCTTTTTATAAATAAACGTATGAGGCATTCCACACCAATATCCAGCAAAAAAAAAAACATGTGTACCGTAAATTTCTGAACAGGTTGTATGAATAGCCCTATATGGAGCTAAGAAAATTGCGTTTTTGGTTTTAAAATTTTTCAAAAACTTGACTTAGGAGGTCAAATATTGGAAAAATGGTAAAATTTGTGTTGAATTACCTTGTTTAAATATTTATTAAATTAAAACGGAATGCACCACAATCTCAAACATTGATTAAATTTTTTTTTTTTTTTTGGAAAATTTTCAGAATTAGCTCTGAAATTTTTGCATTTTTAAAAAAGTCAATTAATCAAAAACCCGGCCACTTTTTTTTTAAGCTTAGATGTTTGTCTATCCACACAAATAAATTCAGACATATGTTTTTTTGAAAAAATCGCATTTGAATATTAATTTTCATAACAATTTTGTAATTTGCTTGTATTTTCTTGTTTCAACGTAGCGAATGACTATTAAATATTTGCATTAGTCATACGCTACGTTGAACCAAGCAAATTACCAAATTGTCATGAAATTCAAAATTCAAATGCGATTTCTCGAAAATAACGAATAAAACACATTACAATTTTTTTGTGTGGATAGACAAACTAGAGATGGGAACATGAGCGTGAGTGTGACTGAATTCAATTTTACTCACGTGATTGTGAGTGAGTGTGAGAAAGATTATTGCGTGAAAGAGTGAGCGTGAGTTGATTTTTTGCGTGAGTTTGCGTGATTTATTTTCTCTTCATATTTCCTTTCATTCCAAAAAAAGCAACAAAAAAAATGTAAAATTTTGCTAAACTTCAGATTTCGTCCCGAAAAAATCAAAACAAATGTAAAATTTTAGATTTTGCTGAAAATTTTAAAAGATTTTTGAAATTATTTTTAGTATAAATAAGAATATCGTGAGAGTGAGTCAACGTTAGCGTGACTCTTGCATCGGCGTACGTGAGTGTGAGTTGTATTAAATTTACACACGTGATTGTAAGTGAGTGTTAGAAGAAAAATTATGCTCGTGATTGAGTGAAAGTTCAAATTCACTCACGTGACCATCTCTTAGACAAACATCTAATCTTTAAAAAAAATTTAAAAAAAAACAAATGTGGCCGGATTTTTTATAAATTGACTTTTTTTAAAAATGAAAATTTCAGAACGGGTTCTGAAATTTTTTTTTTATTTCACTCACACTTTTTTATTCCACTGACACTCACTCACAACGACGTGAGTAAAATTGATTTTCAATCACGCTCACTAGTGATCATGTGTCAATCACGCACAAATCTAATTATGTTACCATCTCTTGTTTATATGCATAGGCACATAAAATTACTACTAGCAATAAGATTTATGAATAATACCTAAATTACAAGCATTTCTGAAAAAAATTAAAAATGTCCTATCACAAAACTTAGCATAACTCATTCATTTTTTAACCGATTGTTATGGTTTTTAGTGTTTTGGAAAGCTACTTTACTATACTTTTATACAAAAATAAAACAAAAATTTTTTAATGATGCACTTTCAACTTAGAGTATAAAGAACATGACAAATTTTTCAAAAAATTGGATTTTTTTTAACTTAAACGATCGTAGCTCAGCCAATTCTTGATCGAATTTTAATATTTTTATTTTGTTTAAAAGGTAAGACTTATACCTTTCAAAAAAATTCATAAAATCGAAAATCGGTTGCAAACTAACAAAGTAATAATTTTTTAAAGTTGTAATTTAAGAATTGCCGTTTTTCAACATATTTGCCAATAAAAAACGTACTTAACGAAGTGATCCAGAAAAACTATGAGTATATCAGTACTCTATGGACTCCAACCAACCCGAATTTTCATATGAGAACCCCTGCATATTTTATTTTTGGTCGTTTGTAGCACAGTGTAATCTTCCTGCTTTTGAACCTATTTCTCTGGATGGCACTAAAATCACCTTCTCAGAGAAAGCCAAGTATCTTGGAGTATTTCTAGATAGAAAGTAGAATTTCAGGCGTAATATGGAGGAACGGGCGAGAAAAGCAACGATTGCTTTATAATCCTGTAAAAGAGTCATTGGAAAAGGATGGGGCAATTCGACTTAATAGCACACAGCAACGAAGGAGCAGCGATGTGGCCGTAGTGCCATTTTGATGAAGATAACAATACCACAAAATGTGGACTGTCCTCCCTCTATGCGCCTTTTTGAGCGCCGCTCTACCACTATGAGCCCACCCAGGAAGTCTTGGATGAGGGGAATTCCGGATAGTGGAGCCTCCATAGATTTTTACACTGATGGATCGAGGCTGCACGAACAAGTGTTCTTTGGAGTCAATTCACAGGAGAATGGGTTGAGCCTGGCTCGAAGATTGCCAGATCATAGCAGTGTTTACCAGGCAAAGATGCTGGAAATAAAGGAAGGGGCTCACTGGTTGAGTTGCAATGTATTGTCTGAAACTGCAGTCAACATCTATTCTGACAGTCAAGTCGCGGTCAAGTCTCTTAAGTCAATGTTTCTGAAAACAAGATCTGCCCTTAACTGCCGCACGTCTTTAATTGAGATGCCCAAGCAGTTTAACATACGACTCATATGGGTCCCAGGGCACAGAGACATTCCAGTGAATTGCAAAGCCGATGAGCTTGCAAGACTAGGAACTATCTTATGCCTCTAGAAACTTGCAAGCAAAACCTACGGCTTTGTTCTGCGACGGAGACTAATCAAAGATGGGCAAATGGATGGACGTGTGAGACAACACGACTGATTTGGCCTTCTCTTAATCAGGGGCGCACAAGTGAGCTGATATCGCTTCCAAGAGGAGAGATTTCGACGGTGGTTTCTATAATTACCGGACACTGTCTTATAGGGAAGCACGCAGAGCGGTTAAATGTGCCGTCGAATGACTTTTGCCGAAGTTGCATGGATGAAGAGGAGTTGGAAACTATCGAACACTTTATTTGCCATTGCCCGGCACTTTCTGGTCAGAGACTTGCTTCACTGGGATCTAGGGAGCTGTACGATCTTTCTGATTTGTTGGATGTCAAAATTCAACATCTAATTGTAAGGAGTTTTATAAGAAGCTCAAAATGGTTTAACGACAGGGACTAGTAGGGAAACCTATTACGGTCCCGTGGTATCACAATGGACCTCAGAGTCTACGTGTGTTGACGTAAAACGTCAGCAGCCACTTACAACCTAACCTAACCTAACCTAGGGCACCACTTGTCTTCCAATGATGTGTTATCGAAAATAATTTTTTTTTTTTTTGGGGGGGGGGGATGAAAACGTTAAAAGACAATTGGTGCTCCAACGGTTAAATCGAGCCATTAAATGAGTTAGACATCTTAAAGAGCAATGTTTAAGCTTTAAACTTGATTAATTTTTAAGTCGTCAGCACATCGGCTTCATCCGCTATAAGTTGTCAAATATGGCCAAAAACGTTATTTTTTTTTAATTTCAAATTTCTCAAAAACCTGCTGTGATGGAAAAGTTTGGAGACTTGATTTGTGACCAGGAGAACTACTAGATGGCGTTGAATTCGCATAAATTTTTTTTTTACATTATTAGTAGCGGAAAACTCGTTTTTCGGAATTAAGACATCATTGAAAGACAATTGGTGCCCCAAGGGTTAAGGCGACCAACCAAATGAGTACGACACCCTTAAGAGAAATATTTAAGCTTTACCCTCGACTTATTTTTAAGTCGCTATCACATCGGGTTTAGCAGCTATCAATTGTCAAATATTCCCAAAACGGAGATTTTTTTAACTTCGACCTCAATTTTGTCAAAAACCTGAAATGATGGGAAAGTTTGAAGACAACATTTGTGATAACTAAAACAATTGTTTTTGTTAAATGTTTAGTCGTGTAATTTATTAATCATTTTTGTTTTGTTTTTAATTCATATTTCATTTACACATTTTTTAATGTGTGTTTGTATTTTAACAAATCACATTTTAATGTTAATACACGCGACAGTTGGCCTTTCAATTAAACCATAACGAGCATGTTAATTGCCATTATTTTGATGCAATAACGATTTACAAAAGTATTATTAACATACTTGTCGTCTTTACACATACACTTGTGGTATCAAGGAAATCATTGGCACATATGTAGTGTAACAATAACACAGCATAATTAGTTCATGCCACAACTGGCATCGGTGCATGCATGCCTGCCTTCCTAGCAAACAAGATCAATGAATGCAAAAACAAAACATGTGTTTACGCACTCCCCCCGTTTAACATATTTGACAATTCTTTACCAGCCCTAATAGGAGGATTTCCACACATAATCAAAGTAAACTTGTACTGGTGCTAAAACGGTAAATGACACGCCCACTTGTATCCATTCAAACAAATAAAACAAAAATATTAAACCACAAATAACCAATTTGTCGTGGTTTTCTTTTGAGTTTTATCTTTTTGTTTAGTTTTTTTTTGTTTTCTATTGTAACCAAATTATTAAATATAATTTTCGCAAATCATCCCCTGAAACCACAATAAAAAAAATCACGTAAATTGGGAATATCCTTAATAATGTCACAATTTTATTATTGTATTTTATACTTAAATATACGTGAGTTATTTTATTGTCTATCTTTTATTGACACTATGTTAAAGAAGTAGCCGTCATAATCATTTTAAATTTCCTCCAAAATTTACTATAAAATAAAGTCAATAACAAAATACACACAAAAAATTAACTAAAAAATGGGAAAATTAACTAAATTCAAGGAAAATTGATAATGATTTAGCTCCATTGTCATGTTTTCCTTTTTCATATTTTTCTTAAAAATAAGGAAAGGAAAAAATTAAAGAACCAAAAATGGCCTCCATTTTGCTTTATCTGGCCTATTTTTCGAGATATCGAAAAACTTTTAAATTTTTTCCCCCAAGTTATGAAAAATTTACTAAAATAGTGGAAAAAACTTCCTCATATTAAAAAAAAAAAATATAAAAATGATGCACAGTGTAACCTTTGTATGGAAAAGGCGCGCATCGAAGTTTTTTTAATTACAACTCTGGAACGGATAGACCTATTTAAACGTTTGGTAAAGTTTTGGAAACTAGGAACTGTAATGAACACGACCAAAAGGTCATGTTTTGCTATATGAGGGTTTGAGAGAAAGAAAAAAAATGAAAACGTTGGTTAGAACCAAAGGAGGACGAGGGAGCCATTAAAAAGCTAGCAAACAGTCGGGTGGGGGATTCGTGTCCTCTTCATAATTTTTTTTTAGTTTTATAACGTAATTTACTACCAATTAGTTCATCATATTTATCTTTTTTAGTTTAAGGAAGTTTTTTTCATAAATATGGGAATTTTTTTTTCAAAAAATTTTTAAAATCACAATATTATTAACGGTCTTTTTCACGTGTGTGAACGCCCATGAGTCCTAAAAAAGTTAGCAATCCTGAAAATTTTGAAATCTCATATCTCGGCAAATATTGCCGATACAACAAAACGTTTAAAGAGTAGCTCTCAACACGTAGAACACGACCACAAGATACCAAATACTTTTAAACAATTACTCTCCTACTTTTAGTTTTATAGTTTTAAAGTTATCCAGTTTTTAAAATTCTCAAGACCCTAACCTCAGAAGAAAAAAAAAATAACTAAAAAATGGGAATATTTACTAAATTCAAGGAAAGTTGATAATGATTTAGCTCCATTGCCATATTTTTCTTCTTTTAAGTTCACATTTTTCTTACAAATAAGGAAAGAAAAAAATATTTAATATAATGCCAATTTGAACTAAAAAATGGAAACAAATTGTATTTCAATTTAGTTCATACGATTGGGTGAAGCCCCATTGGGTTCAGACCCGATGGGGCCAGACCTGGTTAGGTGCCTTAAGGATCGTCATAGTTTTTGATTCACCGAGTCCGAGTATTTATTCGTAATACTCGCTGATCTAGTAGAACACATTCTAAACCCTTTGGTGTCTGGACTCATCAGGTCTGAACCCAATGGGTCTGAACCCAATCGGGTCCTCAGATGTGTATGAACTAAATTATAATAAAATGTTTCCCACTTTTTAGTTTAAATTGGTATAATACTAAATAATTGTTTCTTACCTTATTATAAAGAAAAAAATGATATTAAAAAAGGAAAACAAAAACATGAAATCATAATCAATTTTCCTTGAATTTAGTTAATTTGTTCATTTTTTAATTCATTGTTTTTCTATAGTAAGTGCAACTCCTAACTAATTTGCAATTATTTTTAAATTGCGTATACTCCTTAAACTTATTGTTGAATTTTTAACCGAGTTACATCCAAACAATAAACCAACCGACCATCCATCAGTTATCAATTCTTTTGTGTCAACAATATTTTTATGGTCATTATTGTATTAATTTTTTTAACATTTCCATTCTGTTATGATTTTTACAACTCTGTTGTAATAAAATATGCATAAAATAAAGGTAAATGTAATTAACTCAAAATAAAGACAGATAAGATGTAAAACATTTATGGACAAAAACAAAATGTTGCAATTTTAATGGACAATTTAGTATACATTTATAACACTGCGAGGAAGGTATCCCATAGCTCCGATTGCTCTGCAATTTATGTATGAATATTTATAAGTACCGAAAACTAAGTTTAACCTCATATTTTTTATCGGCTATCCTGGTGGTTCAAAAAAGGGTTGCCACCTTATGAAAAATTATGGCTTTTCGGGAAAATTTGAATAAAAGCCGAACTAACAGGAATTTCGCCAAAAAGAAATACGAAAAAATCCCATTTTTCACCCTCCCATTCCCCCCTTTAACCTTCACGATAGCCGATTAAAAATCCGGTAAATCTTAGATTTTGTTCCACTATACCATATTAAAAGTTCAGGACAATCAGAGTGAATTGTTAATATTATTAATTACATTGTTATTACAATTAAATACTTAATTAGAATAGTGAATTTTGGAGTCAATTGCCACACTGTGGCACAAGAGATATGGTAAAGTGACAATGCCTGGAATCGAAGTCTGTTTTGTCAGTCAAGTCGCAACGAATTTTTCTTAAAACTATACATGCACTTAACGTCCTTATTTGAGATGTCCGAGCAATTCGACATTTAACTTCCAATCCACATGTTAGGCTAGGTTGTAAGTGGCTCCTGACGTTTTACGTCAACACACGTAGACTCTGAGGTCCATTGTGATACCACGGGACTGTAATAGGTTTCCCTTCTAGTCCCTGTCGTTAAACCAATTTGAGCTTCTTATGAAACTCCTTAGTTATTGAATTTTGACATCCGACAAATCAGAAATATCGTACAGCTCCCTAGATCTCAGTGAAGCAAGTCTCTGACCAGAAAGTGCCGGGCAATGGCAGATAAAGTGTTCGATAGTTTCCAGCTCCTCTTCATTCATGCAACTCCGGCAAAAGTCATTCGACGTTACATTTAACCGCTGTGCGTGCTTCCCAATAAGACAGCAACGACCGTCGAAATCTTTCCTCTTGAAAGCGATATCAGCTCACTTGTGCGCTCCTGATTAAGAGAAGGCCAAATCAGTCGTGTTAACTCACACGTCCATCCATTTGCCCATCTTTGATTAGTTTCCGTCGCGGAACAAAGCCATAAATTTTTCTTGCAAGTTTATAGAGGCACCAACACATTCCAATTCTGTTGGAACCTATAAGGTAGTTCATAGTCTTGCATGCTCATCGGCTTTGCAATTCCCTGGAATGTCTCTGTGCCCTGGGACCCATATGAGTCGTATGTTAAACTTCTTGGCCATCTCATTTAAAGACGTGCGGCAGTTATGGGCAGATCTTGTTTTCAGAAACATTGAGTCCAGGGACTTGATCGCGGCTCGACTATCAGAATAGATGTTGCTCGTGCAGCCTCGATCCATCTGTGTAAAAATTTATGCAGGTTCCACTTCCCGGAATGTCCCCCATCCAAGACTTCCTGGTTGGTAACATAGTGATAAAGTGGCGCTTAAAAAGGCTCATAGGGGAGCACAGTCCATATTTTGTGGTATTGTTATCTTCTTCAAGATCGCGCTTTGGCCACAGTCGCTGCTCCTCCATTGCCGACGTAGCCGCATACAACCTACCCAATATGTCCAATGGTATTAGGTGAAGGAGGATTTCTAATGCAGCCGTAGGTGTAGTACGAAGAGCACCAGTGATGCACATCGACGCCATTCTCTGCACCTTCGTGATAAAGACACAGTTTGCTTTTGTTTCTGAAGCAGGCCACCAGACTATGATTCCATACAGTAGAATTGGACACACCACTGCAGTATAAAAACCCCATCATTTTCCAATGGACTTTTTACAGGAATATAAAGCAATCGTTGCTTTTCTCACCCGTTCTTCAATATTACGCCTGAAATTCAACTTCCTATCAAGAAATACTCCAAGATACTTGGCTGCATCTGAGAAGGTGATTTCAGTGCCGTCCAGAGAAATAGTATCAAAAGCAGGAATCTTATTTTTCCTTGTAAACAAAACATGCTCTGTTTTACTTGGATTAACTCCTAAACCACAGAGAACCCTGAAGAATATTCCTGAATGTTGGCAGATGCCATCCCTTTAACGCTATCGCGACATCGTCAGCACATGCGACAACCACAAGAGAGAGCAGCATTGAATTCAGTGCAGGTTCCAAATCAGTAGCAAAAGAAACCCTCCCTTTGGGAGACGTTATACGTATTGGCAAATCAATTTGTTCATTTTAAAACGATCCCACGTTTCACTCCCAGACCAGATAATACCACAGTTTTCAAGTCTGGGATGACAGTATTAAAAGCCCCTCTATATCAATATAGGCCGCCACGTATACTTTTTTACGATATCTCGATGGTACTAACGAGCGTTGATCTACCCTTGTTAAAAGCATGTTGCCTAGTCGAAAATAACTTCGGGTGAATCATTTCATTATTCGTTCCATTGTCTTTAACAAAAAAGAAGACAGACTTATTTATTTGAAATCATTCGAAATTGTATGGGAATTTTTCCAAGCCTTCGGAATAAAAACGACTCAGGTAACTCTCCATTTTAAAGGAATATATGACCAGTTTATGAATGCTATGTAGAGATTATATAGACAAGGGGATATTTGGTGTTTTAAAGGGCCTGAAGGTTTTAATCGTCTCGATTAATGTTGGTATAATATTTATTATTTCCAAAACAATTTCGTTTTAAAGCTTGAAACGGCATCATGGAATTTTCCGGAATATGCGTGTTTACAAGGAGATTCACCGACTATCCACTGGAGGTAGACCACAACCCATTTGGAACCTTCAGGTATCCCAGGGTACAAGGAGAAGAATTTAAAACTTTTCGCAGCATGGAGAAACATATTCTATGTTTTCACAGAAATTTTTGCAAGAATCACATTTGACAATTCTGATCATCGCAAAACCCCGATACCAAAAGATCAATTGCAATTCGAAAAATATCTATTGTAAAAAATATCGCCTGAATTTCAACTTAAAGCAATATAACAAATTGAATAAGAGCCCGCGCTCGATCTGCACTAACAGTAAAAAATACCTTTATTTTAAATACAATTGATATTTTTCGAATAACAATTGATTTTTATTTAATTACAATTGACAATTTTCAAATAGCAATTGATCTTTTTCCAATTACAGTTGCTCTATTTCGAATTACATTTCAATAATCAGGAGCGCACAAGTGAGCTGATATCGCTTTCAAGAGGAGAAACTTCGACGTTGGTTCCTGGAATTACTGGAGACCGTCTTATAGAAAAGCACGCAGATGGTAAAATGTACCATCAAATGACTTTTGTTGGAGTTGCATGGATGGGAGGGCTGTAGGCCAAATCGCCCAAAAATCGATTTCTGTTGTATCGGATGTCAGAATTTAATATCTTACGAGTTTCATAAAAAGCTCAAATTGTTTTAACGACAGGGACTAGTAGGGAAACCTTTCACTGTCCCGTGGTATTCCGATAATTTCAAACAAAAATCATTGACTCTAGAAAGTTTATTAGAATCTGCAACCGTGTTCGAATGCTTAATACTTTAGTGTCTCAAATTAGTGTTTATCCGATTCTAGTTTTTCCTATTCCGATTCCAGAATGTTTATTAGAATCTGCAACTGTGGTCGAATGCTAATTACTTTAGTGTCTCAAATTCATGTTTATCCGATAATTGCAGTCTATTTACACTCACCTTCTATTTGATTGTTGGTATATCAAAAACAAATCCAATTATAATATTCTACAAAAATCTATATTCAATACCATAAATATGCCCTCCTATAAGTTAATCCTTTCAATTTGAAATGATTTAACCCTGATTAACTGTAATATGTATCCCATTCAGCTATTCATTCATCCGTCCATTCATAAATTCACTCAACCATACATAATTGAATAGTAATATTATAGCCACAAAGGATACAGCAAATATACAAAGGATACAGCAAAACAATACCAAAAAGAAAAACAAGAAAGTCTAAAAGAAAATTGGAAAAATATCCAAGCACAAACACACGAATCTAGTCATTTAAAAGGATCTAACTCTTGAAGAAGCATCCTCCAGAAAGAAATATGTTGCAAATAAGCCAATAACTATAAAAATTATGGTTAAAGGAAAAAAAACACAACTGAAAAACGTTTATAACCCACAAATACATTCATTCAGTCACTCACTCATACCCCCACACACAGGGAATACTTAGAAAATATATAAACCAAAAATCAGTTGCCCAAACTCAATTACATAACAATCTGTTCACATTTTTTCACACACCATCAACTCTAAATGAAATAAATAGCAACAAAATGATACGAGGGCTCTATAAGTCGGTATGACACTAGCTTTTTTTTTGTATTGAGAAAAAATTATAGGAAAGTAATATGCGTGAAGAGTACAAGGAAAGGAATATATAAATTGAATAAATCTGGCAAATTGCTGTGCTCTAATATGATTTATATTGCTGTCAATATCAATCCAATACAAAAAAAGTTAGTGTCATACAGGCTTTAACTTGAGAAACAAAAAACCAAAAACAAGGGAAGATGATACCAGTAGTAGCACCACGTCCACCATAGTCACCACTCGCAACGACAAGTATTCACAGGATTTTAACTTAAAAAGTCACCACTTTGTGCTTGCATTAAGAGAAATGAGTTTGATTTTACCACAGCATGAATACCGACACAAATTACAAAGCAATTTATATTCGGCTACGACATCACAAAAATAGAAAACTAAACATCTATAGTGATTAGGGTGGCACGAAAAATGATTTTTGCCGAATTTCGATTGGCGGATAAATTATGGCTCTATATTTAAAATTTAAGCCAAATCGGTCCATTTAAACACGTTTCGCCGGGGAGTTAAAGTTGGGCATTTTCATAAAAAAAAAAACATACAAACCCAAAAAAATTTTTGATTTTTATTTAAATTAGTCTATAAAAATCAACTTCTTTTTTTGCACAGACTTCTAAAGTACATTTTCTAAATATTTTGTCCTCCTAAACACGAATTTGTCATCAGAAAAGTCGTATCAACTCGACCATATAAGGTACGGTGGGCGGGACAGAACTGGAACAGAGAAGCGACTATATATCACCACAGAGAACCTTTGAAGTCCAAATACCAACTAGGAAAGGCTGGGCGGAAAACTCTGTTATAGCAGAGAATGAGATAACAATCCTTACGGGCGGATTAAAGATGGAGATGGTTCGGGAGTATACTATGAATGCCTCGAAATCGGGACCTCATTGAGACTTCCGGATAAGTGAATGTTTTCCATGCTGAGGTACTTGCAATTGATAAAGCCGCGCAGATGATTTTGACAAGGGACCTCGCCCTAGCGCCATTAACATATTCGTGGATAGTGTTGCAGCTCTTAAGACCTTACACTAAAAAAAAACCTTGTAAAGTTACCAAAAAATCTCGTGTTTTTACGAGGCTATTCTCGTAAAATAGGAGGTAGGTAAATTTCTCGTAAAATTACGAGGACTTCCTCGTAATTTTGAATGTGCCAAAAATTGGTAAAAGAACCAATTTTATTGGTAAAAATATTGTTTTAAAACCGGAAAAATACAAAAAAAAAAGGTAAACTTACAAGAAAAAATGGTAAATATGTTAACAAAAATGGTAAATTTACAAACCAAAATGGTAAATATACAAAAAACAATTTTTGTTAAACAACATAAATCCTCATAATAAAATCATTTTTGTAAAATAACTTTTTTTTTTTTTTTGTAAATTAACTAGAATCTTCGTAAAAAAAATTTCAAAATTTTGTCAACTCTTTTTAAATATTTTTCAATAAAAAAAATTGTCCGGGACTTGGAAAATTTAAAAAAAAAAAATAGAAAATTTCCAAAAAAAAAAAAGTTTTTTTTTTTGTTAAACAACATAAATAATCGTATAACATAATTTTTGTAAAATAAGTTTTTTTGTAAATCAACTAGAATCCTCGTAATAAAAACTTTGTTGTAAAATTACAGTTTTTTTAGTAAAATAACCTTTTAAAATGGTAGAATACAATTACGAAAATATATTTGTAAAATTACCAATAAAACTGTAGTTCTCGTTTGAGCAAAGTACAAGAATTTTTGTTAAAAAGCAAGGAAAAATTTTAAATATTGGTAGAATGGGATTACAAGGCATTTTACCAGGCGCTTTACCAGTTTTTTTTTTTGAGTGTAGAATGAAACACTGTTAAATCGGGAATCGTTAGGAATTGTAAACCATCCCTTCGTCGAATCAGTCAGCACACAGACAAGCTAATATAGGTTCCTAGACATAGTGGGGTCGCTGGGAATGAATTGGCTGATGAATGTGCGAAAACCGGTCGGGGAATCTATCATCTCGGTTCCTACAGTGGAATTAATGTACAAAATTGATAGGATATCTGAGAATAGAATAAAGGATACGTGCAGGATATCGCGAACCATGAGGTCACTACCAAATCCTAAGAGGACAAAAAGTTTTCTTACTTTTGGCAAACAGCTAGCCTATTAGTGGGAGTACTTACAGGACATTGTATAATTGGCTAAATGACCGTGCGTATGGAATTTCTAGAAGTTTTGTCGAAGTTGTGGGGAAGTGGAGGAATCAGTGAAGCACTGTCATGTGAATGTCTGGGTCTGATGAGAAGCCGTCTTAATCATTTTTTTTTTTTCGATGACCTGGATTTCCTAAATGGTTTCTCATTCTAGCAGAATATCTTAGAGAATCGGGGTGGTTTAAGAGGTAAAAAAAAGTTTTGTATCAAAACAAGCAGTTAAGGGGAGCACAATAGGCCTTATGGCCTCCGAGTCAATTCGCCAAATTGGCGGACGCCAATCCAACCTAACCTAAGCCGTCAAAACCAATATTTTTTTTTATTGAAAAAGTGTATATTAAAATTATACAATGTATATAATAAAATATGTATTGAATAAAGAAATATGTATAATATACAATAAATATGTATAATATATTGAATAAAAATATATGTATAAAGGCGTGATTAGACGAGAGAGATTTCCCTAGATTTAAAGTCTCTGTGGTAACTTTTAAAATTGGAATGTCAAATAAAATTTTATTATATATTTTTTATTTACTTTAATTTGGTTTCCAATCTACAAATTATTGACTAAATGTGCGAAAACAAATAATAATATTATGAAAATGGTAAGCAAAAACAATTATTAAAGAAATGAGATTTGACACAAAGTCAAAAGTATATTAACACAGAGTTGTGGTTTACTTTAAATCTAGGGGTTTTCTCTCCCGTCTAAACGCGCCTTAATATACATATTTTTTTATTCAAATTTCCAGCAATGTTACATAACCTTTGCAAGAAATCCGACCTCGATACGATCAGCGGTACCATCTGGACATTGTAAGAAAGTTGGCCTAAGCGAGAACTGGTAACAATGACCGTCGTCTCGTTGAAGCGAAAAAACCACGGGCTCTGGTGGGAATCGAACCCAATAACAAGTCTTCTGTTAGAAAAAAAAAAAAAAAAAAAAAAAAACAAGTGAGAGTGTTAAATTCGGCTGTGCCGAATCTTTGATACCCTCCAACATGTTAAAATATATTTTAAAAAATCAGAGGCGTTTTTTTGGGGGGGGCTATGTGGGGGTGGTTGGGGATACCTTCCCCATCACGATAAATGTTAACTAATTTATTTGTTATGGTTTTTTAACTTTAGTAATACCATTTACTCATAATTTTTATGATTTTTTTAAATCCACGCCCACAAAAGATGGCGGGCCAAAAAAACTTAACTTTGTAGCCCCCGGGGTCTAAATGCAGGACTTTGAACACCTTGTGACATAAAACGATTTTATTTGTTGAACAAAAATGCAAAAAAAACTGTAAAAAATTGCGTTTTTTGGGACTTTTTTTAAGTTCTTTAGGGGGGAACTTTTTTCCCCCTGATCCGATTTTACCCATTTCCGAACTTAACCGGCCTATGACCAAGAGACACATTCGTGCCAATTTTCAGGAGTCTAGCTCTCTTATTTTGGACTGAATCGTGTTTTATACAGACGGACGGACGGACGGACGGACGGACGGACATTCATAGAATGACTTAAAATCGATCATAGATCAATAATATATATACTTTATGGGGTCCCCGACCGATATTTTTATGCGTTACAAACGGAATGACAAAGTGAGTATACCCCCATACTGTGGTTGGAGGGTATAAAAAACAACAGCAAGAGCAACAACCACACTCGAATTGGAAAAATCAGATTTAGTTGATACTTGCTTAACAGCCTACTTGGCGTATCGGTCTAGAGTGATTGTACGTTACAAGCAGTTAATAGCAAAGTATTACAGATGATGATGAGTTCAATCCTTGTCGGCTGCGATCTGTTAATAATTTTCACATATAGAGTTTTATTGACTATTAACTAAATAAATTTGACATTAAAAGTTTTTCTGAAGATTACACTGTGCTACAAAAGACAAAAAATTATTTATGCAGGGGTTCTCATATGATAATTCGGGTTGGTTGGAGCCCATAGAGTACTGATATACTCATAGTTTTTCTGGATCACTTCGTTAAGTACGTTTTTTATTGGCAAATGTGTTGAAAAACGGAAATTCTTAAATTACAATTTTAAAAAATTATTACTTTGTTAGTTTGCAACCGATTTTCGATTTTATGGATTTGTTTTAAAGGTATAGGTCTTACCTTTCAAACAAAACAAAAATATTAAAAATCGATCAAGAATTGGCTGAGCTACGATCGCTTAAGTAAAAAAAAAACGTATTTTTTGAAAAATTTGTCATATTCTTTTCTCTCTAAGTTGAAAGTGCATCATTAAACAATTTTTTTGAATTTTTTGTAAAAAAGTATAGTAAAGTAGCTTTCCAAAACACCAAAAAACGTAACAATCGGTTTAAAAATGAATGAGTTATGCTAAGTTTTGTGATAGGGCATTTTTAAATTTTTTCAGAAACGCTTGTAATTAGAGCATTATTCATAAATCTTGTTACTAGTAGTAATTTTATGCGCATATCTATATAAACTAGAGATGGGAACGTAATTAGATTTGTGCGTGATTCACACATGATCAGAAGTGATCGTGATTGAAAATTAATTTTACTTACGTGATTGTTAGTGAGTGTCAGTGTGAGTGGAATAAAAAAATGGGCGTGTCAGTTACTTCCAAATCCTATTTATAATTTTTTGGGTTTGTTTAAAAAATATCAGTGTTACTTCTTAAACAAAAAAATATTGTGAATCGGTTGAAAACTGGCTAAGGTGCGCTTGTTTAAGTAAAAAACCTTTTTTGAAGAGTTATACCTGCAACATTTTTATGACAAAAAACATTTGACATTTTTGAAACGAAATTGGTAAAATTGTGGGATCATTTGATGGAAATTTTACCTGTTTATAAAAATACGTATGAGGCATTCCACACCAAATGTTCAGCGAAAAAAAAAACATGTGAACCGTAAATTGTTAAATGGGTTGTATGGATAGCCATGTGAGGCATTCCACACCAACTGTTCCACTACAGAAAAACCATAGTGGTTTCAATGGGATATCATTTGCAAAGTATTCGCTCTTAGGGTACTAATAAATAACAAAAATAAAATTTAAGTTTTTTTCAAAAAGTGGGCCTTGTAGGCGTGGTCAAATATTAAAAATATCAAACTTTTTTGCCTGAGTATTTATTCACGATCACGCACGCTAATGAAAGAAAAAAAATATTCAAGCACGATATTTTATTTTACTCACGCTCACGTGAACATCGTGACCGTAACTTATTTTTTTCTACTCACGTGTGCGTGAATGAGCGTGAGCAAAATAAAATATCGTGAGTGACTAAATTTTTTCTTTCATAAGCGTGCGTAATCGTTATTAAAAACTCACTCACGCTACCATCGCTTCTTAAAATATTTTTTAAGTATTGATATTACTCATACGCACATGTTTTAAATACCATTAATGTATAAAATAAGCGTGTTGCAATTTTTGAATTTTGATTTTTCGAAAACAAGGCAAAACACATCTCTAAAAATTTCAGATCAGATAGAAAATTCCTTTAACTTTTTTTAAAAAAATAAAAAACAAATAAAATTGCGGCATGTTTTTTGAAAAATAAAGTTTAAGTTTAAATTTAAAAAATTCAGAACTTCTTCTGAAAATGTTCCAATTTTCATTTTCTTAGCTTTTATTGATAGCCCATTCAGCTTTTATTGATAGCCCATTTAATTGATAGCCCATTCAAAAATCTATAAACAGCTTTTGTCTTTAAGACTTTACTGTGTTTCGCTTAATTTGCATAAATATTGAAGTAAAGATGCTCAGGCAAAATAGTTAGATATTTTCAATTTTTGACCACGCCTACAAAGCCCACTTTTTGAAAAAACTTAAATTTTATTTTTGTTATTTAATAGTACCCTAAGAGCGAATACTTTGAAAATGATTTCATATTGACACGACACAACTTTTTTTTTGCTGAACATTTGGTGTGGAATGCCTCATATATGGAGCTAAGAAAATTACGTTTTTGGTTGTTCAATTTTTCAAAAACTGGGCTTAGGAGGCGTGGTCAAATATTGGAAAAATGGTCAAGTTTGTGTCAAGTTGCCTTGTTCAAATATATATCAAATAAAAACGAAATGCACCAAAATCTCAAAATTTTTTTTTTAAAGATTAGATGTTTGTCTAGCAAGATTTTTTTAAAAATTAAGAAAATCTATAAAAAAAAAAATTAAGAAGAAAAAATAGTAATTTTTCTGATTTTCAAAATAAATTTTAAAAATTTAAAATAGTTTTTGAAAAAAATTAATTTCAATTTGTGTTTTTGCTAATTTATGCCAAAATATGCAATAATATGCACTTAAAAGTTCGAAATATGCACAATATATGCATTTTAAATCAAAATATGCAAAAATATGTATTTTCACCAAAATATGCAAAATATGCGAAAACAAATCGATGCCATTTAATGCAAATCTCTTGATTCGGAAAGATAATTGGTCGATATCGTTTTTAGGCTTTCGAAAAAAAACATGCATTTGCATGGAAATCTCACCCTAGTTATATAAAAAACTTTTTTACCCGGGACCCATTGAAAAATTTTGGTACACAATTTTTTTCTCACTGAACATTTGGTGTGGAATGCCTCACATGTATATTTATAAACAGGTAAAATTTCCATCAAATGATCCCACAATTTTAGCAATTTCGTTTTAAAAAAACATGTTTGCAAGCGCACAGCTTTTTCTGTCATAAAAATGTTGCAGGTATAACTCTTCAAAAAAGGTTTTTTACTTAAACAAGCGCACCTTAGCCTGTTTTTAACCTATTCTCAATATTTTTTTGTTTAAGAAGTAACACTGATATTTTTTAAACAAACCCAAAAAATTATAAATAGGATTTGGAAGTAACTGACACGCCCATTTTTTTATTCCACTCACACTGACACTCACTAACAACCACGTGAGTAAAATTAATTTTCAATCACGCTCACTTCTGATCATGTGTGAATCACGCACAAATCTAATTACGTCTCTAGTTTATATGCATATGCGCATAAATTTACTACTAGTAACAAGATTTATGAATAATGCTTGAATTACAAGCGTTTCTGAAAAAAATTTAAAATGTCCTATCACAAAACTTAGCATAACTCATTCATTTTTTAACCGATTGTTATGTTTTTTGGTGTTTTGGAAAGCCACTTTACTATACTTTTTTACAAAAAAGTCAAAAAAATTGTTTAATGATTCACTTTCAACTTAGAGTGTAAAGAATATGACAAATTTTTAAAAAAATTCGGTTTTCTTTTACTTAAGCGATCGTAGCTCAGCCAATTCTTAATCGATTTTTAATATTTTTGTTTTGTTTGAAAGGTAAGACCTATACCTTTAAAACAAATCCATAAAATCAAAAATCGGTTGCAAACTAACAAAGTAAAAATTTTTTAAAATTGTAATTTAAGAATTTCCGTTTTCCAACACATTTGCCAATAAAAAACGTACTTAACGAAGTGATCCAGAAAAACTATGAGTATATCAGTACTCTATGGACTCCAACCAACCCGAATTTTTATATGAGAACCCCTGCATATTTTTGGTGTAGCACAGTGTTATTATAACTGGATAATATGAAACTAGTAAGAAACAAACCAGGATGTCTTAAATTTTTAGAAAAATTAAAATTTTTCTTTCACACTTTTCTCAATTCAAAACCATATGTAACTATTTCAAATTTCACAATGAGCTGAGATAAAGCATTTTAAAATTTTGGGACCACCTTAATGGTCATGTATGTATTTTTGGAGCTGCCAATAACCACACCATAAAATAGAGGACACAAGGAAAATAGCACAACAAAATCAAAAACCAATCTAAACGGCCCACGAATATTGTCTTTAAAATCTAGTCGGGGTTGTTGAACAAACACAGGGTGTTTGATAATTGTGAAATTGAATTTATATTTGGTAGAGTTTAGTTTTAGATTACATTAGCAAATTTCTTGGTAGTATTTCAGTTTTTGTGAGAACAAGTACAACATTTTAATTCGACTTTTGGTCGCATCCTTGAATACCTTCAACAATGCCCTTTTTAAGTTAGGGTGGCGGTGTACGATTTACACCTCGCATAGACCTTTTGGTCCATAGCGATACCACAAAACTTTTTTTCTTTTTCGCTAGCGGCGAAAGTTAAACACGTTCAAAGTCATTGCAAATCTCTTTAATATTCTAAGATCCATTCGCGTTATATCCTCCAAAGTATTAAAGCTTATCTGACCAGTAATCGATCGGCGACTTCTTGCCACCGCTGGACAGTGACAAAGTATGTGTTCTATCGTTTCATCCACTCCTGGTGAGCCTCATCTTTTACAACTGGCGTCCGGGATGAGTCTAATATTCTTTGCACGAATGCCGATGAGACAGTGACCAGTTATTATTCCCGTCAGAGCTCGACATTTCCTTCTCGTAAGTGATAAAAGGTATTCAGTTTTCCCTTGGTCATGAGTTGGCCATAAAGTTCTGCTGATTTTGCATGTTGTTAGTTGTCCCCACTTCCTGTTTGATACTGCAACATTTATGGAATCCCGTCTTTTTTTGAAGTGTTGGAGCGATGGTAAAACTAGCACCGTGGTACCTACACCATCAGCTCCAAGTTTCGCGAGTTCGTCTGCCCCAAGGATGCTACACCTCTATAGAGGTGTCTGCCCTTTCATTTCCGTGTATTCCGTTGTGTCCTGGTACCCATAATAAATTCCTACTGTAAATATTTTTAAATTTTTCTTAAAATTTTTATTAGACATTCACAGTAAAAAGTTTTAGGTTAATTTAATTCAGAGCTGATGTGTATATCAAAGACGAAATTTAATTAATTAAATTTATTCCACTGAAAGTATACTTTTTAAAGAGATAAAAAGAGAGGGGCGTTTTAACCTATTTTTTTGGTGTTAAAATAAATCCAAAATAGTTTTATTAATGTAAATAATTTTATGCCTAAACGGGTGTTAATTTTAATCTAGGCAGGACTCAAATTGTACACCTTTTATAACATTTTCCCAAAAATAAAAAAAGGGAAGGTTATGTTTTTTTAATATGTTTGTGTATTGAATAAATAAGAAGATTTAAAATACAGATCAAATACCTGAATAAAGTTAAAATAAAGAGGAATGTTGATGCATTTTTCACCCAAAACTCAGTAAAACTACATAGAAAAGTGATAATGCTTTTATTAGAGTTGGCAAATAATCGAGATATTTCATAATCGCGATTACGATTAAAAAAATTGCCGTTAATCGCGATTATCGATTAATCGTTTTTTTTTAAATAATTTGAGTAGTAGTTGTTTTAATAAAAAATTGTTTTAAAATTTACATTTCAGAACGCACGAAAATACAAAAATTAATACCCAGCAAAAATAAATCGAAATTTTTATATTCTAGGTGTTTTTAATATATCATTGTGCATCAAAAGAGCGCTCTTGCGAAGTTTTTGTTAAGATTTTTTGTTTGCAACCTTATAATATATTTTTTTTTCTTTTTAACATCTTTAACACTTTATAAACAGGGCTCTCAGATATGGCGATTTATCGCCAAACGTGGCGATTTTGAAATGTGTTTGGCGACGAGTTTTTCGATTTGGCGACGCGGCGATTTTTGGCGATTTATAATATGATTGGCGATTTAGTCAAATAATTTTTTGAATAATTTCTAGGGATGAGTAGAGCCATCCGTATGTGAAATTATCAAACTTTATTTACTTTTGCTGCGCTTAGACAGTAAAATTTTTTTAACGTTTTTGACAGACTTTCTACAAGTCTGCTCGTCTAAGCGGCTATTTATGAATTTAAACAAAAAAAAAAAAACAATTTGGGAAATTTCAAGTGTCCAGGGGAGCTAATTATTGTTTTTGGATCTCCTGGCCATTTGAAATTTCCGAATCATAAAAAAAAATAATTAATACTTTTTTTATTAAATCTGTTGTTGAGTAAAAATAACGAGTAAGAAAAATTCAAGACCGATTATTATGGATGGCTTGGGTTTTTTGCATTATTGCAGAAAACAAGCATAAATGAACTTTGAATGAAATTTATTGCCTATAGACAAATTTTAGAAATAATTAGCAAATTTTTATATGGAGTAATTTATAAATTACCAATTGAAGTAAAAATTACACAAACTAAAAAAAATAACTTTTGGCGATTTTTATGTATTTTTCTAGGTTTTTGGCGATTTTTGAGTATTATTGTTTTTGGGCTATTATTAAGAAAACAAAATATATATTTTTTTAAATAAAAATAATTATCATTTTTAACAAAAACTGACAAATTTGAATTTTGGCGATTTCTGGCGATTTTTTACATCCGATTTGGCGATGAGCGTAAAAAAAATCTGACAACCCTGTTTATAAATGTTGAACAATGATTTTTGAACAGGGTTGGCAACCGATACCCACATAGAATAACGGTATTTGTCTATTGTACCGCACCCAATAAAGATATGGACATTTTCAAAAGCAATTACGAAAGCTGATGAAATTTCTAGAATTTTTTCCTTTCCAAAAGCTGCTTCCAGTTCAGCAAAAAAAATTCAAGGGCCTCTTCAGTCGGCAAACATCGGTCAAAGTTTGAATAAATTACATTTTTCGACAAAATATCATGTCCGAATTTTTTGACCAGATTAGGCTTAAGTATTTTGAATATATTTTAAAACCCAAATTTATTGGTTACTAAGATCAGAATTTAAATTTTTCTTTAAACTTGTATGACTCTTACGAGAAAAAAGGAAAGAAAAATTGGAAACAAGTTAAATGAAGCATGGGCTAACCCAGCAACATTTTCCATTCCAAATAAGCGGTTCCAGAACGCATCATATTATCCTGCAATCGATTCTACTTAACGTTCCAGAATCAATGATTTTTGTTTGAAATTGTGCCGAAAGCAATCGTTTTTAGAGCAAATAGTTTTTTTGAAAAATAATTTTCATTCAAAATTTTGTAGTGATTACCGTAGAATATATTTAAGAATATATTGGAAAAGCAATCAGTTCGAAAAAAATTTAAAACTGATTAAAATGCGTTATAGAAACAGTGTATTGCATAGAAAATGATTAATTGTAATCGCATGATTTTTTTGTCGATTACGATTAATTGGTGCGATTAATCGATTACGATTTTAATCGTTTTGCAAACTCTAGCTTTTATATTACGAAATTATTCCTGGGGTCTTCCAAATCAATTTCGGCACGGTTGCGATCTTAAAATTCTATACTGCTGCTGATATTTGTTTATGTCGTTCCATCAAAAAGAAACAAAAGCAGCTGCTGGATCAGTATTGTGTAATTAATTATTTCTGGAAGATTTTCAAAGTTAATGAATGCACTGCCCGATTAGGGTGTTCAATTAATCGGGTTTTTTTATTGTTCGATTAAACGATTAATCGACATTTGGCATTTTTGACTTGTTCGATTAATCGAAAAAGAAATAAAATTGATCGATTAATCGAATAATTCCAAATTCAGAAATTTTCTAAATTACAAGATTTTTTTATTCGACAATTTTAAAAAAATGCTACCTAAGTAAAGAAACAATATTAATTACAAGTATTTTAACACATTAAATAACACATTAATTAATATTAACAAAAACAAACAAAACAAACGTAACAGCATTACAAAATGCATCAAAATTTAAGTTTTCTGGAATTTTGTTTGAGAAAATTTTAAAAAAATAACTTTGGAGATTTGAGAAATTTTTAGAATTAAAAAAATATTTTTGTTGCCAAATTTATATGGATTAGCGATATCACAAAAATTTTATATTTATTATCTAAATACATTTTGGAAAAAGTTAAACAAAAAATATTTAGTTTTTAGCATATTCATAAAATTTGTAATTTAATTTTTTTTTTATAATTTAGTGGGTTTTTGCTCTAAACTGGAAACTTTGACTGATTTTAGCACGGTCACATAGTTAACCGATTTGGTTCAAAATTTTATCAGGTACTTACTTTAGGTCGTTAAATAAATACAATACTTCAGGAGCAACGAAAATTCGAAAAAAATAAAATAAGAACCACTCTAGTAAACATGACTGGCATGAATTATACAAATTTCCAGAAAAACCATATGATATTGTTAATCGATTAATCGGCATAAATTCTTCGATTAACCCTTTATTCGAAATTAGCAATTTTAAATTAATCGAACAATTATTCGTCTAAAATTGTTCGATTAATCGAACAAAAATTAATCGGCTGAACACCCTAGTATTTAAACATTTTTTAACAACAAAAAAACAAAATTAAAATCATTTCAACATGTATCAAAATTTAAGTTTCATCATTTTAGAGATTTGTGTAGAATTCAAAAACATTTTTTTTGACAAATTTATTGGATTACCGATATCACAAAAAAATTTATATTTATTATCTGACTACACTGAAAAAAAATTTTACCATTTTTAAAGCATGTTGAACTTAATTTAAAAAAAGGAGGGTATGCGAGGGCTCCAAAGATATTAATTCTTCTTCCAAGTATATTTTTCCCTAAAACATAGTAATGCATTTACTTAAATATATCTTAAAAGTAAGTAAAATTGTACTTAATATAAGTTTAATTGTTTTTATCCAGAGGAAAAATATTTTTTTAAAATAAGTAAAAATTTCCTTAAACTTACGGATACTGTGGACCCTATGGAGTCCCAATGTGAGGACCCTATGGGCCCCCAATATATGGGGTCCGCCCATGAGTATTTGCGTACACTATTATAGGGTCACTATTGATTTTGATCCAAAAGTTTGGTCAGAATCGCTCTATCTTGCTTAGTTTTTGAGATATGGAAATGGGGTCTTGAGAAATTTGATCATGAAATAACTCGAAAACTATAACTCGGAGGGCTTTGGGGTCTTCGGCGGTCTTATTCTACAAGTTAAGGACTACAAAAATGCCTTAAGAATTTTTTTCGTATCTGCAGTATTTGCAGAGTTATAGGCATTTGAAAATTCCGCGAAAATCGAAATTTGGATTTAAAGTTAGGGTCTCATAGGGTCTCCAGATGGGGCCCCCAGATGGGGTCCCCAAAATACCTAAAGTATTTTTTCCTTAAGTTAAGTAAATTCTTTCTTAAACTGATGAAGACATGGATTTAAATAAAGTCAATGAAATCAATAAAATAAAGATTACATTTTTCTTAAATTAAAACAAAAATTGATTAAATTAAAGAAAATGCGTTTAGGAATTAAAGAATAGTACTTATTTGATTTAATGTCTTGAAAATGTCTATACTATTTTTAAGTAAGTTACGTACTTATTTATTTTTTTTGCACACAATTTAATTTTTTTTCTTTTAAGTAAAACAAAATTTTTTAATAAACGCTTTTTTTCTTAAATGCAATCAATTCGCCATAAATGTAAAGAATATTTAACTTAATTTAAAAAAACAAATTAAGGATAACTCTTGTGCTTTTTTAAGTATGTGCATGTACTATATTCAAGTTAATTTGCTTTGTTTTAAGTAACACCACCTTATATTAAGATAAGTTGAAGTAAATTCAAAAAAAATGGTTTACTTAAATTAATAACAGTGTTTATTTAATTTCAGTATAGTTATTTTTTTCAGTGTACATTTGGGAAATCTTAAATTTTATTTTTTTATAAATTAGTGCGTTTTTGCCGAAAATTTGAAACTTTGACCGATTTTAACTGTATGACCGTTGACCGCTTTGGTCCAAAATTTTATCAGGTACTTATTTAATTCGTTTAACAAATCCAAGCTTCAGGAGCAACGAAAATCAGAAAACAAATTTAAAATAACGACCACTCAAGTAAACATGGCTGCGTTTTTTTTTAATTCCAACGGTAACATACATTTGGTTTGTTTATTGGACTTAAAAATTTTAAAAAGTTATACATATTTCCAGAAAAAACATATATTATTGTTATTCGATTAATCGGCATAAATTCTTCGATTAATCCTTTAATCGAAATTAGCAATTTTAAATTAATCGAACAATAATTCGTCTAAAATTGTTCGATTAATCGAACAAGAACCCTATGCCCGATCAAAAAATCCAGTCTCTGCCTTCTGCTTCAAGATTCAGATGGTCTAAAAATAAGGTTAAACAAAAATTAATTAAAAACGATTATAAAACGTTTGTAGTCAATACTTACTTGATATTAATATTCCGGTCGGAGTAAAAACTTCACTTTCTGAATCACAAATTTTGATAACATAAAATTTTCCATAAATTTTTACTTTTGCGTACATTGCAAACATTTTTTAGTGTAAAAATATTTTTGAGTGCCCCATGAATTTCTGAATACGTTGTATTGATAGCCCTATAACGAACTAAGAAAATTGCGTTTTTGGTTTTTCAAAACCTGGGCTTAGAAAATGTGGCTAAATATTGAAAAAAATTGTCAAATTTGTGTCGAGTTGCCTTAATTAAATATTTATTAAATTAAAACGAAATGCACCATAATCTTATAAATTCGCATTCTTATAATTTTTTTTTAGGCTATCGATTTAAAAATTTTATTTAAAAAATTTTTCAAAACTTGTTCTGAAATTTCCCATTTTGTCAACAAGTAATTTATCAAAAATTCGGTCACTTTTTTTTAATTTTTTTTTAATTTTTTTTTAATTTTGCATGTTTATCTATCCACACTAAAAAATTCAAAAGCGCGTTTTAAATTTTTTTTTCGAAAAAATGGCATTTGATTATTGAATTTCATTACAATTTTGTAATTTTCTTGTATTTTTGGTTTCAACATAGCGTATGAGTAACATTTTTGCAAATTACAATACTGTTATAAAACTCAATATTCAAATGCTATTTTCTCGAAAAAAAATTGAAAAAAGCGCTTCTGATTTTTTTTTGTGTGAATAGACAAACATCTAAACTTTTAAAAAAAATATTAAAAAGGAAAAAATGGCCAGATTTTTATTAATTTTGTAAAAAATTAAAAATTTCAGAACGAGTTCTGCAAATTTTCAAAAAAAAAAGATAATCAATATCCCATAAAAAATATACAAAAATGTAAATATCTGGGATTATGGTGCATTTCGTTTTAATTTGATAAATATTTAATCAAGGCAACTGGACACAAGTTTGACAATTTTCTATAATATTTAGCCACGCCTTCTAAGCCAAGGCTTTGAAAAATTGAAAATCCATAATGCAATTTTCTTAGTTCCATATAGAGCTATCAAAACAACCTATTCAGAAATTCAAGCGACACATGTTATATTTCACTGGACCACATGCCTCATATACCCTCTATCACTAGAGTGGAGGGTAAAAAAAAATCGTTTGTAATAGTATTTTGTTGCAAAGTTTGCATATTATTTTAATATCACTTTCTTATTGTCATTTGTCGTGTTATCGATTGTTCTTATTGCTATTTTATAGGTCTAATAACTAATTCACACTTTTTATTTTTATTTTTTAGTAGTGTAGTACATACAATGAAATTATTGTTTTTATATTGCTTACACTGCCGGTCAAAAGGATAGATTTTTTTGTCATAGAATTCAATCTGCAAATCCGAGCCGATTACGGAATACTTTTGCATTATAATGATTTTCATCGTATCCCATCCTATTACTTTTACGAGCGATGTACAAAATGTCCCGAATTTAGGCTTTGCGACCAATTTAGCTTAAAAGAAAAAATAAAAAAAATTTCAAAAAAACTTTTTATCTTAAAGATGCAACGATCAGAGCTTCGAAGAATGAAATCCTTTTCGAATGAATTCTCAAAAAAATCCATTCAATTTTCATAGTCAGTGAATGCATTCGATTTCATAAATCAACATTGAATGCAGTCCTTGGAATTCATTCGATTGAATGGAAAAAAATGAATGCATTCGATTTCTTGTTCATTCGATCTAGAAAAATCGAATGCATTCGATTTTTTATCATTCCACTGCGAATGCAATCGATTTTTAAAATAGATAGACCAAAACGGAGGCAAATTTTTGTCCACAGTATCGCCAACTCTCTCTACATAAGATGACCCTAATGCGCTCTAATTTTGAATCCAAAAAACTGGGTGTTCCCGAAAATTTAAAAAATGAACATATTATTAACTGCCTACACGACAAAAAGTGTGAAAAGTGTTGGTTATCACTATGGACAAAAAATTGGCTCCGTTTTTCTCAATCTTGGTTAGATTTTTAAGTTTTTTATGCAATAAATGGATAAGCCATTCGATTTTTTAAATTGAATGAAAAGAAAATCGATTGCATTCGCAAGTGAATGCATTCGATTTTTAAAAGTCGAATGAAAAAAAATCGAATGCATTCGATTTTTGAAAGTCGAATAAAAAATAAATCGATTGCATTCGATATTTATAAATCGAATGAGTCTAAAGTGAATTCATTCAATTCGCTAAAATGTGATTGGGGAATGCAATCACTAAATTTTCATTCAGAATGCCAAATCGAATTAAGGAATGAAATCCTTCGAAGCTCTGGCAACGATGCACCAAAATTAATCCATGGAAATTTTTTTAATATTTTTGCAGGAATGTACTCTATATTGCGCAACTTTTGGCATACATTTTTTAAAAAACAATTTTTTTTTTTTTTCAAAATGCACTAAGATTGCAATCTTTAGCCGCTGGTAGCCAACTGGTTTTTTGTCCAAAACTCTTTTTGTTATTTTTTCCGTAAAAGGGTTCTAAATCCCCATCTTTTGAGGGGGCAAGGATTTTCAAATTCGAAAAAAAGACGAATTCGGGACGCGCTATTATACAAGTAATGGAAAAAGTAATGAGTAGAAATAAAACTTTTATAAATGAAGAAATTAAAAAAAAGAGATAAAACAATTTTTAAAGCCCAAAATATTATTCGGGTATTATAATGGAAACGGTAATGCCGGAACAGAAAATCAAATATATGTTCCGACACGACAAAAAGTTCAATATTATTCATTATATTGATAAATCCTTTTACCGTATTCAAATCTCTCTGTGTGTACGCCGTATTTCCATTAAGTTCAAAGTTCCTTTTAGTTTTACAGTCTTGCTGACTAATGAGTTTCTGTCAGCAAACTCGTAAAATAATAATTTGATATTGATTTTTGTTTTGCTATAGAATAAGTAAAATCTTTACGTTGTATGAGCCATCAAGAGCTGGTAGGTCGTTTGATGAGCAAAACTAGCACTTAAAAAACAAGTAAGAAAATTACAGTCTATAAACAGACTCGACAGACTACAGACTATAAACAGACTCGACAGTAGAGTTTTATTAGAAAAAATGGGGAAAACTAAGCGATTTTAGGATAAAACAGAGCGGTTTTTAGTAATTTTTACGCTAACATGGCAACACTTTCTACGACTTAGGAGTGAGTGAAACAACAAAAACAGATCTGGCATCTATTTTTCTTATGGCGCGTTATATCAGTTTTCTCTTTCTAACCTAATTCGTAGAATAATTTGAAAATATTAACCATATGCTTCAGAACTACTTTTTTGACACCTGTCACTTATGTCGAGTCTGTATTAGTCTGTGACTACAATGTCCACCATACACTCAAGAAAAATTTGAAATTTTTTTACATTTGTCTCAAAATTCAAAATTAATTTGTAGTTAAGCAATATTTTTGTTAAAATCGTCGTTTAAACAAAGTTTTTAAAAGAAAGTTGTCAGCAATCAACTAAATAATTTAACTAAAATAAGATTTTTTTAGTTTATTTACAAAAAAAAAAATCTTGAAAATTTGCTCGTTGCCCCCCTGAAGCATTCAAATTGCCCCCCAGTGCAATGTGGCCGAAATCACTGATCTAGCGGCGTTTTAGTCAAAATTAAAAAATTTAAAACTGATAAATGTTTTGCACTGTATCGATTACCTATACTTTACAGAGAAAATTAACGTTTTCACTTTTGTTTTTCTCTTAATATTCGCACAGCTGTAAGCTATTAAATATACATTTTCTGCAGCAAAAGTATTAAAGGAATTTGGGGCCTAATTACTCAGTGAGTTTTTCTTGACATTTTTAAGTCAATTGTTTACACATTTTGAGCCAAAAAGTTTTAGTTGAAAGTAAAAGGTATGTTTTAACTAAAAAATAAATGTTTGTGGCCTGTGTGTATCTAGTTTATTATTAGTTCATTATAGGAGTTTACATTTGTGGTATTAACAATAGTTTCATGGACTGCAACTTTTGAAATTCGATCGTATTCGGTCCAATTCCTGTTTTGTTTATAATTTTGGGATATTTTTGTTGTGACGTTTCAGTATGGCGTGCTAGTTCGCGCAAGTTGCTCGGTTTTTTAGGGTCCATCTGCTGTCCAAATAAACAGTATAAACGCGATACAGACCACAATTTTCAATCGATTTGGCTGAAATCTGAAATTTAAGTTTCTTTTATCGCAAGAACAAAACCTATTAAATTTTGACAAAATCAATCCATGTTAACCCATAGCCCCCATGTAAATGTCCCCTTCAAGTTTTATTTAAATACCCCTAACAATAGTAATCAAGATATCCTATTGAAATTCGACCAATAAAAGTTTTTTATATTCATAAACAATCGCTCTAAATTTTAATGGAATCGGACCATTTTAATTTCTAGGCCTCATACAAACCACTCTCCCAATATTCAAATAAATTTCCCAAAATACATAAAAATAAATAAATATTGTTTAAAATTTAATTCTTTTTAAATTTTATAATCGCAAATAAGCATTAGTCTTTATTATTTTACATTTCCGAATTAAGCGCCGCTAGATTGGCCATTTCGGCCACTGTGCAGTGGGGCGAGAATCAAAGGTTGGGAACCATTGGTCAAGACCGTCCATATAATATCCTACACCAGTTTTTCCCGGAAAATGGGTGCCAAGTTCAAACATGGACCGATTTGATTTATCTGTTGATTTATCTTTAATAAGTGCAAAAAACACTCACAAATAGGGTTGCCAGACGTCCCGCTTTTTGTCACCGTTTCCCGCATCCCGTGCTGGATTCCAAAATCCCGCTTTTTTGTAAATTTTTTTAAACAAGACAATTATTTTGCAAAATTCTTCCACTTAAATTTATGATTTACTTTTAACAATTTTGAATAAAAATGCTTTTTTATAGCTCTATTATTATATGAGGCAAATTAGCAGAAAACTATGCTGAGACAGCAGAATATAAGATCCCAAGTAAAAATGTGAAGGATCAGTACTGATCCGAAAAATGGATCGCTAAGATTAGACCAGTTTTAATTGGACGGATACAATTTCATCCGAAAAATGGGTTTATCTAATTATATAAACCCATTTTTCGGATAACGTTGTATCCGCCCGATTAAAATTGATCTAATCTTAGCGATCCCTTTTTCGGATCAGTACTGATCTTTCAAATTTCGGATCAGTACTGATGCAAGTAAGATCTTTTAAATCTCGAATAAGACGTGATATATAAAAATATATCTAAACATTTTTACTCGGGATGAAAAAATTTACTGATTTCAAACAATCACTGCTGTAAAAAATTTTAAATTTCAAACAATCAAAGCTGTAAAATCTGCTGTCTTTTCAAAACACAGTTAAATGCAAGCAATATTTATAAAACAGCTCGGGTCTCTAAAACTATTTTTAAAGTGGGTTGAAGAACCACTAAATGGATTAAATATGGTCTGATATAATACTATCTGATTGTTTCTAATTATATGTAATTGTATCTGATCAGTACTGTCAGATTTCAAACTTTTAAGTTTTCGGGATATGATTTAACAGATACAGAAAATACACTCAAAAAAAATTTACTAGAAAATTTGCTGATTTTGAACCCACAACTTTTTTGGTAAAGCAAAAATGTTTTGCTAAAAATTAGTTAACTAAGTTAACTTAACTTAAATAAGCAAAAAACTGTAGTTTTTACCACAAAATTTAGTAAAATTCTAGTAAAAAAAAAACAAAATAAATGTAACAGTTTTTTAAGGGAGGGTTATGCAATTGCCTAAAAAGATTTTTTGAAATAGAAAAAAAGGATTATTTCATTTACCTGAAGATTTCATTCATATAATAAAATAAACCAAAAAATATCTACCTGAGAAAGAAATGTGTGATTTTAAAAAGCAAGTGTTGCATACATACACTGTTGCCAATAATTTTTTATCAAAAACCTCTAAATTTCATTAAAAAAGCACTAGAAACCGCTAAAAAAAACTTTAGCGGGGAAAATTTTAAATTTTCCCGCTAAATTACGAAAAACAACGCTAAAAACTGATAAACTTGGCGTTTTTGATTGAAAATAAAACCACGCAAATTTACTGTTTTTTTTTTTAGCGATTTTAAGTGTTTTAGGAATACGTGTTTCAAACAAAAAACGCTAGACTTTCCCGCTAAAACACCGTTCCCGCTAAAAGCAATTTTCCCCGCTAAATCCAAACAAAAAGCTCTAGATTAAGCGGGAAACCTCCAAGTTGGCATAAATATTTGTCTTTTACATATTTTATTGTTTTCACAAACGTAGATAATTTTTTTCATTCATAGAATAGATACAAAAACACAAAACAAAAAAACCACCCCAAATTATGCATAACTTTTTTTAGCAATAAACAACTATGAAATCATAAAATAAACATGCTAAAATACAAACACTTTGTTATTTTTTGTTCTAAAATACTTATTTTAAAATACATTTTGTATTTTATTACTTTTTTATATTTAATAAATACATACTACATATATTTAAATATAAAAGGTTTTCAACGTGACCGCCACGATCAACGCGTTTGTTTCAACTGAATTGTTGAAAAATAACGGAAAGTAAAAATAAGACAAATTAAAAAAACTTACAATTTATTTTTGCTAATATTAGCAAAAAAGCTTGTTAAAATTTTGTCAACTCAATTTCAAATTTAGCAAAAAAAATAGTTCAAAGTTTGTTAAAAATTGCTAATGCGCTAAATGAAGTTTACAAGATATTTTTGCTAACATGCTAATCTTAACTAAAAATTTTCTAAAAGTTAGCTAACTAGCATTAGCAAAAAAAAATTAGTAAATCTACTAATGTATTTTTTTGAGTGTAATGACCAAATTTGAAATATGACAGATCTAACCAGATGCAATTATATTTTTAAAGATCAGACTATATATGAGCATATTACAACAGATATAATATTTTTTTACAACGGGGAATAAAGTGTGATTTTTTTGAAAATAAAAAAATATTTCAGGCAAAAACCTGTTCTTAGAAAAATGGTTTTCAAACTGTTTCTAAACAAATCCCGCCATTTTCGTAATTTTTGGCGTGTGTCCCGCTTTTTCCAAAAAAAAATTCTGGAAACCCTACTCACAAACCAAATTTGAGTGAAAAAGGTTTTTATTTGTTGCCAATAAACCGTTTTTACTGAATATCGGGCGAAATTTTCATATGTAGCCCAAAAATAGACTGATTATAATCAGATTTGATTAGGTTATTAAAGTATGCTTTAAACCAGTTATGGACATTTTTGAAATTCCTATTCCCGCGGCAGTAGGCTAAAAATGCTGCTTGTGCGCTGTCGACACACGTACACTATAAAATGCTGTTGCTTGAGCAAATTTGTTGACTTTTCGCTTGCTACTACCCACACAAGCATAAATGTTATAGTATGTGTGTGCGCACAACTGCTTTAAACCAGTGGTCGGCAGAAAGAGGCATATGAAAGTATTAGTGTTTTAATAAAAATATGCATGTGTTGGTGTATTTCTTCAACAAAGCGACATCAACCTGCTTTGAAGAAAGTAAGCTTGCTACTGAATAAAATATTTGTTTTTTTTATGCTCTTTGTTGATTTTTTGTTGACATTCGTGTTGTATATATGTGAATTACCGATTGTGTTCGGCTCCAGCGTGCAATGGGTGCCGACCACTGCTTTAAACACACACAAACAAAATTTTAATAAAATATTTTCTATTTTCATGAAATTTGAGAGATCTTTGTGAATATCGTGAAGGTGGTTTGCACACTGAAAAAAATATCGTGAAATCAAAAGTATCACAACAAATTGTTAGCAACTAACTTCCAGTTCAACAACGTTTTTAATTGTATCAACGAAGTATACACTAGGGGTAGGATAGTGCACGAGTTTTCGATTTCGACACGCTAGAACCGCTTACTTTGTGAGGTTCGAAAAAAAAAATGCATGGGCAGGTCGGATAGGATCTAGGGGTCGTTCATCGGGGTCAAAGTTGGGCATAGAGGGGAAAAAATCCACAAAAAGCCCTACAGCTCTAATGGTTTTGCCCCAAGAGGGGTCAAATGTGAGACCGACCCCCATTATTTTTTTTACCCAAACACTTTTTCCAAACATACCTAATCCCTATCTCCACTCCCTAGGAGGCTCCCATACAAAGGTTCAATTTTTAAAAATATTTGCTCCTACCTCTTTAACTGTCCCAGAAGTGACCCTAGAGGAATCAAATGTATGACCCCAATATTTTTTCAACGCCAACATTTTCTTAGAACATACCTACCCTCTATTATTTATTATTTATTATTTTTATTATTATTTTATTTTTTCTTAATTTGTTTTATTAAATCAGCTCCTACCGGTCCAATGTTGCCTCCTAGATGGATCAATAGCAAGGCCGACCCCCATTTATTTTCCGCCCCTAACATTTCTTCTGAATATACCACTTCCCTATATCTAATTCCTAAGGGGTTTCCCACATAAAATGACATTTTTATAAAATGTGCTCCCACCGCTCTAACTGGCGCAGGGATGACCCTAGAGAATTTAAATGTATGACTGACCCCCAATATTTTTTTAGCCCCCACATTTTCCCCAAACAAACCTATCCTCTATTTTTAAGCCATAAGGGGGTCCCCACACATTTTTTTATATTTTTTATAAAATCAGATGTTATCGCTCCCATGGTGCCTCTTAAGAATAGGGAATGCATTTTTTCCCTCCATATTTTTTCCCAATATACCTACGGCGTATTTCCAATTTGTAAGCGTGCTCCCCTTAGGAAAATCTAATTCGTAATGGTGTAGTATTTAGAATTTACAAAAGTACAATAATTAGCAACACTTTTTTTATAAAATCAGCTCTTACCACTCCCATAGTGCCTCTTGGGGAAAGGAAATGCTGACTGACCCCTATATTTGCCATGCAAACATCATATTTGTGGACTTTATTTAAAAAAGTGTTTGAAACCAAATTCGGCAAAACGTCTGGACCAGGAGTGCCAATGTTTGCGCGTTTTAAAGAGTAGTGGGAAAATATAAATAAAAGACAAACCATACAGTCCTGGCATAGAAGATTAGAAAGTGGCAGGCAACATACCAGTTCAAGTCCAAACTGCATCAAGTTGTTTTGTTGTGCTCAAATTAAGGAAAAACAGCCTAGAGACGACTACAAGAAGTTTCTTGAAATTGTTTTATTATACCTTGGTGAAAATATTCCAGTCATGCTCAATGGATGGCAAAAGGCATATATTGCCTAAAAATGATTTAGTTTTGACCAAAAACAATTTACATGAAATCTTGGTTCAGTGCCACTAAAGCAATAGAACCTCCAAATAATGATTTGAATTTTATGAAAGCGATTGCTAATTATGCTTCAATTGATAAGATTGTGTCCCAACGATTGGTGAAGAGATTCTCTGACATCTTTGGTATCTCAGTGGTGAAGCTGTTGCACTATTTGATCCGAATATCTCTTGTGAAATAAAATGAAAAATGGCAAATGCAAGGAGGAAGAGTTTCTGACAGCGAAGAAAAATAAGACGATGATATCGGGGAAGATTATGACTCGGGGGATAGCGGCAAAAGTGGCAACAAAGATCGTGCTCCTCCAGTACATGTTGTTCGATTCGAAGGTGTGAAAATAATTAACATGGTATCGAAACAAGTGAATAAAGAACTCATAAAGAATGATTTAAGCCACTACGTCACAGCTGAGACACCAACATTCTTTACACGCTTCGTATTAACAACAAATTTCAGTGTTTTCGCTTCAAACACTTGGCAAAATCGTGAGGACTACCAGCAAGCGCTGCAAATATTACCCTTACACCCTTACATGTTTTAAATGACGCTGCCGAAAGAGGGTTAAAATTAATAGTGGACTAAAAATTAATGGGGGTAAGTCTGCATTTCCTATCCCTAAGAGGCACCATGGGAGCAATAAGATCTGATTTTATAAAAAAATAAAAAAAATGCGTGGGGACCCCCTTAAGGCTTAAAAATAGAGGGTAGGTTTTTTTGGGAAAAATGTTGGTGCTGAAAAAATATTGGGGGTCAGTCATACATTTAACTTTTCTAGGGTCATCCCTGCGCCAGTTAGAGCGGTGGGAGCAAATTTTATGAAAATGTCATTTTGTGTGGGAGACCCCTTAGGAATTGGAGATAGGGAGTTAGTATGTTCCGATGAAATGTTGGGGGTAAAAATAAATGGGGGTCGGTATTGGTACTGACCCCTCTAGGAAGCACCGTTGGACCGGTAGGAGCTGATTTAATAACACAAATTAAGAAAAAATAAAAAAAATTAATGGGGACCACCCTAAGGGTTGAAGATAGGGGGTAGGTATGTTCTACGAAAATGTTGCGGATAAAAAACTATTGGGGGTCGGTCATACATTTGATTCCTCTAGAGTCACTTCTAGGACAGCTAGAGAGGTAGGAACAAATATTTTTTAACATTCAACCTTTGTATGGGAGCCCCCTTAAGGAGAGGAGATAGGAGTTAGGTATATTTGGCAAAAGTGTTTGGAGGGAAAAAATAGTGGGGATCGGTCTCACATTTGATCCCTCTAGGGGCAAAACCAGGGGAGTTGTTTGGCTTTTTGTGGGTTTTTCCCCATTTACGCCCAACTTTGACTCCGATGAGCGACCCCTAGATCCTATCCGCCCTCCCCCATTTTTTGGCTCATACATTTTTTTTACGAACCTGACAAAATGAGGGGTTCTAGCGTTTCCAAATACTGCTGCTTAAAATCTCACACAACACTATCCCACCCTTATTAGACATATGTGTTTAATTTTTGAAAAAGGACTAAAATGACTTTAAATGGTCAGTTAGAGGGTTAATATGTTGTAGGAAAAGAACCGCCATGCAATTTTATTGCAGACATGTAACCATATTTTTAAGCTCAGATGTGCATTAATTATAGTTTTTTCTAACGTTTTACAAACGCCTTAAAAAAATCAAAATTTCAGTGGGCCACAAAAAAACTAACTTTTGCAAAACCTTTTGGTGATTTTGTTGATTTGATGGTCTGTTTTCATTTGGCATTGGAACCATTGAGGTTTATTTTTCTTGTTGCACAGTGGACCGTTTCGATTTTTAATTTTATGCTGAAAGGTTTCCAAAAAGTTTCTTTTGGGAGTCAAAATTACTCCATAAAATTTTTATGAAAATCCAAAATTTCCTTCTGCTCCCACATTGCGGATGAAGTAAAAACCCCAAAAGTAATTGAAATAATTGTAATTTATTTAAAATAATTTTTACTATTGTAAACTAATAGTCTTTCGAGATTGAGCGAAAGCCCACATTTCACTGGTTTATCTAAAAATGTAGTTTCCCCGCAAGCAGCTTAATTTTTAGTTGTTTTAACTGTAATTTCAGTTGATTTTATATAAAAAAAATACTTTAAGTGTACTTCATTCACATCAGTATTTCGTCACCTAAAATGCAAAAGGCCCTAACTAACATTTTATTAATTTTACGGGAGAAGCAAAAAAAACAATATAGAGTAAAATTTTAAATTTGTTAATAACATTGGGCGTGTTCAGCAGAGAAACCTGCTACTCAACAGTTGAGATGTAACATGTTTTGATTAGTTGACTCTGCTGAACGCAATTTTTTATGAATGTTTTAAAATATTATAAAAAAAAAATATTTTTTTTAAGGTTTTGATTTATTTTTTCAATTAAAAATACTTTTTTAATAATTTGTTTGTTTATTTTCTTGAATAATTTCTAAAAAAAATCATAATTTCAATAAAAAAGCTAATGTATCAGTTTGTGATTAAATGTAGCATAATTTTTTTACGCTACCAAAGTTGAGAAGCGCTCAGTCAACATGTTGACTGAAATGTCAAAAATTAAGTCGTTCAGCAGAATGTTGAGGAGCAGTTGAGTAGCAGCTTTCTCTGCTGAACGCCATCATTGTTGTTTTTGATTGAATTGGGCTAAAACTTTTTGAGTACTTACATTTTGGTAATATGTATCAAAATTAATCACAAAATGATTAAAAAATTTATTTCTAGTTGCGTCCATTGGCGATTTCGCAGTTCAAATGTTTTTAATTTTTGGCTATAAAATCGCTAATTTTTATTATGTAGCCGTAATTTTTTGTAAGGACGTGTACACCGGAATCAACCAAAATACCGATTTTAAATTTTTTGTTAGTTAGGGCCTTTTGCATTTTAGGTGACGATTTGCTCTGTTCGTAGCATTATTTAAGCCACTTTAATCCACTTTTTTTTAAAGAGTGAATTCAACAAAAAAAGAAAACTTTAATTAAAAACATACAATAAAATTAATTATTTATTATTCTAATTTGACATGCATATAAAAATCTTGAAAGTTTTTTTTCAAATTCATTACAATTTAATTTGTAGCTGTGTATTATAATATGTAATTGTATGATTGTAATTCAAATGTACCGACAAATATGAACGTGTAAATACTTTTCATATCTCTGTCCGTTTATATCAGTTGTTGAAGATCTGACTGAATCTGTGTAATTTTCGTCATATCATGGCATTGCAATTAATTTGAAGAAACAAGAAAGAAAAAGCGAACAAATGATTTTTATTTTTTTTTCTATTAAAAAATGTTTATTAAATAAGATCTTATGAAGAACGCATTCAAAAAGAGCCTGTTGCGTTTGGCTGTTTCTTTAACATTTCTCTGTGGTGGCTGCTGCTTCTTTTACTTTAACTTGGACTTCTGCTCTTTTTGCTGCACAATATGGCCAATTAATATTAAAGTAACGCTCCTTAGGCCACAATTAGTTTTATGTTGCTCGTAATTCTCATTCATATATCTCTGATTTCGTACAGAGCATTAAAAAGTAAATTCTCAAATAAAATTCACTCTCGATGTAAAAATATCGAATGAATTCGATTTATTTTTCATACGACTTTCTTTTAAAAATCGAATGCATTCCAATGCGAAGGCAATCGATTTTATTTCTTTCAATTTAAAGACGCATTCACAACTGCTGTGTTTTTTAATAAGTGGATTTATTTTCGGATTTATCTTATAAAGTTTAATAAAATTATTTTAACATGCCAAAACAAATTTGGAATATTTTTTTTTTCATATTCTACGTTAAATTATCAATTATTATCCGAAAAAATAATAAAACATTTTGAAAAATGAAAAACGATATAAATAAATCAAAATTAATCCAAAATGGACTTATGAAATCCTAGGATTTATGTGGATTAATTTTGATTTATTTATGTCTTTTTTCATTTTCCAATTTTTTTATTATTTTTTCGGATTATAATTGCTTATTTATCGTAGATTATGGAACAAAAAAATACAAAATTTGTTTTGGCCTGTTAAAATAATTTGCTTAAACTAAAAAAAGATTAATCTCAAAAAAATCCACTCATTGAAAAACACAGCAAATGTTGGAATACTCCAATCTGTGGAAAATTTTATAACTTTCCCTTTTGTACTTTCATATTTTGGAATTTCACTATCTTTTTTCAATTCCCTCCAGACATGTTCTACTCTGGAGTTTCAATCTGTAGTTAACAGAGCCTATGTTAACCGTTAACAGAGAGAAAATACACCTCTGTGAAAGTGCCATCTCTAATAATGTTATAAAAAAAATATAAAAACAAATATAAATATGAAGCTTCAATAAAAAATATTTAAATAAATTAATTACGTACTCAAATTTTAATTGCGTGATTTTGTGAAATAGAAAGAAGGTAAGTCAAATGACATATAGAATCTGACACAACTCTAATCTACCCTTTGCACAGTTAACATTTCAAATAGAGATGGGCACATGAGCAGATTAGATCGTGATTCACGTGAGTAAGCCTGAGCTCGACTGTCTTTACAGAAACAATAATTTAAAAATAACGACTATAAGTCGCCCTAAGTGGCAATAATCAGTATCTTTGGAAAAATGGCAACACCTAACATTTGTGTCTAAAATATAGACCATGTCTGGCAATGTTTGCAAAATAAGTACTTGTTGTTAGATCAGAATTGATGAAGGAGAGGAAGAAGAATAATGATTACTAAAAAAATAAAAGTTTGTTTACACAAAATGACAATAACAACTCTTCTGTTAGAAAAAACAATAGCAACAACCACACTCGAATTGAAAAAATCAGATTTAGTTGATACTTGCTTAACAGCCTACTTGGCGTATCGGTCTAGAGTGATTGTACGTTACAAGCAGTTAATAGCAAAGTATTACAGATGATGGGTTCAATCCTTGTCGGCTGTGATCTGTAAATAATTTTCACATATAGAGTTCTATTGACTATTAACTAAATAAATTTGACATTAAAAGTTTTTCTTGGGGGATTGGGGTCTTTCGCAGATGTGGAAAGCTTTCTGATATCCATTCACTTAGGAATGGCCAGAAGTGATTCATTTGTTGAAATTCCCAAGCAACTCACACTTCCGGTTTTAAACCAAGTATCCCCTGGAAATGTCGCTCAGACACCCGTCTGTCGATAGCTAACGTGAGAAGGCGACAGTTTTGAGTAGCCTGACCGGCATGGTAACACCAATGCGTCTCAGGTAATTAGGTGGCAGACAGTATCCCAAATTAGTAACTGAAGCTCAGCTGTTTATCTGCCGTTTAAACGGCGCACCTGCCTAGAGGTTGTTGGCAGCCCCAACGCTAGGATCGGACGCTTTGGCCCAATCAGTCAATCGTCTTAAACAAACCGATTACAGAAACGTCAACAAATGAAAATAATAACTCTCCCTCATCGTTGACGACCTACCGCTTTAAACAAAGGATAATGATTGGAACATGGAATGTTAGAACCCTCTCTTCTCCATCGAGACTTGAGCAAGTGTGTAATGAATTTGTCTCTTATAACCTGGACATCCTCGGTATGAGTGAAATTAAATGGTTGAATAAGGGCTCTGAACAGCTTGAATCCGGCCATTTATTTCTTTTTTCTGGCAACGATAGATACCGTATGAACGGATTTGGCTTGCTTTTGTCACCTATGGCAAAACAGGCGCTCATTGAATACGTTCCCATTTCAGACCGTCTAATAAAGGCTCGTTTTAATTCCAAATACAGGAAGATATCTGTACTTCAGTGCTATGCTCCCACCGAACCAGATGATGACAAAACAAAAGAAGAGTTTTACTCCCAACTTAAAGCAGCTGTTAACACCATTCCATCGGGTGATATTAAAATAGTTTTGGGCGATTTTAATGCTAAAGTTGGAAGTGATAACTACAACCTCCAAAGGATCATGGGATCTCACGGCTTAGGATCCTCGAGAAATAACAATGGGGAGCTTTTGGTTGATTTTTGTGCACGACACAGTTTATTTATTGGTGGTACTAAATTCCCTCACAAGGATATCCACAAGTACACGTGGAAATCGCCAAATGGTCAATATTGTAACCAAATAAATCACATACTGATCAATAAATTGTTTTTAGGATGCCTACTGGATGTTAAGACCTGTTGTGGCGCAGATATCTACAGTGACAATCAACTTTTAGTTGGGACCTTTAAACTACGTCCAGCAGCTCATAAGCGCTATACAAAGCGCAAAAGGTACAACCTACCTCGTCTCCTAAATCCTCAAACACAGTCGGCATACGAGGATTTACTGAAGAACAAACTGCAACCAAACGTACATCAACCTTGGCAAGAAATTGCACAAATCTGTAAGGATAGCGCAGAATCCGTCCTTGGTATACGTAAACGTGACCACAAACCTTGGCTGAGTGAACAAACATGGCAACAGATCAAAGTCAGAAAACAGCTAAAACACAAAGTTGACCGTGCAAAAGCAACTGAGGAGAAACAAAGATACAAACAGGACTGTGGACAGGCTGCACGTAGAGTAAAATCAATGGTAAGAGCAGACTGTAAAGCATACTATAATAATATTGCTTCAGATATGGAAAAAGCTGCAAATACTGGCAATCTGCGGGATGTCTATTCTGGCATAAAACAGCTCAGCGGTAAAAAATTAAATACAACGTCATCAATAAAGGATTAAAACGGTAACGATCTAAGTACCATTGTCCAACAGCTCGAAAGATGGCGGGATTATTTCTCAACAGAACTCGCAAATGTTGTAGAAACTTCCTCCCCTTTGTCAGAAGCACGCCGCAATCCAAACCGGCTAATATCAACGTCATCACCAACCTTACATGAAATACAAAAAACCCTGGAGAATCTGAAGAACCAAAAAGCTTCCGGTAGTGACGACATCCCAGGTGAACTCCTAAAATACGGTGCAACAACACTTGCCAAATCCCTAACCCCAATTATAAGCGAAGCATGGGATACAAATTGTATACCTCGTTCTTTGAAGGAAGGTGTAGTAATAACTGTCCCCAAAAAGGGTGACTTAACGTCATGCAAAAACTGGAGAGGTATTACTCTACAGAACGCAATATGTAAAGTAATGTCGCTTTTAATTTTGGGAAGAATAATGCCGGTGGTGGAACCTCTTCTCCGCAAAGAACAAGCTGGATTTAGACCAAACCGCTCTTGTGCGGATCATATTAACACACTACGTATCATCATTGAGCAATCTGTTGAACATAATTCACAATTGTATCTTCTTTTTGTGGACTTCGAGCGTGCATTCGATACACTGTCTAGGAACGCACTATGGAATGCATTGGCTCTTAAGGGTATTCCTGAAAAGATAATCAATCTTATTAAGGAACTTTACAATGACTCAACTTGCGTTGTGCGTTTTAACGGTCAGGATAGCCAAACTTTCCAAACAAACCGTGGTGTTAAGCAAGGCTGTGTCTTATCACCAACTCTATTTCTAATTCTCCTAGATTGTGTCATGCAAAAGACCAATTTAGATTCACCGCGTGGGATCCGTTGGAACTTAAACGAATTCCTTAATGATATTGACTATGCCGATGATTTGTGTTTAATGGCACACCGTTTTTCTGATATAGAAGACCAACTCAAAGTTCTCACACAAAATGCAAATGCGGTTGGTTTAAGAATCAATGTCAAAAAGACAAAACTGCTAAGGATCGGTAACACTTTAAATACACCCTTAACATTGAATGGTGAAAATATCGAAGATGTTGAGTCCTTCTGCTACCTCGGAAGCATTCTTACAAGCGACGGTGGCTCAGAAAATGACATCAATAATAGAATTAATAAAGCTAGAGTTGCATTTCATAGTCTATTTAAAGTATTGAGATCAAAAAATATTTCTAGAAAAACTAAAATCCGTATATTTCAATGCAGTGTTATGTCTATATTTTTGTATGGCTGTACTACTTGGGGTACTTCACAACAACAAATAAGAAAACTTCAAACATTTGTTAACCGTTGTCTAAAGCAAATTCTTGGAATATTTTTGCCCAACTGGGTAACAAACGAGCAACTACTCACGCTATCCAATTGTCAACCAGTAGCAGCAGAAATTTGCAAACGTAAATGGTCCTGGATAGGCCATATACTTCGGAGACAAAGAGATTATATTGCTAGATCTGCCCTAGACTGGAATCCCCAAGGTCAACGCCGAGTCGGTTGACCTCGTAATACCTGGCAACGAACTACTCAACGTGAATGTGAAATAGTCAACATAACATGGAACCAAGCCAAAGCAATTGCCGAAAATCGCAACAAAATGAACTTTCGTATAATTATTTTATCATTACTTTTTTATTTCTTTGTAGTGATTAATATTTATTATGAATAAAGGCTTAAATAATATATAAAAGTTTTTCTGAAGATTATTATAACTGGATCATATGAAACTAGTAAGAAACAAACCAGGATGTCTTAAATTTTTAGAAAAATTAAAATTTTTCGTTTCACACTTTTCTCAATTCAAAACCATATACAAAAAATCAAAAAATTATAATACATAATTATAATTAGAGCCTGAGCTCGACTGTCTTTACAGCTGAAGCTGTTTGTTTTAGTGCAAATTGAAATTAAATCGACAATATTTTAGCAAAAGCATAAAGGATTGAATTCATTTGAAATTTTAACAAAAGCCAAAAGGATTGAATTCATTAGAAACTCTGTACCATATAAATATTCGTTTACTCAAATAACTTTATTTTTAATATTTCGTAATTCACTCACTCACGCAGATACTTCTTTCTACTCGTATAGTTTTATTAGAGTAATTTTATTTAAAACACTTTATTGAGATCTCAAGATTATAAGTGATACCTTTTACATTCGGACACGGTCACAGTGGGGCGCAAAAGGTGTGAAATACCTGCTGGGTTTGTAATGCAGTTAATAAGAAGCACGCGGTATTCTATGTAGTTTGAAAATATGTAGTACATACATACGTACCTACACCCAACTGTAATTGTCTTTAGGCCAAATGCAAAATGAATTAAAATAAAACATATTCATGACCAAACTCTCTGACTTGGCCAACAAAAAACTGAATGTATTATCCATACAAATAGATGCCGACAATTGTAAGAGTGCATTTTGGTAACAAAAGTTTTACATTATTATAGAAAATAATGCTGGGTAAGTGTGGCAAAGGTACAATTTGGTAAAAAAAAGTCAAAAGATTTAAAAATTCATCGTTCATCATTATCATCAATTTTCATAAAATGTTCTTTTGCATTACTTTCTTATACAGAGATACTTTCAACATCTAAACTCCTGCTGGCTTAAATATGTAGTTCGTTTATGTATAAAAAGTATTAGAAGAAACAAAAATAAAAACCTCTTGTCCCCTTGTACAGGTGATTGTTTCTGTTCCAATTCTTCCAACAAAAATTTCTTCAAGGCGCCTGGACATCAATTTGATTAATGATTTAATTTTCTAGGTTTTTTGTAGATACATATATTTTTGTTTTTCTTTTAATTTACAATTTTGAAAGATTATTTTTGCACTTGAATTCTAATTTTTTTTGTTAAATTTTAAATGGTTGAAATACTCTAAATTAATGGATAGTAGATGTTGTAGAATACATTTTCTATTTTACATTCAGTATTTCAAGGTGTTTTTTTTTCTGTTTTAAAATAATTATTTCAAAGCGGAAATTAAGTTGTCATTTAAGAATTTGGGGTGTTAATATAATAATCTATCAAAATTTTCGTATTTAAGTATGTTTGTAGGTGTACATAATTAATTAAAAAATGGGAAATGAATGAAACTATGTATAAAGTCATTAAAAATGTGCATAGATATCTTTATTAAATATTTTGGAATTTATTTTATTTTAAGAAGTTTAAATTCAAAAAAAAAAGTTCGTTATACAGAAACTGGGCATTAAACTTCTATACATTGTAAATAACGGGAAAGACCTCCGTGAGAAGTTTATTCCCCGTAAGACTGATAAGAGAGTTATCTCTAAAATGACTATAATCAACTGCACGATCGACCACAAATTAATGTTATCTACTACACCATTTATAAATGTAATTCGAAAAAGCTCAATTGAATATCGAAGATTTTACGTGTAATTCAAAGATTCCTTTTGTAATTAAAAAATTTCATTTGTAATTCACAGACTCTTCTTGTAATTCGAATATTGCATTTGTAATTCAAAAAATAAATTTGTAATCAGGAGCTGAGAAAACCTCCCACACAGTTCCAAAGAAGTATAACGTCTGAATAAAGAGCGTCTTTCATCGTGAATTGTTTGTACCAATCCGTATCGGTTTAGTTTTATTGACGTTTATCTTAAGACCAACTTTCCTTGCATTCCTATCAGGGCATATGAGCTTTTGTTTTATATCATCAAATCGGTGAGACATCAAGAATGTAACAGTAGTATCTCGTTAAGACGTAAGTGTAAGTTCCATAGTATACCATTAGGGTCTCCGATATTTGTTTGTTTAATTATACCATCTAGAAGAATGAGGAATAATGTGGGAGAAAATACTCAATACTACTTGAAAAAAAAAATGGCTTAATTGTCCTTAAAATCACACTTTACATTCAGCACCATTATACAGCCCGCGAGTGAGTTCAATTATCTAATTGGGTACACCTGAGCGGTAACCATAAACAGAAAGAATTTAAAACAAATTTGAATCAACAAAAACGTGGATTCAAAAAATTTTTTAATGAAATTCCTTCAATAAAGAAAATTTGTATACCAACCATAATCAAATTGTAGGTGATTAATTGAATATTTTTTCAATCAAAACATTGATTGACTCATTTAAATTTTGTTGATCAATAGATTTAATTGAACATTTTTAGCCAATAATTGTTTGTGTACAGCCGGTCTGTATACAGTGTCAAAGGCACGTTCAAAATCGACAACACTTAGGTACAGATGGCAGTTATATTCTTGCAACTGGTCAATAATGATTCTGATGGTATTTATGTTTTCTGCGTATGATCTTCTGGTCATGAAACTGGCTTACTCAACGCGTAGAAGTGGCTCAATAACTAGTGACATCCTTTACAACAGCACTACATATATTATATTGACTTATTGATGGAAAACACCAAGAGTAAAGTTAATATAAAATCCCAGTAGGATTTTAAGATTTAACTTTTGTAAAATCTTAAGTATTACTCGTACCTTTTCAATATCAAAATACAACGAATAAGACTATCCATTGTTTTTGAGATGGGGAATGGGGGAATCTCTTTTTTGTCCTGTGGAGGCATAACCTCAGAGTCTCATGGTAGTCAAAGAGACATTAGAGGCAGCTTGGCAGTCACTGCAAAACTGCCACTTCAAATATAGCCGAAACTATGAACTACGAGTAACTTTAAATAATAGCTTTGTTTTTTGCATTGGATTAAGATTAGGATTAACTTTATTTTGGTAACAGTGACCGTCGTCTCGTTGTAGCGAAAAAAAACAAGGGTTCTGGTGGGAATCGAACCCACGACCCCACGTTGAAAGGGGGCCTACGGGGCCCCCTTTTTTTATTATATTTACAAATTGTATGTAGGTTCAAAAAAAATTAAAAAAAATTCTGGACTTGATTTGATCTATTTTTTAACTAAATAAAATTAATTCTAATCTTTATCCGGTCAGCAAAAAAAATCTAACATATTTATTTAATAAACCCAAATGTTTCCAAATTTTTCACAGTGTAAAAAAAATAAAAACACACCCTCAAGTGAAAAGTTATTGATTAGTGAACACTCTTAACAGTTCATTTTACATTCAAATTAGAACCAACATAAGTTTCTTTTTGTTTATTAGTGCATTTGTATGATCAGATAACTCAATTATCCGTATCCATACACACACACATTCATTCACCAAACTAGGGATGAGCGCGTGAATGATTTTTTACGAAATAACGAAAAAAAATCTGCTTACGTTCTCGCAAGCTCACGTTAGTAACTTAAAAATTTCTCACGCTGGCGAAGAATCACAAAATTAAAATAAAAAGAAATAAATATTTTACTTTTTTGATTTCTTTCACAAAAAGTATTAAATTTGCTGAAAACAATAATAAAAATTTATTTAAATCACAAATTTTTATAAATTACCCTCTAAAATCAATATGATGAAGATTTTCGTACTTATTTTTGTTTCAGACAGCAATAAATAATTACACAAAGTCTCAAAACAATAATTACTCACGCACGAAACAATCACGCGCACTCACGGTAACATGAGTAAAAATAGATTGCACTCACGATCACGATTGACTCACGCGTAAATCACAAAAATTTCTTGTCACGCGCGCATCTCTTCTCCAAACCACTTTGAGAAGATACGGATGTAATTGAACGACCGAGTGAGCCAGTAAGTTCTATTATTATCCAGCGTGCAAATGAATTGTAAACGTGAGTTTTATAGGCATTTAGCATAATAACACTTTTTATGGATGTAATGGGTTGAATGGTTGAATTTTATGACTTGAATAGAGATCATTTTTAAGATGCAAAAACATATTGCAAGATGCAGCTTGTATTCGCATTCTAATATACGTACACTCAAACTTTTTTGTGAGTAAAATCAACTTAAAATGAAAGTTAACAACAAATACTTTTTACTTAAAACAATTAAAAATATTAGCGGTTCTCACCCTTGATAGAAAACAAGAAAAGAATCGGAGAATCGAAGAAAACAAGAAAATGTTTGACAGATACAACAACAAAATACATGGCGGCTCGTTTTTCTCATTTTCTTGGTTTCTTCTTTTCTACATAGAAAATTTCTTCGACTTGATGCTTGATTAAGTTGAAGTATAGAAAAAAATAAAAGTTTCTATACCAACAAAACAGCTGATTAGAGAAGCATTTAATTATTTTGTGATATTTTCAGACTTTTTATACGAAATTTAAAATGAAACTTAAATGATTAATTATATTTTTACTAAAAATCGCGTTGTTTAGTTTTATTTCGAGGTTTTAATTATGTAAAATAATTTGAGGTTATAGAAAATGTTAGTGTGAGAAATCTTGTTTAAATAGTTGTTCACTCTTTAGTGGAAAAAATCGGTAGAAAATTTTCTTGTAGGAAATTTCCTCAAATGTTTTCTATCAAGGGTGAAAACCGCTATTGACTATTTTGATAGTTTAAAAAATAACTGATAATAACAACTTACACAGAAAATAAGTTTTGGGCTGAGGCTGTCTGGCAAAAAGTGTTAGCTAAAAAGTAATGAAAAAAATAGTGAAAATGACGCAAAAAGAGCATATTGTGCCGTTTTATCATGATTAATGTTTTGCTGAAAATGTAGTCAAAAAAATGTAAAATATATTTAATAAAAAAAATAATTGTTAAAATTAAAGAAATTCTTTTTTAACTGGACAAATTATATTTTAGCTTTAGACTGGACCAGACCTATAATAACTGGAAAATACAGGCCATTCCAGGCCATCTGGCAACCATATAATACACCCTTGTTATTTGATGGAGGGTATTTAAATTTAAAAACATTTTTGGAAGATCGTATATTAAGTAAAATCAACTAACACCGTTTTGTAAACGAATAATTAACATGTAGTAACTCTAAAATGTTTCTGAGTGTAGAAACATAACTTGGTACAACCCATAACTTTATGCTGTAATATCAGTATTTTAATACACCGTTTCCAATTGAAATTCTAGAAATGTATATGTCATAATATCTATTTCTACTTTTAAAATTATGACAGTTTGCAACCGATGGATTTGTGTGTGTACTAATAACACTACCCTACACGGTTTTTGCACAGACATGTTAAGTACATTTGCTAAAGTATTTTGGCCTCCTAATCACGAATCTGTCATCAGGAAAGTTGTATCAAATAGGCTTCTCGAGATAAAGGCACTTTTATTTATTGTGGACTAAATCCTCAAATCCGAAAATAAGTTATTCATATTTTTTTATTCGAATTCCCAATAATATTACATAACTTTTGCAAGTAATCCGGACTCGATACGATCAAGGATACCACCATGAAATTTTAAATGCATTTTTTTTTTGGTTTTATTCCTATAAGTATCCTGTTCAAAACAGATATTTGAAGTAGACACTCCAATAAAGAGAACATGGGGTTAAAATCCAAAATCCAACGAGTATATCCAGAAATATTTGCGCCCTCTACCGGTGTTTTCGAACGAGAATTGGGTATAAATCAAAAATTTGTGAGTTTGGCAAACATGATTACGCATTTAAAAAGTTCGTTATAAAAAGGTAAATACACATAAAATTTTATATGTGGGACCAGAAGAAGTAGACAGTTCGTTTTAACCGAGGATTCGCTATAACCGAGTTCATTATAAAAGAAGTATTTTGTGTGAAAATTGTTGCCAAAAAGTCGGGACTTTAAAATTAGGTCGTTATAACCGAGTTTAACTGTATTTTCAATTGATATTACAAAAAAAACTTTTGGAAAGAGTGTAATCTTAGTACCTATTTGGTGTTGTTTCTGATTGTTTCTTTCTTATGTTTGGGTTTCAATTGATTTAGCGTATATTGCATGTTGGCTTGGTGTTAACTTGTCTTTTTAAGTTCTTCCTCTTAATGTTTATGCAGTCTCTCCTGGTGTCGCGGACTGTTTAGTTGGTGATTTTGTTAACTTTAGCATACAAGTGTTGGCAAAATCGTGAACCACAATCACCAAGAAGGTGTTATAATTTAACTTTAGTCTTTGCACTTGAGGAAAAAGTCGTGTTCATTTGATTGTTTGTCTTCTTTATTGCTTTGTTATTCTTACAGAATACAAATAAAAATATTGTTGTTTGCCGCTGCAAATCTGCAATGTTGTTTGATTATGTATGTATTTATAGGTAATCTGCCCAATTGTGATATGTTATGTACTATCCCAGCAAAAATAAATTGAGATTTTGGCAGCACAGCTTCTTTTTAAAGCGTGCCGTAGCACACCCAAAAAGGGCTCTTTAGGATGCAGTAAAAGTACGGTAACAGAATTCAAATTTGTTAAGAATGCTTCAACTAGCGCCAAAATGGCACATGATTCCCTGCATCTTAAGAGCTCTTTTTAGTGCTACCACATAGCGCAATAAACCGTGACATCGCCTTAGGAAATCATGCATGAATTCAATGGGTTTGGGTGCTCTCCTTGACTCGGGAATACTACGAAGCTCATCCAATAAGTCTAAGAAATTCAATTAGGGGAATTCGTCAAAAACACAACAAAAATTAAAATGTTGAAAAAAATCTTTTCTCGTTCGGGAGCTATAGAGTTTGTTCACCAAAGAAACCTGCTATTCAACAGTCGAGTTGTAGCATGTTTTGATTAGTTGACTTGTTGAACACATTTTTATAATTAATATTTACCAAATTTGGTAAATCATTTTTTCTATCTATCTTTATTTTCAAGATTTTTGTTAGAGTTGTGTCCTTCACAAACGAATTAGTTCAATAGAACTATTCACTTAACTGAGCGGTTTATTTAGTTCGTTCATTTCCGCTCTTTTAGGTATTTTTGTTCATTCAGCTCAATTGCTCACGACTTCATTTTGATCTTTCAGTTCGGTTGTTCACTTTCTTTTTTTGTTAATTTATCCATTAGGTGTCAGTTTTCTCTCCTCTTTTGGGACAACGAAATTTTTAAACACTGATATGGCCGATAAGCCAAGACACCCAACCTTTAAAATCGTCTCTTTTATATATGGGGGTTTTCGTGTCAACTGACACAACTTTTGAAACCCATGTCTTCCGATCGGGATGAAATTTTCACCAAGGTTAGTCCTATTGGATAGTAGTTCAGACACAATTTTTCAACGAGATCGGTCAAGAACTTTCTGAGTTAGAGGGGGTCGAAATTTGACATTTTGGCCAAAGAGGTGTTTATTCTCATCCATGTAACTTCTTACCTATAGTTTTTAGCAAAATGTGTCCCAAAGAGTTTAGATAGCTATTTCTTCAGTCTTTCGAAAAAACAATGATAAAAAAATAAAAAACAAATCCAAAACTTTTTTGGACTTTTTACTCAAATTGGGCCTTTTTTTTTTTTTTTTTTTTTGATTCAAAAGAAAGCTTAGGTGATTTCCTTTAAGAGCTGTGGGGTCGCTTAGTGGGATGCGAGTGGGATATCTATGAATTTTTTTTTTTTTTAACTTTGGAACACAAAAAACCGTTCTTCAATTTGCACTATTAGGCGTGGGATAGCTAACCAGTTTTCGATTTCGATCCGCGATACCCTCTAATTGTTTTAGGTTCGAAAAAGAAAGCACGAGCCAAAAAATGTGGGCGGTGGGGAGGGGCCATATGGCCCCTCATTGGGGTCAAAGTTGGGCGTAAAGAGGTAAAAATCCTCAAAACTCCCCTAGAAACGCCCCTGGAGGGGTGCAATGTGTGACCGACCTCCAATAATTTTCTGCCCCCAATATTTTTCTTGAACATACCTTACCCCTATTTCCACTTCCTAAGGGGGCTCCCATACAAACCATTTTTAAAAAATTTGATCCTACCATTCTAACTTACCCTAAAGTGCCCCTAGTGGGGCCAAATGTATAACCGACCTCCATTATTTTATTAATTCTAACATTTTTTGCAAACATACCTACAATGTATCTTTAACCCTTAACGTGGTCCCCATACATTTCTTTTATTTTTTATAAACTTGTTTTATTAAACCAGCTCCTACCGCCCCTACCGTGCCTCCTAGAGAGGCAAAAATTACGACTAACCCCCATTATTTTTTAGTTACCAACATTTTGTCCGAACATCATAACACCCTATCTCCACTCCCTAAGGGGCTCGCATACATTATAAAAACATGTATTTTTAAAAACTAATAAAAAAATAAAAAAAATGTATGGGGACCCCCTTAAGAGTTGAAAATAAAGGGTGGGTATATTCCGAGAAAATGTTGGAGTTGAAAAAATATTGGGGGTCGGTCATACATTTTACTTCTCTAGGGGCACCCTTCGGACAGTTAGAGCGGTAGGAGCAAATTCTATAAAATGTCATTTTGTATGGGAGCCCCCTTAGGAAGTGGAAATAGGGGTAAGGTATGTTCAAGAAAAATATTGGGGGCAGAAAATTATTGGAGGTCGGTCTCACATTGCACCCCTCCAGGGGCGTTTCTAGGTGAGTTTTGGGGCTTTTTGGGGATTTTTACCTCTTTACGCCCAACTTTGACCCCAATGAGGGGCCATATGGCCCCTCCCCACCGCCCCCATTTTTTGGCTCGTGCTTTCTTTTTCGAACCTAAAAAAATTAGAGGGTATCGCGTATCGAAATCAAAAAATGGTTAGCTATCCGACGCCTAATAGTGAAAATTGAAGAACCGTTTTTTGTGTTCCAAAGTTAAAAAAAATTTTTTTCATAGATATCCCACTCGCATCCCACTAAGCGACCCCACAGCTCTTAAAGGAAATCACCTAAGCTTTCTTTAGCATCAAAAAAAAAAAAGGGCCCAATTTGAGGGAAAAGTCAAAAAAATTTTGGATTTTTAGGAAAAAAATTAAAAAAAATTTTTTTTATTTTTTTTATATTTTTTTTTTTCGAAAGACTGAGGAAATAGCTATCTAAACTCTTTGGGACACATTTTGCTAAAAACAATAGGTAAGAAGTTACATGGATGAGAATCAATACCTCTTTGGCCAAAATGTCAAATTTCGACCCCCTCTAACTCAGAGAGTTCTTGACCGATCTCGTTGAAAAATTGTGTCTGAACTACTATCCAATAGGACTAACCTTGGTGCAAATTTCATCCCGATCGGAAGACATCGGTTTCAAAAGTTGTGTCAGTTGACACGAAAACCCCCATATGTATATTTAAAAATCGTTTCAAAGTGTTTATTGCAGTTCTATGGGAACTACAAAAAATTGAAAATTTGTGGTTGATGTAATTGAAATGTTCATAGAAAATCCCTAATAAAGTTAGCAACTAGTTATTTGAAATGGGCAGGTAGAAAACGCACTTTACGTAGGTCGTCTTGTGTGACTTCGCAGTAAGACGCCTTTACCATGACAAAGAGCTATGACAGCTGACGACAAGAAGAGAAGATCCAGGATCTTAACCGTGCCGCCGGTGTTTGCAATCGAGTTCACATACGTTTGGGTGCATATTACCACCCGCTTTTTATTTTTACTTTGTAATGGTCCATGGAAGTCTATTGACCCCAGTTTACCTAAAAAGAAAACTACTCAATATCCCCACATTTGAAAACGCGCTAGTAGGTTCTCAACCCCCTAAGATAGCATTTCCGATCTTTCAGGTTTATAAAACCTCTACCCCCGTGGATAAAAGACATGGACCGGAAACCTTCACAATCTGGAAAAACAGACGAGCCTGGATTTTGAAAAACCCAGATTTATAGTAAAATTTTAAAGCCGTCCACTTAAAATAAATAGACGGACTTGGACCGATACTAATAATCACGTTTACCCCTTTTTATGATCAAAACTCAACCCAATTATGTATACAATAGGCAATACATTTTAACACTTACGTTCAATGTCCTTATCTTAGCCGTGTACCACCTGGTACCAGTTTCCAGCCAGCACACAGAGGCTTTGGATAAGGAATTTGTGACAGTTAAAACCATGCTTACTTAGTAAAGGCTATGTTGAGTCAACATTGTTGACCTGCCTATTCTATGCCTTACCTGAAAGAAAATGTTAGAAACATAATAATTCGGTAACTTTCCGGAGTCATGACCACTTTTACCTTTATATTCTTTTGTAAAAAAAAGGTCAAAACCACGAAGTTGAATATAACAACCTTTAAAAGAACAACAATAAAAATATCACGTATTGAAGAAAATTTCACGCTCTAAGCGTATAGCCCACTGGGACTTAAACACAAATACGTTCTCATATTTGAAATGATATCAGCATAAGGTAATCGACATTCGGAGTGTGTTAAGGATTTCACAACAAATTTTACGCCTTTTTTGGCTAAATCTACGTGAATTTAAAAAAAAAAAATAAAACCACCACCAAATCAAGTGAAAATTATTGAGAAAAATTAACAAATAAAGGGGATTCATATAAAAAAAAACTGCTACTCCGTTTACATAAATTTAACACACTGAAGGGATTTAAGGATTTCAAATTCCATAATATGCCTGTCTGCCTACGAAAACAGAAACAATCTGTAGAAACAAATCAGAGCTATAATTTTTGTCTAACGAAACTATGCACGAGTACTTGGAAAATGAAAAGTACCAACACACGCATTAACTTGCCACAGAATCCATATTAAGCTCAAAATGCTTGTGTGAAAAAAAGGAAGAGACGCAAAAAGAGAAATATAATTTTCGATGCAATTTAATCAATCGAAACCGATTTGTCGGCTTAACATGTTTCCATCAGCTTTAGAATACAAAGAGGGGTGAATAAGAAGCAAAGACGACAAGTTTTGTACCAACACACACGTAACCACTCACACACACGCACTACAAAGGAACAAATGACTCTTGATCCTTGTGTTTTAATGCAATAATAAATGATGTATAATACTTAAAGAGGATGTTTGTTTATTTTTTTGCTGGTAATGTTGCTTATTTCTTCTTGATTCGTTTCTCATTGTAGTACTCCAAGTGAAATTGCCATTAAAATAACACCCTCTATTATTACAACACTAGAACTACATACATTCGCATATTTGGAAGTAGAATTTGATTCCTTTTTACTGGTATTTGGTTTACCATCACACGCTGTGGCTTTGTTGCACAACGTTTTGTTGTCCTTTTAATCCTATTGAGGCATTTTAAACAGTGACACCAAATTTGCATAGATTTATACTCGATGTTTGCAGAGATTAAAAGAATAAAATCTTTTCGGAATTCACTCAAGTTTAAGATGAAAAATCCTTTAAGGAGAAAAAAGGAAACTTTTGAAATGGTAGTGAACCACAACTAAAATAATATTTTTGTAACTGACGTTGCTAACTTATGCTGGATAGTTTTTTTTATAAATCCTGGAGGTTTTTGAGTTTAAAAGGGATATAGTTAAATTTTATAATTGCTGTCTGATCTTATATAATCTTAATCTAAAGTATATTTTTAGAGCGAAATGATTTAATTTTTTTTAATAACTATTTCTTAAAATCTTAGATATTTCTTTCCAAGAGAACATGCACTGAAAAAAATACACCAATTTTAAAGCATGTTGAACTTAATTTAAGAAAAGAAAGGCATGCGAGAGCTGCATAGAAATTAATTGATATTCCAAGTACATTTTTTCCTAAAAAATAGTAATGCATTTACTAAAATATATTTTAAAATTAATTCTTTTTATTTAATTCTTTTTATCCAGAGGAAAAACTTACGGATTCTGTGTACCCTATGGAGAAACAATGTGAGGACCCTACCGGACCCCAATATATGAGTATACTATTTTATGGACACTATTGATTTTGATCCAAAATTTTGGTCAGAATCGCTCTATCTTGCCTAGTTTTCGAGATATGGGAATAGGGTCTTGAGAAATTTGATAATGAAATAACTCAAAAGCCATAACTCGGAGGGCGTTCGGGTCTTCGGCGGTCATGTTCTACGAGTTGAGAACTACAATAGTGCCCTGGGAATTTTTTTCGTATCTGCAGTATTTGCAGAGTTATAGCAATTTGAAAATTCCTCAAAATTAGGGTCCCATGGGGTGTCCCCAAAAAACCTAAAGTATTTTTTCCTTAATTTTAGTAAATTCTTTCTTAAACTAATGAAAAAATGGATTCAAAAAAAGTCAATTAAATCAATAAAATAAAGATTATATTTTTTTTAAATAAAACAAAAATTGTTTAAATTAAAGAAAATGCGTTTAGGAATTAAAGAATACACTCAAAAAATTATGTCATTAACTGTTTGTAGTTTATTTAAAAAGTTTTCCGTTTAGTCGTTTTTAAAAGCAAAAACATTTGTTTGATATTCAGTTTTTATTAATGACTTCTTCTATCCTTTATTTCAAAAATAACACACTAAAAAATAAAGACTTTCATTCACATTCAATTTTTAAAGTCATTTATTTTTGTTCTGTAGGTAAAAACTACTGATTATTCTTTAAATTTTTAATGATTTGTGTAAGTCATTTTTTTTTAAATTGTTGGTATTTTTTAATGAAATATCATTAGTTTTTACCTACACAAGTCAGTAATTTTTTTGTAGAAAAAAAAAATCAAAAAATTATTTATAGAAATATAAAAACAAGTTAGTATCAAGTGACTTTGGCACGATGGGTAGAGTGTCTGGCCAGAATGTAGTTGGTTGCGGGATCGATTCCCCAAAATTTTATTAAAAATTTTTAAAAAAATATTTCAATAGAAAATTGTATAAAATAACCTACGGAGTCATTAATTTTTAATGTTTTCGTAGGTTATTTTTTTGGAATTTGTTGGTAAAAATAACAGAACTATCATTAATTTTTAATGTTTTCGTAGGTTATTTTTTTCGAATATGTTAGTAAAAAAGAGTGAAAAACCGTAATTTTTTAATGTTTAATGTTATTTATTTTAGAAAATTTTGTCAACAGTAAAAAATAAATGTTGATGTTTGTTAAAATAAATGAATAATTACTGGGATGGTTTTCAATTGTTTATTCACTTGTTTTAAGTGTGTTTTTCTTTTGTTTTTGCCTACAAAATATTTTGAGTGTAGTACTTATGTCTATACTATCTTTAAGTAAGTTCCTTACTTATTTTTATTATACCCTACACCACACTGTGGTACAGGGTATAATGAGTTTGTGCTGATGTTTGTAACTACCCGAAATATTGGTCTTAGACCCACCTTTAAGTATACCGATCGACTCAGAATCACTTTTTGAGTCGATTTAGCGATGTCCGTCCGTCCGTCCGTCTGTCCGTCCGTCCGTCTGTCTGTCTGTCCATGTAAACGGTGTAAACACGATACAGGTCGCAATTTTTAATCAATTGACTTGAAATTTGAAACTTAAGTCTCTCTTGGCCCAAGGACGAAGCCTATTGAAATTGGAAAAAATCGGTCCATATTTAGACCTAGCCCCCATACAAAGGTCCTCTTTAGTTTTGGCTCAAATGACTCTAATAACCGTATTATAAAAGGTATCGCTTTGAAATTTGGATGGTAAACATGTTTTGTCTTCACATATCATCATTCCGAATTTCAAAGAAATCGGACCAGTTCTTCTTGTAGCCCCCATACAAACCACCTTCCCGATTTTCACATAAATGTCTCAAATTTCATGAAAATAGAAAATATTTAATTAAAATTTTGTTTGTGTATGTTAAACGCGTACTTAAATAACCTTATCAAACCTGATAATCATCGGACCAGTTTTGGACTCAGGCCCCTTGTGAAAATTTCGCCCGATATTCAGTTAAACCGGTTTATTGTCAACAAATAGCAGCCTATTTCACTCAAATTTGATTTGTGAGTGTTTTCTTCACTTATTAAAGGTTTTACAACATATAGATCTAATCGATCCATGGGACCCATTTTCCGGGAAACCTTGGTGTAGGGTATTATATGGTCGGTCTTGACCGACTATAATTTTTTTACTAGTTTTTTCATACAATTTAAAATTTTTTCTTCAAGGTAGAACAACAATTTTAAATAAACGCTTTTTTTCTTAAATGCAATCAATTCGCCATAAATGTAAAGAATATTTAACCCCGCTTGCAATCAAAGTTTTATAATTTTTTGGTAAAAAAAAAATGAAAAAAATCAACCCCCCCCAAAAGAAATTCCTGGATCCGCGCCTGGTGGATACTAAATTTAAAGATAGTTAAACAAAAAAAAAGCTTTTCTGCGTAGAGATCAAACTTCCCCTTTAACTCCTGTGGACCGAATCCCGCACCATCTCCGCAAAATATTTTTTTTTGGTCGCAGAATTAATGTGTTTATTTTTTTATGTGTCAAAAACTTTAAAATTTTATGTGTTCAGCCTTTTCTAAAGGGGGTGTCATATTTTTTTAGGGATTACAAACTCCCACATTAGACGCCTGTGGACAGGATGTGTTCAGCCCCCTTAAATTTTAATTTAGTTTTTTTTTCTAAATATTTTAAAGAGGGTGGCATATTTTTTTATAAATTTTGTGTACCCCATAACGTGCATTTTAGCCTTACAATTTAAGGTGGTAGTCAAATTTTGTAAGAGAAAACTAAGTGATAACCACACAAAAATGTGAAATTGTATATTTTCATCCATTTATACAACATTCACGTAAATTAAATAAAATTTCAGTGACGGTTACACGTGACTCAGCAAACATTGTTATTATTAAACATTTTCATTAATTTCAATTAAAGGTTACAATTTTCCTTCACTTACATACTGCTATTCCACATTTAATCAATGAATACTTTCACAGGACAATCAACTACAAACGGATGAGCTCTACTAGATAATTGGGCATACTCCGGCTCGAGGAATAAGTTTACTTATCTCAGATTAGCACCTTCCTTGGTATTATCGATAGAAAAGTGTCACACAATCTACATTCCGACAATACTCCAATGAATTAATAGAGTTGAATCAGGGTTGCAAAATGAGTACATCAAAATTGTATCAACGAGCTCACAAAACTGTACTTTTTCGACCCCAATTGTACCAACAATTTTTTTTTTAGTTTTTTTTTTATTATTTTTATTTAAAAAAAGGAACGAAAAAACATTGATTAAAAACAAATTTTTACAAAATTAACATTTGTAATTTATTTGTGCTTTAAAAGTGTATCAGGTGGTATTCAGAGTACTAGTACTGGTGGAAAATGTGAAATTTTTGAAAATACATTTCAGAATACATGAGAGGTCTTCAGAATCTTATTGTGAGCCCTGGAAATGTAGCAAAATATTACTTTTTTTTCAAAAAATACATGTATTTTTTAAGAAAGAAAATGAAGAAAAGTATTTTTTTACCACCGGTAACTGGCAAGGGCTGGCAAGTAGGTCTCTGAATACCCCTATGTATTTTTTAAAAGAAGTACTCTTTTGGCACATTGCCAGGGCTGGAAGCTATCTTTATATACCGTTCGACGCAGAATCAATTTTTGAGTCGATATTGCGGTGTTTTCCAGTCCGTCGTTTAAACGTCCTCCCGATATTTACTTAAATCTGCCTATTGGTACAATATTAGCCTATTTCAGTCAAATTTGGTTTATACGTATTTTTACACCATTTTCAGATCTGGCCAAACATGGATCCAGTCGACACAGTAAATCAATCAAAACTATAAGCTGGGTAAATTCCATAAAAACACAATCTGAGAAGGATTTAAAATTGTACCAAATGGGTCATTGGTGTACCATTGTACTTTTGAGCTTCGAATTGTACCAAAAATGGTACAATTGTACCAACTTTTGCAACCCTGAGTTGAATACACTACTGTCAATGATAAGCTTTACCGCACTCCCCCTAAACACGGCCCAGAAGCTTTAGAATAGACACTAAAGCTCCAGCCCATGTACCTACAATCAATGTTGTTAGAAAATGTTGAAATTTTGTTTATAAATTTTATTTCAGTACCTAAAAATGTAATTAAAGAAAAAAATCTTTCAAAGCTCTGTCTATACTTGTATGTTTATCATTATTTCATACGCTGAGTACTTCTTCTACATATTGTTACTGTTGTTAAGATCATTTGATAGTGATAACATAAACAAGTTTATATTCCTTTTCCTTATTGTTCTTTTTGTTTTCAGTTTTTGGTAGGACATACTATCATCCTTCTTTTGTGAGATTACAAATGAATTTGTGTTCCATTTGTTTTCCTTGATGTCATTGCATCTTGTGGTGGTTGATTTTTTTGGATGCTGGAAATAATTTGAAAATTGCTTTTATATTTTGTTTCTATTTTATGAAGGTTGGTCGCGTGCACATTGATCTCTGATAAGTTAAAATAAATAATAAAATTTTGATAAGTATTCGTATTTCCATCATATTACAGCATCATTTTACTTATTATCTTATAAAAGATTTAATTTACCCATCTTTTATGGATACAATTTTATGTTTTCAAAATTAACTGATTTTTTTACCCTCCACTTACAAGGAAGGTATCCTATGACTTACACTCCGATTGTTCTGCAATTATATATGTCAAAATCTAGTTTTAACCTGTTTTAGGTGAGCTATCGGTGAATTAAAGAAAGGTTGCCACCTTATGAAAAATATGTTTTCAAAATTTACTGATTTTTTTACCCTACGTACGGTCCCAGAAACACATTCACTAAAATTTTTTTTAGTGGTTGTGTACCAGCCCAGCAAAAACTTGGTAATGGGTACCCCTTCCTGCCTCGCTTACGTGGTAATGGCTTTGAATACTACTAATTACCATTAGCATTACATTGCGCCAAAAAAGGCAAAATGTGGTTACCTCCAATGACATCACCGTGTTAAAATAATTAACATTGAAATTGGGAGGTAACTACCCAGTCAGAAATTGCCAACCGTACCAAAAATTTTGTGTTGGTACAATATCGGGCTAACGAAAAATACAACATTGTATAATGTAAAACAGTTTTACTAAAAATATTGTGTTGGCTCAACTTTGTGTTTACATAAAACACTACACTCGATATTATAATTTAAAAGTTTAACATTTTTATTGTTTTAAAAAGTTTTTGATTTACATAGACCTCAACTCTTTCATCTAAGTGAACACTTAAGTAGTTGCTTTTTCAATCAATTTGTACAAAATGGTAAATTATAAGCACTACATCGAAATTTTCAATACATCCCTAAGCAAAAGGTAAATCCAATGTCGTAAATTTGTAAAATCAATGTTAACCCAACGCAGTGTTGTCATATATCAAGATTTCCCTTTTTTTGCAAGTTTTTTGAGGTGCTAAAAAGATTTCAAGATTTTTTCTAAAAAAATAAGTTTTTTGGAAAATAATAAAGTTTTTTCAAGTTTTTCTTAATTAGTTAAAAAATACAAAAAGCATCATTTTTTTGTAAATACCCGAAATATTGGTCTTACAATTAGACCAAGCTTTTAGTATACCGACCGATTCAGAATCACTATCTGATTTGACTTAGCGTGTCCGTCCTTCAGTCTATGTAAACGGTTACAATTAAATACGTCTTTATTCTATGAAAATATGAGATATTCGATTACAATTTTGTTTTTAGCTTGGTAACCTTATTAAATCCATTTAAAATCAGACCATTTTTGACTTGGTCGACATATGAAAATTCCACACGATATTCACTTAAATCTGTAAGTTGCCAACATAGAATTATTTTTATCTTAAATTGTTGCACTAATAAAAGATTTTACCACATATAGATCCAATCCGTCATATATTGTCGAGCATGCACCGGTGTTTGATATTTGCTTACTGTAGGCCTTTTTTGTTGGCAAACTTTGATTGTTACCATGCATCAAAACGAAAAAAACGTCACCTTAACTTGCATAAATTTCTCAATTAAATTTAGCGTCGTTTGGAATAGTTTTGTAAAATATTACGCTCCGGATACACCAACATAAAATTGTAGATAACATAAGAGATAACGTCGGCAGAATTATTTTGTATGTTCATTTTATGTTAAAGGGTGGTGTAATCGTAATTTATGTTAACTAATTTTTTTCAGGAATTTGTTGATGGAGGTCGTTTGGATTTTATTTTTTATTTATTTTTTTAATACATAGAACACATTTTTTTTAAATTAAAAAGCTTTAGTTTAACGTTATTTAGTTACTTTCTTTCAAAAAACACATTTATTAATTATAAAGCGAATGTTTTTTGTGTATTTGTATTTTTCCAAAATGTCGCCATCAACAAACTCATGAATTTGACGTTTCTTATGTTAACATAATTGTTAAGACTTATGTTTGGAGAACTATGTTAACATTTATTTCCAACACAAATATGTATAACATTTGACTATGGCACACGAGAAATAACACAATTTTGACGTATGTCGGAATAAATGTCCACATAATTATAGAAGGTGGAGCCAGTGGGTTACACATTTTCGATGAAATATTGATAAAATTAGTTTATTAAATGCAATTTAGCTTGAAAGCAACACAAAAACATTTTTCTTTTTTATTAATACCACAGTACAGACTAGTATGCAAACACTGGTGCTAATTGCGTACTTTCTAATATGGTGGTATGGTTTTTAGTACAGAATGATCATCGCTGCCTAGTATATGTGTGCCTGTACGTGTGAGCTTTTGCTCATGTATTTATGATGTTTGTTTACGTTTTGTATGAAACGTCAAAAGTTACACCGTGTGCTGTCACTAATACTAACACCCATCAGATGCAACTCTGTGATACTACTACTCATGTACTGTGATTAATACCAAAGAGAGCCATTAACAATAAGAGCATCATTCACAATGAATGCAAGTTAATTTTTAACTTTTGAGCGTTAACACTAATGTAAACTTTGTATGGTAGAACACTGATAATTATGCCAACAAAAAACGCCTTGTGTACAATTTTCTGAGCCTTCATAAGTTATGACTCTTTCAAGGCTCCAAAAAATTAATAGAACGCTCGACATTTGGATTCCTGAAAGATTCATGTTTGACTCTTAATTCTGGATATGTAAAAAATTCAAAATATGTTTTTTTGATCATTCATAAAAGAGTCAGGAAAGAATACTAATATATATTTTTCAGAATCTTTTATGAGTCATATAAGGCCCCTGTAGGTTAGTTGGTAGCATGCTAGCCTATGAAACAGGGGGTCGTGGGTTCGATTCCCACTAAATTGGTCGATTACGATACAACGAGACGACGGTCATTGTAACCAGTTCTCGGTTAGGTTTAATTAATTATTAAAAATGATTTGTAATTAAATTGCGAAAACTAAATAAAAACTGATCGTTGGATTAAAATTATTATTATGATATTATAAGAGCGCTAAGAAAAAGGAATTATGTTTTCTGAACGTCTAAGAACTCTTTTATGAGTCTTTTCGAGCTCCAAATGAACGCTTGGTTGATTTTTTTTTTTATTTTTTTACACTTGATATAAAAAATGAATTGAAAATACATAATGAAAAAACATAATGTATTAATTTTTAATTTTTTCAATACTTTTGTAAAAAAAAGATTTTTTCACAAAAAAAAAGATTTTTTTTCAGAAATAAAAAGTTTTTTCAAAAAAAAATATATGGCAACACTGACCCAACGTCAAAACAAAAGTCGAGCGATCGTTGGCCACTGTTATCATTTCAACCTCGGAATGATGTCGTAGACTTAGAAACGGGTAATTCGCCAACGTTGGTACATTCGCCGCCAACTTCATTCCAACGCACAGTGAGACAACGCCGGCATTAAATACAGGGAGTAATTGTAGAGCTCTGAAATTTTGCACAGGTTACTTTTGAGACAATTCCAGTTTTTTGAAAAAAAAAATTATGAAAATACGCCCACATTTACGCCCACCTCCCATACAATCGAAATTTGTAAAATGCCGTATTGTCCGTAATACTTAAGGTATAACTTTCAATTTTGGTTTACTTGAATGTTATATTGTTACAAACATTATCGGAAAAAATTTTGAACTTTGGCCCACTTTTACCCCCACCACCCATACAACCCCAACATAAAAAGTGCCATATTTTCTAAAATATTTTAGGTACAACCTTCAAATTTGATATTACTGTAATTTATATCATTTAAAATGTTTCATGCAAAAACAAAAATAACACGCCCACTATTACGCCCACCTCCCATGGAAATGCAATAAAAAAGAACAATTTTTTTTTTCACTCTATCAATAATTTTTTAATATCATCATGGTATTCTAATTTTTTCAATATGTTAGAGAAATGCTAATCTCTTATCAAAAGAGATCATTACAAGAACACTCATTATTACTTCACCAAATAAATAATGCAACAACTAAATTCAATATATAACAATTAAACTAACCACATTAGAAAGTGATCACAACACAACTTCGATAAGAACAACAGCTTGCTCTATCAATTTAAATTAAAAATTATGCAACTATCTAACCCAAAGTCAATGACCTTCAAAAAAATTATCAATCAAATGAATAATGTAAATAAAACAAGGATGGGTACCAATTCGATAAAAGTATTGGTATTGGTATTGGTTTTTAAAATTATATTAGTATTGGTATAGGTATTGGTTTTCTTTTTTTGTTGAATTGGTATAGGTTTCGGTATTGGTTTTGAATTATTTAGGTATTGGGTATTGGTATTGGTTTTAGCCTCGAATCGGTATCGGTTTTTAATAGGTATTGGTATTTATCTTATATCGGTTTTGGTATTTGTATGCAAAAGGTTTTGTCGTTAATATTAATTAATTTAACGTAAGTCGTCCTTCTGTCCGCCCCACAGTGCACACTGGGGCGAGATGGTAGGTTTTTTGGCCAAAAGTCTCTACAGGTCGTAAATGCTAACCGATTTTTTTGAAATTCAGAATATAAGCCTATATTTAGGTAATAAATAAGTGCCTTGAAAGTTTTTGAAATCGGATCTACAAGGAAACTATTTCAGGGTGGACACTTCATTTTTAATAAAATTTACAGATGTTATAGATTAAACCAGCGACAGGCAAAAACACTACGCGGCGTTTTTGCTCTCACACCTACATGCTCTCACACATTAAAAAAAAACCAAAAAAACACAATTTTCTCCTCTCTTCTTGTTTAAAATATACTTGGAGAAATAATCAGAAAGAATTTGAATGCCAAATTTTTATTTAAGGAACATTTTTTGGTAAACCCGAATGCTTAGTTTGTCACTCTTCACTAATATTACATTGCTAGACATTTTGACCATTGTCTTTTATTATATTTTTTATTTTTTAAATGGATAAATGTATTCTTATATTTACTATAAGTTTCTTTAAGTGCATTGAGTATGAGAGTGATACATGTTACACACACAAAGAAAAAATATGCTAGTATGTGTTTGCCTGTCGCTGGATTAAACGAATGAAAAGACACTTGTCTCTTGTTTATGTATTTGAATTGGAGATGGTCGCTGGTCCCGTGATTTGCGTGACTCAAAAAAGTGATTTTCATTTAAATCACGTGATTGTGAGTTGAAAAATTCTGAGTGAGTGTCTAGAGAGTGAGTCGAATTTTTGCGTGAGGGATGTTTTTGTTTTGAAAAACCCCTTTTAAAAAATATATATTTTTTTAGCAGTATTTGCATTTAGAATTAAGTCAAACTTTAAACTAAATAGTACATTAGGGCGGGTCGATTTGTATGGATCGAAAAAAACTGAAAAATCGTATAGCAAAAACAAAATCTACAAGAAATTCTAAGAAACTTTTCCAAAGAAACCATTGGTCTAAAATCAAACCCTATACCGCGCCTAACGACATGAAAATTCGTCCGTCCGTCTGTCTTTCTGTCTGTGTGAAACACGCTAACTTTCAAATGTTAGCGGATGAATGAAAAATACATATGGAAAGTTGCTGAAGCATGGCGTATATATTTGTTATACCTCCGGTCAGATTAATACTAAATTTCAGCGAAATCTGTCCAGTGGTTCATGAGTTATTAGCAAAATGGGGAATTTCAGATGGGTTTTAACCCGAACTCCCGTGTTAAAAAAAAACACTAAACACGCTTTGAAAAAGAATGGTAAACCAAAAAAAAATATTTTAGAAACTATTTTTGTCACTCAAAAAAACTAAAAAAAAAATATTACACTCAAAAAAAAATACACTCGAATTTTTTTTTTTTTACAAAAATTAAAAAAAAAAATTATTCAAAATAAATCAAATACTGATGTAAAAAAATATTCAGTTATCAAAAATTTTTATCGAACGCAGCTATTTTCCTCTCCGATATGCAACTCTCCAATTTCATCACACAAATGTTTCTATGTGTTTTTTTTTACGAAATATCATTATGATCCTCAATTACATACTTTTATATACTAAGAAAAATCCACTGCATCAGCTTCCCTTTGTAATTAACATACAAGGGCTTTGGAGGGAATCGAACCCACAACCCCTGCACTTACTTTCAGAGTATCACGCTACATGTTAGTATACTGCAGCCCAATATAAAATAAATAATGGAGTAAAATTACCATGGATTAACGATAAAAGCAGCGATTTATTGTTAAAATGTCTAATTTTTCGTCTGTGGCGTTTCATTACAAATCAATCTAATTATTTGTTTCTCCATTTCAGGGATTATGTCTAATATACTTTCCGGTCATGGTCCCAAAAATTGTTCGAATTATATCCAGCGGCAATTAGTAAAACATTGCCGCTGGATGTGTTCTTGCAGCATATCGGTATAAAAAACTATGATTTCATTACATCTGAGGGGTAGGGTATGTTCAGCAACTTCGTAGAACATATTATGGCAAATATTTTTGTGAAACATATTAACCCTCTAACTGCCTCTCATAACGGTATTTTTTGGCCCTATTCTAACAAATCGCGAAAAACACCCCGAAAGAGGGGGAGGGTGGGGATGAAATGTTCTACAAAAATGTTGCCAATAAAATTTTACTATATAACTTAGAGCACACCAAAGTCCAAAAATTAACACAAACACTAAAAAAGAGTCAAGTTCTATGTTTTGCTTATGCAAAAAAGGACGGACGGACAAATCTTCATGTCGTTAGGCGCGGTATAGGGTTTGATTTAAGAAACATGGTTTCTTTGGGAAATATTCTTAGAATTTCTTGTAGATTATGTTTTTGCTATACGATTTTTGACAAAAAAAATCGACCCGCCCTATAGTACATACTTAACCCATTTTGGACAAAGATTCATTTTTTTTTTTTGGAAAAAGGTACCTATTTAGTAAAATTAGCACCGGCTGATCTCAAAACTCTTGTAAAAAAATTTTAATGTTCCATTATTCCAGAAAAGCCTGGGGGCTAATTATATAACTTGATAATCGTCAATCGTCATCGTTAGCTCATTATTCTATTACCATAAAGTGACACTATATGGTAATGGAGTAACGATGGAAACGATACGATTGACGACTATCAAGTTACATAATTACCCCCCTGTATTTCAACTTTTTATGCAATTTTAATATTTGGATTTATTTGCTATTTTATTACTTTATTTCGTTATTTTCAAAATAAATAGTTTCAAAATGTTTCAATTAGTGGAATTTGATAATAAATTAAATCTAAAAAAAATTAATATTAGGTGTGTTCCAGAACGTTACCGCGGGTGCCCGCGGGTACCCAAACCAGCCCGAAAAGCGTTCCCGTACGCAAAAATTGGGTAAATGAGAGAGTTTTTGAGAGAATAAATTACTTTCTCATTTTACCGAACTTACCCGCACTTTTTTTCGGGTAAATTGGTAACAGCCAGATGTTAAAAAAACAGCTGATTTTTTTTTGTGAAGCTAAATTAGAAATTTAAATAAAATAAACAACTAAACCAAGGAAATGTGTTATTTCAATACAAAAAAAGATAATTTGTTATTAAAATAAACTTTTACAATTTGTTTTCTTGTTTAAAGTAATTTTTCTTACGTAAATATTTTAGCGTTATTGGTTTGTTTACATTTTCTATTATTTTGGGCTTGAAATGTGGTTTTTAGCGTTCCCGTACTGTTGGGCATTTTTGTGGTATCGTGAGAGGTTTTTTGATTTTCTCTCATTTTACCGAACTTTACCCGGAAAGTTCTGGAACACACCTATTAATTAATAAGCAAATTTTTCGTTTTTGCTTGAAACAATTTCTGTGCTGATGCACATTGCATTTAATGCACATATAAATTCCGGTGGTCAAGGGGAGATATTTTTTAATTGCAGAAAGATGAGACTTAACATTTGTAACAAAATATACCTGAACTTCATCCTTTTCATACATCAATATTTTTTTGAAAAAGGTGATCGAAATGGGTTTTTCGATTTTAGATCTTTTGCCAATTGCGATTACACGGGTCAATTTTTTTCTTATATGGGGTTCACACGACCTTAACGACCTTAAACAAGTTGTTTAACAAAACACCAGTAACCATGCGCGGGTACAAGGGGGGGGGGGGGGAAAAAGGGGAAATTTCCCCCCCCAGACCAAATTTCGAAAAGAAAAAAAAAGGAAAAAAAAAAGAAAAAAAAAAAAAAAAAAAGAAAAAAAAAGGAAAAAAAGAAAGAAAAGGAAACAAAAAGATGAAAAAAGGAAATTTTCTAAAAAAAATCTCGAAGTCCGAAAATTTCACAGCTCAACAAGAAAATGCGTAATGGATTCTGGTTAGTGATTTAGATAGTGTTTGTTGCGCTGATTCCAGATCCGGAGCCCAAATTTGTCTATCACGTCAGGATTTTATGTAATTCACGGTTAAAGTGCCGAAAATGGACATTTTTGACCCATTTTATAAGCTTATAAAATTATATCCTGACATGCCAATGACTGGGAATCAAGCTCATTCGAAAGTCTGTAATTTTCTCTTAAAGATAAGATAAGATAAGATAAGATAAAATGTTCTAAAAATTTAATTTACTAAAATGGTAAAAAAATCATTATTAAAAAACTTTCCATTTTTTAAATATTTAATTTATTTACACAGTGTTTTTTAACAAATTTCCATACAAATTCATACGTAAATTTTGGATTTAAAGCATTTTTTGATTTTGAATTTTTACCATTTTAAAAAATTAAATTCCAAGAAAATTTGATTTTGTCTGAAAGAGCAAATGAGCTTGATACCAAGTCATTTGCGTGCCAGGATCTTATTTTATAGGCATTCAAAAATGGTAAAAATGGGCCTTTTTTGACACTTTAACCGCGATTTTCTTAAAATTGTGGAATCGGGGGACCAAAACCTATTAACTTTTTTTGGTTTCATCTAAAACGCAGCGACAAACATCAGATTTGTAGAACTGTGTTTTTCATAGAAAAAAATCTGAAAATTTTAATAGGTAAAATTTTAAAATTTTTTAAGGAAAAAGTGAATAATTCTGAAAATTTTCTGTGAAAAATATCTGTCAATCTTATTATGAATTTTGGCATAAACAAATTACTTAGAATATGCTTTTTGTATAGAAAAATGTTACAGGATCTTAATTTGGTTTATATAAAAAATATTTGTCTTCTACATACATAGCAATAGAAAAAATATCTTAAAATCTTAAAAATGTTGATAGTCGAACTTATATATGTAAAACTGTTTTAATTTTTTTTTCTCAGAATCTGAGACTTTTTTATGTGAAAGAGGTCTCAAAACTTATTTATAGGAAAAAGGTCGCCGAAGAGTTTTTCTATGGGAAAAAAGTCTCAGAATTTCTGAACTTGAGACTTATTTTATGGAAAAAGGTCTCAGAATCTGAGTCTTTTTTAAAAAGAAAAAGGTCTCAAAGTCTGAGACTTTTTATTGTTGAAAAATAGTCTCAGAAGTAGAAACTTACTGAATTGGTAGAAGGTCGCAGAATCTGAGACTTTTTCAACGGGAAAAAGGTCTTAGTATCTAAGACTTTTTTTATAGGAATTAGGTCTCAGAATCTCAGAAAAATGTCTCAGAACCTCAGACTTTTTCTATAGGAAACAGGTCTCAGAATCTATGACCTTTCTATAGGAAAAAGGAATTAAAGTCTGAGACGTTTTCTATAGGAAAAACATTTCCGAATCTGGGAATTTTTCTTTAGGAAAGGGTCACAGAATCTCCGACTTTTTCTATAGAAAAAGTGTCTTAGAATCGGAAGAGATTTCAGGATCAGAAAAAGGTCTGAGAATCTGTCACTTATTCTTTAGAGAAAAAGTGCCAGAAAAAAGCTCTCAGAATCTGAGACTTTTTCTTTAGGAAAAAGGTCTGAGAATCTGAGCCTTTTTCTTTAGGAATAAGATCTCAGAATTTGAAACTTTTTATTTAGGAAAAAGGTCTCAGAATCTGAGACTTTTTCTGTGGAAAAAAATTCTTAGAATCTGAAAATTTTTCTATACGAAAAATGTCTCAGATTCTGAGACTTTTTCGTAAAGAAGAAGTCTTATTTTCCCTATAATAAAAAAAATTTCAAGCAAAATGTCTCAAAATCTGATATTTTCTATGTAGGAAGAATTTCTTCTATTAAAAAATTCTCAGATTTAGACTCTTCCTATGTATACGAAAAATATACAATTTTCTTTTAAAAATCTGAAAATTTTTCTATACGAAAATAGTCTCAGATTCTGAGACATTTTTCGTAAAGAAAAGTCTTATATTCTGAGATATTTTCCATAAAAAATATTTTTTTCACGAAAAATGTCTCAACATCTGATGTTTTCTATGTAGGGAGAATTTCTTCTATTAAAAAATTCTCTTCTTATTTATACGAAAAATATACAATGTTTTTTTAAACAAATTAAAAAAAAATAATCTAGACGAAATATGATCATGAAAAACAAAACTCGGCAAAAACTAATAAATTTGATGATTTTATAGCTTCCCATAACTTTTTTTGTAAAAAAAGTATCCCTTTTTTTGCTCGTCAACAAAGCTGAATTTATGATTTTTTTTTCGAAGTAAAAAATTTTCCCCCCCCCAAACCCAAAAGCTGTACCCGCCACTGCCAGTAACAGAATAAAAAACGTAATGGATACAGAAAAAAGAATTTTTTAAACACGTAGCCCTTAAACTAGAGATGGGCGCGTGAGTGAATTTTGACTCACGCACGCTCACGCTCACGAAATAAAAATATTACTCACGCACGATCACGCACGAAATTATTTTTTCTACTCACGTTCACGCACGCTTACGTGAGTAACTAAAATTTTTCTCACGCTCACGAAATAATCACGCTCACGAAGACTTACGAAATTAAAATCAGCAAATTTTTATTTTACGAACAATTCGTGTCACGCGCGCATCTCTACCTTAAACTCTCAAAAATAGCAAGTGTAATATGGAGTTCACACTAGCGACCTTAAACAAGCTGTTTAACAAAACATCAGTAGCAGAATAAAAACGCAATAGACACAGAACAAAGACTTTTTTAAACATCTCACTCTTGAACACTTCAAAACAGCAAGTGTGAACGCCGTATAAACTGCACATTATGCGTTCTTAAATTCTTATATAATATGACTGTGCCTCTAATAAAACAATAAAATTTTTTTCTGGATTTTGGTGTTGTGACATAAAATTTTGGAATTTCCAAAAAAGGACATTAATATTTTTTTTACAACGCAAAGAAGAGTGCAGTGACATTCAATGTACATATATCAAATATTAACAATGTTTGCAAAAGAAAAAAAATTATCACAGAAAAGGTCTAAATTTTTTAAGATCTACTTTTATTAGAGGTCATAAAAACCGTGACAAAAAATATTTCTTTTATGTTTTTATGGCTTTTAAAATTCAAGTAGCTTACTCCTTTTTGTTATGTGACATTGCATGCAAACGATTACTGATCGATGTAACATCTTTTGCAATTCGTTAGTCAGGTAAAACCTAATAATGTGATGGAAAGAAAATGTTTGACGTCACAATTAAAACAAACGAAAATAAGAATACAAAAAACCGAAACAAAACCGATACGAAAGTAGAAAAAATGAATTGGTATTGGTTTTTTATTGGTATTGGTTTTGAAGAATAAAAGTATTGGTTTTTAATTGGTATTGGTAGTGGGGAATCAGTATTGGTTTTTTATCGGTATTGGTATCGCACAAATAAAGGTATTGGTTTTTAATTGGTATTGGTTTTCAATTTAAATTGGTATTAACGGGTATTGGTATCGAAAAGGTATTGGTACCCATCATTGATTTTTACACCACAATTCTGTTGTTAAGAAATTTTTTTTGTGTTTTTTTTTTTTTAAATTTATTTTTTCATCTACTCATTCTACAACAACTAAATTAATTAAAAAAATACTTTAAAGTTATATTTATTATGTATTTTTTATTTAATAAGCTTTTGAATGTTACATATTGAACTAACATATTTCAAGCGCTTTGGCATACCTCAACTTTGACTTGCTCTAGACCAAAAAGTAATGAAGTTATGAGGCTGAAATTTCAGGGAATTGTTACTCATATATCTGTTAATATACTGTGAAAATTTCATCCAAATTGGACGACACGCCAAAACACAATTTTTGCCGCGGTTACTATAGGGCTGTCTCACTGTGCAACGTTGGCCCGTTTGTATTTTTCTGTCTGGGTAGTTACTCATATTTTTGCTAACCCCTTAAGTTAATTACTTGGTAAGCGAAGTTTTTGCTGGGAGTGTTGGTTTTTGAGAATTTTCAATTTGTGCCAAGTAGAAGGCTAAAAAGGGCCAACATATGTTGAAAAGGGCCAACAAAAATTAGTAATTTTCTAATTCAATGTCAGTTTTGACAGTAAAATCATCCCAGCGGGAAAGGTGAACAGTTTAGAACCGGTTCTAAATTAGTACATTTGTATGAAAGGAACCAATCACTACACAGAGAGAACAGTTTAGTTGTGCCAGCCGAATTTAGAGCCAACTGCATAGTTTAATAACAACAACCGAAATTTTCGGTTGCCATAACCAAAATTTGTTTTGAAAATTTAACTTCTGTTGGTCCAAATAAATTTCGGTAATCGCAACCGAAAATTTCAGTTGTTGTAATTAAACCATGCAGTTGGCTCTTAATTCGGCTGGCACAATTAAACTGTTTTTTCTGTGTATAATATGGCAAGATCCTAGGACAGGATTAATTAACACTGGTCTTTTAAATTTTGGTATTCTATGACCAGTCCACTTTAAACCAAAGGTTAGGTTGGATGGGCGCTCGCCATTTGGCGAATTCACTCGGAGGCCATATGGCGAGTGCCCATCTTTAAACCATACATAGGATGGGTTTTTCGGATTAGTTGTTCTTGTAGGACCAATCAATTTTCCATGGTAGGATAATTAAAAGGGTAACAACTGATACTTTTTGTCCATTTTATTATAATTAAGTTGAAGTAAAAACATATATTTTTTTCAATTTTGACAATATTGAATGAAAAAGGGCCAAAACTGTTTTTGTGGTGCCACAGACCAATCAATGGTGCCAAAAATGGCACTATTGCGCCACATTTCCCAACCGTGTTGTATACGTGTACGCAAACAGAATACCGAACGTTATGCCTGTGAGTCGATGACAACAAAATTTTCGATAATGTACTGTGCTATGTTCACAAACACTAATTGCAATGGTTGTGTTTTTTTTTTTGAACGATCACAAATAAAATATAGTACTTTTAGTGTTCTGTTTGCGTACTTTTGACACAATTTTTTTTGAAACTTAAAATGGCTATATCTCGAAAACTAAGCAAGATAGAGCAGAACTGAGCAAATTTTTGGTTCTTTGAATCTCCAGAGTATCCACATATGTGAAGAGGGCCAACGATACTTTGGAGATTGAAAGAACCAAAAAATGGTTCCGTTTTGCTCTATCTTGCTTAGTTTTCGAGATAGCCATTTTAAGTTTTCAAAAAAATTGTGTCAAAAATACACAAACAGAACACTAAAAGTACAATATTTTGTTTGTGATCGTTCAAAAAAAAAAAACACAAACATTGCAATTAGTGTTTGTGAACATAGCACAGTACACTATCGAAAAGTTAGTGTTCTTCGACTCACAGGCATAACGTTCGGTATTCTGTTTGCGTACACGTAAACAACCACTAAAAAAATTTTAGTGAATATTTTTCTGGGACCGTACGTATAATAACGTTTTGTTTTTTCGAACACTGTACAGAATGATGATTTTCTTATATAAAGTTTGACAGATTTTCAAGTGAAATTTATACTTTTGATTATAATCACATTTAGGGTTGCCATTTGCATTTTGAGAAAAAGAGGACGTCAACCTCAAAAACGGAGGACATTTGACCCAAAAAAGAGGACATTTTTTTTAATATTAAATTAATTTAAAACAAGTCAACAAAGCAATACAATATTCAAAAACAAATAATTTTTATTAAGAAAATATTTTTTTTTTCCACTAAAAAATATATTTCCAATTATATTTAAATATTTTAGAAATATCTATTCAATTATATTTAAGAAATATCCCTTTATAACTCAAAAATTTCCAGTTATATTTCAAAAAATTTATATTGTATATCAGAGTTTTGTTTTTCAAAAATTTCATTTCAAAATTTTCTAAATAATTTTAAGAAAATTACTTTTTAATTTAAATAAATTCAGATATTTTAATTGTATTACAAAAATTTCCATTTAAAAATTATGCAAATGCTTTTCAAAAAATTTTATTTGTATATCAAAATTTTCTGAAAAGCATTTGTAAAGTTTTGATATACAAATCGAAATTTTTGAAATATACTTTTTTTAGAATTTTCCGAAAAGCATTTTTAAAATTTTGAAATATAAATGGAAATTTTTGAAATAAAATTGAAAATTTGTGAAACGGAATTTTTAAAAAGCATTTAGAAAACTACAAGTGGAAACTTTTGAAATACAATTGGAAATTTCTGAAATACAATTTTTGTAAATTCAAAAGGAAATTGCTTAAAATCATTTAGAAAATTTTAAAATGGAAATTTTTGATACACAAATCTTTTTTCGGAGAGCAAACTTTAAGACACACGGCAGCTGATAAGAAGTGATGTCAACGTAGCTATTTTCGCACTACATAAAGTGTTTTTTTATTTTTGTGCTCGTTTTGCTCTCAAAAAGTTGACATTACTGCTGGTAAGCGAAAATACAGCGATGCCAATAATTAAAACGTTAAGAATTAGAAAAAAAAAATTAATGGGGAAAAGTGCAAAAAGTAGGACAACCCCGGACACTTTCTAAAAAAGAAGTAGGACTGCCCCGGACGCCCCAAAAAAGAGGACGGTGTCCGGGGAAAAGAGGACGGATGGCAACCCTAATCACATTAAGTAAGGTAAACGTAAAAACCCAACGAAATTTCTATATTTTCTTTGGAGCCATTAATTTTTTTACAATATCTTTTAATAATTTCATCCTTTAAGGAATATAACTCTTAATGTATCCGCTCATTTCGCCCACCTGTTTTAAATAAAATTACAATTTCAGTTAAAATTTAAATAAAGCAAAATCAACTGTTAAGCCGTCGTCCTAATTACTTTAGTAATTATTAAAAAAAAATGCCTCTGCAAAAATGTATTAGTAGAGCATTAAATTATTCAACAGCAAAAAATTGTATAGTGCACTATATTTCGCATGTACGATTCGTATGGCAGAAGCGATTTTCCCATCATTAAGGTTGGACGCAATTGCAAATTAATCAAATTAAAGTTATTTTTTGTTGACACCTTTATTTGTTTGTTCGCTAGCTGTACTTACTGCAATTTGTACACTGAGAAAAAAATTTCATCGAAATTTATATTTACAAATTTTAGATAATTGTGGGAAATTGTAAGAAGTTGATTAATGATGGCAAATAAGAGATGGAATCAAGATCTTTTTGGTAATTTTTAATTATTTACCTATTAACCTATTCGAGTGGTTAAACAGTTTGATCCGGAAAGTCGATTAATGCTGAAGTAGATTAATGATGGCAAATAAGAGATGGATTCAAGATCTTTTTGGTAATTTTTAATTATTTACCTATTAACCTATTCGAGTGGTTAAACAGTTTGATCCGGAAAGTCGATTAATGCTGAAGTAGATTAATGATGGCAAATAAAAGATGGATTCAAGATCTTTTTGGTAATTTTTAATTATTTACCTATTAACCTATTCGAGTGGTTAAACAGTTTGATCCGGAAAGTCGATTAATGCTGTGCTGTGGCCCAAACGTTTATAATTCTGTCGAGGAAGTAGTATTTTTTTTTCATTTAACATTCCAAATTATTCTGGGTCGCTAGGTTGTTAGGTTGTAAGTGGCTGCTGATGTTTTACGTCAACACACGTGGGTCACTAAAAACTTCACTCAAAAAAGTATGTCGGTAAAATCTACTACAAAAGACAGTTGTTTTGACTACATTTTGTTGTTGAAAAGGCGTCCACTACATATTACGGTAAAAACAACTGAACATGTTGTTGTTTTTAACTATTGATTTTCAACTACAAAACGTAGTAAAAACTACTACAAAAGACGGTATACAGTTGTTTTTACTACACTTGCCTGAAATTTTATTTAAAAAATTTCTTAAACGTTTAAGTGATTGATTTTTATTTATTTAAAAAGCAATACATTTCAGTTGGTTGTATAGAATTTCGACATGAAATTAAAATTTTTTGGTGTATTTATCTGAAATTATAGAAGAAAAAAATTATATTAATAAAATGTTAAACAAAATAAATTGATTGTATTTACCTTTGTTTTTTTAATAGTTCATTTCAAATTTTCACCGCTACTGATCAAAATTTGTCTGGAATAAAAAAAACGAAATGCTTTGGCAAAATTGATTTATAAAAAAAAAGAATTAATTTGCAATGTTTCAAAAAAGTATGTACCTGTTCTGTTGTGTATTTTGTATACACAAAAGAAAGATGACACGCTCATAAGAAAACAAAACACTGCACACATTTTATTTTGGTTCTTTCCGATTGGTTTTTACCAATGATGGGTACCAATACCTTTTCGATACCAATACCCGTTAATACCAATTCAAATTGAAAACCAATACCAATTAAAAACCAATACCTTTATTTGTGCGATACCAATACCGATAAAAAACCAATACTGATTCCCCACTACCAATACCAATTAAAAACCAATACTTTTATTCTTCAAAACCAATACCAATAAAAAACCAATACCAATTCATTTTTTTCTACTTTCGTATCGGTTTTGTTTCGGTTTTTTGAATTCTTATTTTCGTTTGTTTTAATTGTGACGTCAAACATTTTCTTTCCATCACATTATTAGGTTTTACCTGGCTAACGAATTGCTACAGATGTTCACAAAAGATGTTACATCGATCAGTAATCGTTTGCATGCAAAGTCATATAACAAAAAGGAGTTAGGTACTTGAATTTTAAAAGCCATAAAAACATAAAACAAATATTTTTTTGTCACGTTACGTGATTTTTATGACCTCTAATAAAATTAGATCTTAAAAAATTTAGACCTTTTCTGTAATGAAATTTTTTCTTTTGCAAACATTATTAATATGTGATACACATGTATGGAATGTCACTGCACTGTTCTTTGCGTTGTAAAAAAAAATACTAATGTCCTTTTTTGGAAATCCCAAAATTTTAATCAAGCACTCGTTACACTCAAAAAATTATGTAGGTAAATTCCAGTGAATATTCACTTAAAACAAATGAACTTTTATTTAAAAACCATTCCAGTGTTTTTTCTTTTAAAATAAAAACACAATACAGTCAATTTTAAATGTTAATTTAATGACTAACAAAAAATTTAAAAAACTAGTGATTATTCAGTTATTTTGTATTGAAAAACAGTAAAACTATAGAAGAAATTTTTTACTGCCGAAATTAAATGTAACAGAAAATTCGTTTTTAATACAGTAAATTATTTTTTTTAAACTACAGAAACAGTAGAAAATAAGAATTCCATAATAAAATTAATGATTTTTCTTTTAAAATAACTTTACTGATTACTTTTTAAAATAACCTACAAACAGTTAATGATATAATTTTCTTAGTGTACAAAATTATATGTCACAACACCAGAATCCAGAAAAAAAAATTGTTTGTTTTATTAGAGCCACAGTCATATTATAAAAGAATTTAAGAACGCATAATGTGCGGTTCACACTTGCTATTTTTGAGAGTTTAAGGGTTACGTGTTTAAAAAATTATTTGTTCTGTATCCATTTCGTTTTTATTCAGTTACTGGTGTTTTGTTAAACAACTTGTTTAAGGTCGAAAGTGTGAACTGCATATAAGGAAAACAATTTGCACGTGTAATTACAAAAAGATCTAAAATCGAAAACCCATTCACGATAACCCATTTCAATCACCTTTAAAAAAATATTATGTATGAAAGGATGGATTTCAGGTATATTTTGTTACAAATGTTAAGTGTCATCTTTCAGCAATTAAAAACAAGTAAGAAAATTATAGTCGGTCAAGACCGACCATATAATACCCTACACTAGAGTTTCCCGGAAAATTAGATCTATATTTTGTCAAATCTTTAATACGTGTAAAAAACACTCACAAATCAAATTTGAGTGAAATAGGCTATTTGTTGACAATAAACTGCCTTAACTGAATATAGGGCGAAATTTTCACAAGGAGCCTAAGTCCAAAACTGGTTCGATGATAATCAGATTTGGTAAGGTTATTTAAGTACGCGTTTAACATACACAAACAAAATTTTAATTAAATATTTTCTATTTTCATGAAATTTGAGAGATTTATGTGAAAATCGGGAAGGTGGTTTGTATGGGGCTACAAGAAGGACAGGTCCGATTTCTTTAAAATTCGGAATGGTGATTTGTGTAAGATACAAAAAGATACCTATTAAAATACGGCTATTAGAGTCATTTGAGCCAAATTAAAGAGGACCTTTGTATGGGGGCTAGGTCTAAATATGGACCGATTTTTTACAATTTCAATAGGCTTCGTCCTTGGGCAAAAAGAGGCTTAAGTTTTAAATTTCAAGTCAATTGATTAAAAATTGCGACCTGTATCGTGTTTACACCGTTTACATGGACAGACAGACGGACGGACGGACATCGCTAAATCGACTTAAAAAGTAATTCTGAGTCGATCGGTATACTTAAAGGTGGCTCTAGGACCAATATTTCGGGTAGTTACAAACATCAGCACAAACTCATTATACCCTGTACCATAGTGTGGTGTAGGGTATAAATATCTCCCTTACCACCGCAATTTATATGTACATTAAATGCAATGTGAATCAGCACAGAAATTGTTTCAAGCATAAAATGTTGAAATACAGGCTTTTCTGGAATAACGGAATATTAAAAATTTTTTTTGACAAGATTTTTAAGATCTGCCGGTGCTAATTTCACTAAAAAAGTACCTTTTTCCAAAAAAGGAAAAATAAAATTGAATCTTATACCCAAATCACACCTGGTGAAATCTTGTTCGAACGAGATTTCGATCATATCGCTCCTTTACTTGTATAGTGTCATAACTCAAAATATTTGATTTTGCAGAAAACACGTTTAAAGTTTACTATTGAAACTGGTTTTTAATTGAAAAAGGCCGGTACATAGAAAATGTAATAATGGCGTGTACTCCTCTCAAACGGTGAGTTTAAAAGATATTAATACGAATTTTTGACACAATATAAAGCATGATATAACGAATAATTCTGCATCATTAACTCAAAAAACGCATTTTTTGAGTTATGACACTATACAAGTAAAGGAGCGATATGGTTGTGTATAAAATGATACAGACCATATGATCGAAATCTCGTTCGAACGAGATTTCACCTCAGGTGTGGCCTTTAGTTTTATAAAATTTCCTTTTTTTAATTTTTCTCAAAAGAGATAAAATTAAAACGCCTTAAAATATATATTTTTGTAAACCACTTTTGATTTAGTTGGCTTTAACTTTAATTTTATCATTATTATTTAAAAAAGAAGCGAAAAATAAGTTCTTCTCGCATTGGTACAGTGGACCTAAATGGAGTAAAAACTGACCAATAAAAATTAGGTAATTTGTTACTCATTTGAGATTATCGAATATCAAGGAAATTTTTATTTTTTATACGCTCCCTCTTCTTTTCCACAATGGAACATTGTCAGGCTTAAATGTACCTACAGACGACGCAATATTATGTACAATATACAATTTTATTGATCGTGTGTGGGTAAGATTGACGATTGTACAATGGTCAATCTAACCCACACACCATCAATATAAGTAATAGGATATTGAACATAATATTGTATTTTATAAATTTTATTTTTTTATAAAATTTATTTTAGTTCCATTTTTGAAAACGGACACAAGCGGTCAAATTTTTTGGAAAGTTGGGATAGAAAGGATAATTCTGGCCCAGAAAGTTTTTTGAAAGGGCGTAGAACTTTTGATAACGATGAGTTTAAATATGAGGTTTCCACAATTTTTTTTTTATTTTTTTTTTAAAGGGATTTTTCAAAAAAACTTCACGCAAAAATTCTACCCACTCTCTAGACACTCACTCAGAATTTTTCAAATCAACATCACGTGATTTAAGATGTTATTTAAAATGAAGTGTCCATTCTTGAAAAAGTATCCTTGTAGGTCTGAATTCAAAAAGTTTCAAGGCACTTATTTATTATCCTAGGTTACGTTAGGTTAACCTACCCTAATATAGTCACTTAATTTAAATGAAAATCGCTCAATAATCACGTGATTTAAATAAAAATCGCTCACCCCTGAATCACGTGGTTTTTTGAGTCACTCAAATTACGGGACCACAGACCATCTCTAATTCAAATACATATTCAAAAGACAAGTGTCTCTTCATTTGATTCATCTATAACATCTGTAAATTTGATTAAAAATTAAGTGTCCACCCTGAAATAGTTTCCTTGTAGGTCCGATTTCGAAAACTTTCAAGGCACTTATTAATTACCTTAATATAGGCTTATTTTCTGAATTTCCAAAAAAATCGGTTAACATTTACGACCTGTAGAGACTTTTGACCAAAAAACCTACCATAACGCCCCAGTGTGCACTGTGGGGCGGACAGAAGGACGACGTTAGTTAAATTAATTAATATTAACGACAAAACCTTTTGCATACAAATACCAAAACCGATATAAGATAAATACCAATACTTATTAAAAACCGATACCAATTCGAGGCTAAAACCAATACCAATACCCAATACCTAAATAATTCAAAACCAATACCGAAACCCATACCAATTCAACAAAAAATGAAAACCAATACCTATACCAATACTAATATAATTTTAAAAACCAATACCAATACCAATACTTTTATCGAATTGGTACCCATCCTTGGTTTTTACGCACGCTTATGTGAGCGCTATATTAAACACACTTTTTATCTCATTTATCCACTTATTTTCTTACGCTCAAGAATATTTTTCCAAAAACATATTTTTTGTTATTATTAAATTTAATAATTTATTTAGATATTATTTATTTGGTATAAAAATAATTCCTTCCACATCCCGCACGACCAACTCGCTCGACACACTCGTTTGCAATAAAAATTTTTAGAAAAAAACGAGTTTTAGGAAAAAACTAAAAACAACTACATAAATCAACTATTGCTACAGTGTAGTATATTTTATGTAGTTATTTTTTGAAACTACTACAAAAAAAAGTTGTTTGAGATTTTTTCATACAAAAACGACCGAAATTGTAGTTAAAAACAACAGCTACTACTTACTACACAAACGACCGTCATGTAGTAACTGCAATAATTTTCTGAGTGTTTAACTTTTTAACCACAGCTCTTTGTACTGTGTTAAGTTCTTTGCACTTTCAGATCAAAAAGTTCATCATATACCATGTTTGGGTCAAAAACGTCCATCGGTAAGTTTAGTGAATTTCATTGCTTGGAGCTAAACTTGGGTTCTTACTGTCTTTGTAATGAAAATTCTGCATGTTCAGGAAATAGTTTGCGTAGTACCTGGATAAAGGTATTTTAGGTAACAAAAAATCTGACGAACTTGATAAACAGGGTGCGGATCTTACCTCTATCACTCTGGGCTCAACAAATCAGAGTAACAACGAGAGGGGTTTGGTTTAATCATTAGATCAACTCAAGTCACTGTTTACAGACAAAATCATTACAGGATCACGAAGGTACCGAGAATGGATCCAACTTGTATCAACGGAGCTTTTCGTACTACACTCAGAAAATTATTGCAGTTACTACATGACGGTCGTTTGTGTAGTAAGTAGTAGCTGTTGTTTTTAACTACAATTTCGGTCGTTTTTGTATGAAAAAATCTCAAACAACTTTTTTTGTAGTAGTTTCAAAAAATAACTACAAAAAATATACTACACTGTAGCAATAGTTGATTTATGTAGTTGTTTTTAGTTTTTTTTCTAAAACTCGTTTTTTTCTAGAAATTTTTATTGCAAACGAATGTGTCGAGCGAGTTGGTCGTGCGGGATGCGGAAGGAATTATTTTTATACCAAATAAATAATATCTAAATAAATTAAATTACAATTTATTAAATTTAATTATAACAAAAAATATGTTTTTGGAAAAATATTCTTGAGCGAAAGAAAATAAGTGGATAAATGAGATAACAAGTGTGTATAATATAGCGCTCACATAAGCGTGCGTAAAAACCAATCGGAAAAAAACAAAATAAAATGTGTGCAGTGTTTTGTTTTCTTATGAGCGCGCCATCTTTCTTTTCTTTGTATACACAACAGAGCAGGTACATACTTTTTTGAAACATTTCAAATTAATTCTTTTTTTTTATAAATCAATTTTGCCAAAGCATTTCGTTTTTTTTTATTCCAGACAAATTTTGATCAGTAGCGGTGAAAATTTGAAATGAACTATTAAAAAAACAAAGGTAAATACAATCAATTTATTTTGTTTAACATTTTATTAATATAATTTTTTTCTTCTATAATTCTAGATAAATACATCAAAAAATTGTCATCATGTCGAAATTCTATACAACCAAATGAAATGTATTGCTTTTTAAATAAATAAATATCAATCATTTAAACGTTTAAGAAATTTTTTAAATAAAATTTCAGGCAATTGTAGAAAAAACAACTGTATTAAACAGTTTTGTAGTAGTTTTTACTACATTTTGTAGTTGAAAATCAATAGTTAAAAACAACAACATGTTCAGTTGTTTTTACCGTTTATGTAGTGGACGCCTTTTCAACGACAAAATGTAGTCAAAACAACTGTCTTTTGTAGTAGATTTTACCGACATACTTTTTTGAGTGTACACCTACAACTGAATTAGAAAACTACTTCACCCAATACGAGCCTATTTATGCCTATGATACCATTCAGGAATTCTTTGGTAGGTGTCATTCCGAGTAGAAGAGCCTCAATACATTTGTTTACAGACAGATCGAAAATACACAAACAATTGGCTGACTATTTGAAATGAACGTCCTAAAAGCACTTTTCCAGCAATGCTTAAATACATATAAGCTAATATTTTTAGCTAAAAAAGAAATTAAAAAAAAATGTTGTTTGTCCCTTTGTTTGTAACTTTTCGATTTTCAATTCAAAGACATGTATTTGGGTCTCGCACATGAGGCAGCCTACACTATCTTCCAGAGAATAATATTGTACCAAAGAGCGATTTGTTTAAGTAGATGTTCAAATTCTGACAGAAGTATACAGACGAAATTATTATGGGATGAAAACTTGGTAAAACACGTAAAATTCTTCTGAATATGGACAGTAGGGTTGATCAAATTTTTGAGCAAAACCAAACAGAAACAAAAAAAAAAAAAAAATTCAGACCAAAAGAAAATTGTTTACCCTAAAAACACTTTTCCAGTAATATTCGAATATTAACTAATATTTTTAGTCAAAAAAATTCAGAAAAAAATTTTGTTTTTTTACTTTGTTTGGAACTTTTCGATTTTTAATTCAAAAGAGGAACCCAAAGACATTGCCCTACAGGCAGAGCTTGGAAGAATTAATTCAATTTTTGGACGAACTCCTTATTTAGTAATTTAATTTTGTACTCGATTGAATAAATTCTATTCTAGATTGTTTCATAGAATTAATTCAACTTTGCCCATTCAGTAAAAGTAAGGTTCATTGAATTCATTTCTTTTTTAGGGGCATGTCACAGACTCAATTCCGTTCGGATTTGAAAAAAGTGGTTTACTCGTAAAACGCAAAACGAATATTATTTTTTTCGGAATGAAATCACTTTCAAAAATCAAAGTGGAATTGAAATGCATAAAAGTGGTTTCATTCCGAAAAAAAATATTTGCTTTGGGTTTTACGAGTAAACCACTTTTTTCAAATACGAACGGAATTGAGTCTGTGACATGCCCCTTATTGTTCTTTAAACTACGTTCAAAGAATTCATTCACTAAGAATTCATTCTTATTGATTTAATTCTTTACTGAATTAATTCAATTTTTTCACCATTCAATAAAAATTGAAAAATTTGTTAACCATTCAGTAAGAACGCACAATTTTGCTAACCATTCAGTAAGAACGTAAAAAATTGTTTAACCGTTCAGTAAGAATTTAAAAATATTTTCACCCAAACGGGGTACGTCCCCACGGGTACGAACACCACATTCGACTTTTTAGGGGTCAAGGTCATATTTATTTTTTTTTGTTAATTTTAAGCAAGTTCGGTATTATTAATGAGTTCCCGTTATTTAACATATCTTTCTTCTTTTTCAATGACACACTCAAAAAAAAAATATTGTAAAACTAGCAAAAAAAATGGTTAAAATTAGCAAAAAAAACTGTAGTTTTGGACGTTGCAAAAATTTTGGTAATATTAGCAAAACCATTTTGCTAATCAAAAAATTAGGAAAAAAATGGTAAAATTACAAGAATACAATTTTATTTTTGTAAAAAATCAACCTTGTAAAATTATCAAAAAATATGGTAAAATTACCAAAAAAAATGGTAAAATTGAAATGGATAAAAAAATTTGTAATTTGGTAAAAAAACTGTTTTATTTAGTAATTTTTTTTCTCTGATTAGTAGTTGATTTAAAATTTGGTGAATATACTAAAAAAATTTTTGTCTGTTTTTGAGCACCACATTCTTTAAATGTAGTAATAGCAGCATATTACTTCAGTTGTTGGATGGTTTCTTCGGCTTGATGGTGGCAGCATCTTCTTTTGCCTTCTTCTCAGCAGCTGTAGTTGCAGTAACTGGACTTCCAACAACATCAAAATCCAAAATGATTTTTTTTTTCACTTAAACACTTTAAACAAAAAATTTAAAGAACAACACTTCACTTTTTTTATTTTTTTTGCGTCATTTTTTTAGCTTAAGTAGAACAAATGAGATTTGCGTAGTAGTCTACACAAGAAATTTCTTACATTTTCAGGTAAAATTTGTAAAAAAATTAACAATTTTTTTTCGAATTTTTAATTTTTTTCACATGTATTTAAAAAAAATAAAAAAAAAACTTTTGGATATTGAAGATTAGATATCTAACTATGTGTTAAAATTTAAAAAAAATAATTTTTCAAAATTATTAACTTTTTATTAACAATTTAGGTGGCAAATTTTAAAAAATTTCCATATAAAATTAGCAAAAAAATATGGTAAAATTAGCAAAAAATATGGTAAAAAATACTAAAAATTGTGTAGCCTATTTTTGAGCGCACATGCAGTTGATGGATGGCACTTTGCTATGGTGTTGGCAGCATCATCAATCTGCAATGATTTTTTTTCACACTATGAAACAATTTTTTTTTTAAACTAAGAAAAAAAATAAAAAGTATTACCATTTCTTTAAGGAAAATACTAATATTTTTGCTAAAATTATAGTAAAATAAAAAAAAAAACTAGCAAGAAAATATAGTAAATATACCAAAAAATTATTGTATTTTACCAATAGTAAATTGCCAAAAAAAACTGTAAAAGTTAAATTTTTACAATTTTTTTTGCTAAAGTTTGGTTGAAGTAAATTACAACACCTTTTACTAATATTTTGACTAAGTTATTTTTTTGAGTGCAAATATACAATTTTATTTTTCAAAAAATATTTTCTTATTGAACGGTGAAAATATTTTTCAATTTTTACTTAGCAAAATTATGCGTTCTTATTGAATGGTTTACAAAATTTTTCAATTCTTACTGAATGGTGAAGCAATTGAATTAATTCGATAAAGAATTAATTCAATAAGAATGAATTCTTAGTCAATGAATTCTTTGAACGTATTTTAAAGAACAATAAAAAAAATTCAATTCTATTTCAGTGTTATTGAATGGAAATAAATTCGAATTCGTTCCATTCAATTCAATATGAATAATATAATATAATTCAGAACGGAAAATTGAATTCAGGAATTAATTCAATACAAGCTCTGCCTACACTGAAAGAATTTTGTTCATTACGGCTATGAAAACGTACATTGATTCTATGAAAAAAATCATTAGAAGTGAGCCAATGATGCCCTTCATAGAATCTATGAATCAAATAAATAGAAACCAGAAACCTATGAAAAAGTTCATAGGCTATGGAAAAAAAATTATTATTCAATTCTATATTTTTATTTATTTTTTTATTTTAATTTTATTTTTTTATATTTTATTTTTATTTATTTTTATTATTTTATTTATCTACAATTTTCTATTTTTAAAAATTTATATGTTTTTTTATTTTAACTTATCCCCACCGAGATTCGAACAGAGAACCTGTTGTTCGTAAGGCTTAGTCTCTAGCCACTGAGCTAAATTATATAAACAAGTAACAACACTTAAAATGAATTTTGATTAATATATTGAGTTTGTGTCTATGCTCTGTCACAATGCTCTGCCAAAAGCTGTGTGTGTGTTTGTAGAAAACAAATATTTTGTGTATTTACAAAAATGAAGCGTTATAAAACCATGCGTTAGTTGGCGAGATTTTTCTTCTTTGGTGGCGCTGATAGCTAAGGCGTCGACAATTACCACTTCAGCCGGTAGGTCTTGGGTTCGAACCCCGGTCAGGGCAGCAATGATATTTTTTTTTAATGTTTTTTTTATTTTTTTTTTTATTTTTTTAATAAATTTATTCAACTATTTTAATTATTGTAACATTATTTTAATTATTAAAAGAATTAAAGGCATATTGATGGCATTTTCTTCTATGAATGACATTCATAAATTCTATGAATTTTTTCTATGAATTTAATAAAATCTATGAATAAAATTCTATGAAATATTTCAAAATACTAATGAATATTCATTCAGCCAATGAATTATTTCATAGAATCTATGAATTTGGTTTTATGAAATTTGTTCATAGATATAATGAACAATAATTCTTTCAGTGTATAGGTCCAATATTTTTATACCCTCCAACCACAGTATGGGGGTATACTCACTTTGTCATTCCGTGTGTAACGCATCGAAATATCGGTCTAGGACCCCATAAAGTATATATATTATTAGACCGGGTCGAAAAAAAAGTTTCCATTGGGCGCGCTTAATTTTAAAGCTTACCTCGAAAAAGTTCCATAGCCAAAATATTAGATTTTTAGATCGCGATTTGGTACCGCCGAAATCGTTATTTTTTCATAGCATTGTCGTTTGATGTCCGATGGTTACAAAAAAAAATTGTTAAAAAGTCCTCAGCGAGTACTAAATTTGACACACATCTGGTTTTGACCTCTGAGATCATCTTCGTGTTATGAGTGTTAGTTTCTCAGCTTTCTACCCACCTACATGATTTTTATTTCTCAATTAAATTATAGCACTAAAATACTCATGAAATTCTTTCCTTAGAAGTACCCTCTTAAGTTAATAAACAAAAAAGTTACATTCGATTTTAAATTTCCATAGAAAAAGATTTGAAACACTTGTTCGTATGTATTTTAATTCAAACTAAAGTAAATTAAATATAGTTTAAAGGCATAATAACAATTGTTTTTTCTAATTTTCTTTATATTGTATTTGAAAATATTTAATCATATATAACTTTTTTGTTAAATAATTTAACTGGATACTTCCAAAGGAAGGATTTCATGATTTTCTTAGTGCTATAATTTAGTGGAAAAATAAAAATCATTTAAGTGGGTAGAAAGATGAGAAACTAACAATCATAACAAGAAGATGACCTCCGAGGTTAAAACCAGATATGGGTCAAATTTAGTACTCGCTGAGGACTTTCTAACTAATTTTTTTTTATAACGATCGGACTTCAAATGGCAAAGCTATGAACAAATAACGATTTCGGCGGTACCAAATCGCGACCTAAAAATCTAATATTTTGGCTATGGAACTTTTTCGAGGTAAGCTTTAAAATTAAGCGCGCCCTATGGGAACTTTTTTTCTCCTTTATGGTCGACCCAGTCTACATATTATTGATCAGTGATCTATTCTAAGACATTCTAGCGATGTCCGTCCGTACGTCTGTGGAAGACACGATACAGTTCAAAGTAAAAGAGCTAGACTTCTGAAATTTGACACGAATATGTTTTATGGTATTGGGCTGGTTAAATTCGAACATGCGCAAAATCGGATCAGGGGGAAAAAAGTTCTCCTCTTAAGAATTAAACCAACCTCTGAAAAACTCCATTTTTTTATAGGTTTTTTGTACTTTTGCTTATCAAACAAAACATTTTTATGTCAAAAGAAGTTAAAATTCCTGCAGTTGATCCAGGAAGGTTATTATGCTGCTCTCTGAGAAACTTAAGCTCTTTGTAACAGCGGATGACTACCTTATATCTGATATTATCACATTTTAAGGCCATTAAAACAATTCGTTAACACGTTAATTCGTTGAAGTTTTATCCTATCGTCAAGCCAGTCTTCCAGGGAAGGGATCACAATTTTCATTTCATCTGTTACGTTATAAGGAATATCATAATTTATTTATTATTTAGTGTTCCATTTTAAGCTACCAAAAATCTCCGTATGTGGAACTTGTATGTTCTTTACTGATAAGAATATCTAGCATCAAGATGCAGTTCCAAAACTTCAGTTGATGTAGTCTTCATAGCTCCTGTGAGACTAAACAACTGTGAGACTTAACGACATATTTGGCGTTCTGATCATCAAAATCGCACAAATTAGTTGCTATTGCTGGTTGCTTTAATTACAGAAAAACTCGCTAAGCATCAGAAGGTCCCGTAAATTACTTTTGTGATTTAGTTGCATGCATAAGGAGGTGTAGTAAACTATAGAAACTTTATCCGCCACTGCCTGGCGATTTCTCGACAGAGACATGATTCATTTGGATTTAACGGCAGGGACCCCCAATTATCGTTCCTTAACACAGTGGACGTCAGAGTCTATGTTTGCTGACGTAAAGAGTTTAAAGCCACTTCAAAACTAACCTACACATTTTAAAACACTATAAGATATGTATGGATCAGCAGAATGCTTACTAAAATAGGAAATGAAGATACTTAAAGATGGTGCGAGGAAAATGTAAAACACAGTTTATTTATTTTTTTCAGGCCGCCAGAAATCCGCAAGGATCCTTCAATAATTTTTGCTACATAAATGTATCGAAAAGGAAAGCATAATTCAAAGTCGTAATGTTTAATTAACAAAGGAAAAATAGTCGAAAGAAGCAAGAAATCATTTTTTTAGCCTAATAAGAAATTGAATACAATTAAGAATCTTCAAAGCTTTGAAAATCCAGTCCATGTACGGATGTAGGTAGTATAAATTACAAGGAGATCGATCAAAGTAAAGTAATGATTCCATCGTTTTAAGACAGTTGTGACACTTGAATGTTTCTTTCGACACTCGAAAACCGTTCCAACTAACATCACACTGTGTTTGCCCAAAATTTTAGGAGTTTCAGATTTCTCGATACTGACACCACGCACGAATATACTTAGATGAAGATGTTGGCTTCACAGATCGTCTGTTGGCTAATAAAAACCATTGGATGTTGCCAAAAGTAAACTCAACCTATGCTCTTAACCCCATTGAATATTTTTGTTACCTAGGGAACTGGATATCCAAAAGTAGAGGCAGCAAAGTAGGTGCTAAGAATTGACTATGCAAAAACAAGGTACGCTAAATAAATATTGGAACTCAAATAACATTTCAACTCGCACCCAAATCCAAAATCTTTGATACCAATGTCAAATCTGTGCTTCTTAATAGATAATACCTGCAAGCGTTGGTAAATCGCTGTTTTATACAGTTTACCAATGCAACAATCTCCAATATTAATCTATGAAACCGAACCTGTCAAACTCCTTTATATTCGTTCCCGAAAATCTGCTAACGATATTACCAGACAGTCCATCAAATACAACCCCAAGGTGGCAGAAGAACCGGCAGACCTGCCAATAACTGGAGATGTCAGACTGAAAACGAGCTTCGTGGAGCGAGATACGAAGAATGTCAAATTATAACAAATTATGGAAAACATTTGTTACAGACTTACGTTCCACCTAGGAATTCAAGGAATATATATGCCCTCAACCCCACTTTGAGATTAATATATCTGTTCCTTTAAACTCATACAAGGAGCATAGGGCCAAAACAAGTCCCTTCCAATAATCTCGATCTACTGCACGATGTTTGATTTCATTCCAATTCAAGTTTAATTTGGACGTCTAGATCGTTATTTGGCATTTCCAGGTATGCGATGGTCTACCTGTACATCGGCTGCCTTCTGGGTTCCACTCTATAGCTTGCTTTGCTATATCATCTGGTGGTTTACGTAAAATGTGACCAATCCAGGACCATTTGCGCCAACGGATTTCTTGATGAATCGGTTTTTAATTAGTTTCTGACCACAGACGTATATTTGAAATTGTTAAGGGAACACCCGTAAAATTTTACGTAGACATTTGTTTATAAAAACTTGTAAGGCTTGTATGTCTCGTGTAGCAGCGTTCCACGTCTCGCATCCGTATAACAAGGTGGATTTTACATTTGAATTGAACAGACTTAGTTTTGTACGCCGTGATATATATGACGAATTCCAGACAGGATACAATTACCCAAACGATTGTCGAGCTTTATTTATTCGGCTGGAGATATCTGCGGAAGAGCCACCACTTATGTCGAATATACTTCCTAGGTAGCAGAAAGACTCTACATCTTCAAGTTGATGGTTCTTTATGTTGAACCTTTGCTCGTTATTTACGTTTACCCATGTGTATCTTTAGACCAACGGATAGTGCGGTTTCATAAACTAGTGTTAGCTTGCATGTCGGAAAATGAGTGTGTTAACAAGCAGATGTCATCTGCGTAAACAAGATCCTCTAGTCGACCTTGCAAACCCCACGTGATTCCCCTTCTATGGAGTGTGGCCTTTTTCATAACGATGTCAAGGACACAATTAAATAGCAATGGTGATAAAACACAACCTTGACGTACTCCTTTTTTTACAAAAAATGTCTTACTAAGTTGTCTCTCATGTGGTATGCTACATATGGCATTAGCGTATAGTCCTTTAATAAGATTTATTAATTTGCTGGGAACTGCTTTACACAGCAATGCTTCCATACAGCTGGGTGATTTATGGTGGCAAATGCCTTTTCAAAGTCAACGAACGTAAGGTATAACGGTGACCTCCATTCCACTGACTGTTCCACAATTATCCTTAAGCTATTTACATGGTCGATACATGATTTGTGTGCACGGAAGCCGGCTTGTTCTTTTCTGAGCTCAGGAAGAACAGTTGTGGATAATCTTCTGTTTTTTATATTTGCAATCACTTTGTTGGTCATGTTCAATAGTGTTATACCTCTCCAATTTTTACTGTAAGATCCCCTTTTTTTGAGATCACACCCTCCGCGAGATCCTCTGGAAGAGTTTCAGTTAGCCAGAAGTCTTATAACGGGCGCCAGTAATTGGGCACTGGTTAATGGGTCAGATGAAAGCAGCTCCGGTGAGATGTTGTCTGAGCCTGGAGATTTGTTGTTTTTTAGAAGTTTTTTTTCCTCGAATATTTCTTTAATATCAGGACTGTCGACAATAATGTTTGGATTCGGAGTGTGTGTAGCGCAACTGCATAGCGTAAGTTGCGTGGGTTGGGGTGTAGAAAGCGTACTGGAGCAAAATGATTCCCAGAGATTTAGTTATTGTTCTTTGAATGTAAAAAGTTGTCCAGAGTCGTCTTTCAGTGGTTTACCGGTGGACATTGTGTTGTTGGTCAATTTCGTTGCAGCGCAGTATAGATCTCTAGAGCGATTTGTTTCAGCAGCAGCCTGTGCTTCTTTAGCTATGTTATTGGCCCAATTCCGTTTATCTCGACGAGCGCTGCGTTTTACTTTCCGGTTAAGGTCGCTATGCATTTGTTGACACCATTTTTTTCTGAGCGTATTCTGCTGGAGTTAATTGCTTTTTTTGCTTCTTTGCTTTTTGATACGAATTTCCAGGTTTCATCACTAATACACTCTTTACGGGCTTTGTTTATGAAACCGACGTGTTGTTCTGCTGCATCAATAAATACTTTTTTGGTTTCTTCCCAACTACGATTTTCATATCTGTTACTCAAATGAAGTGATGATCTAAGTGCACTGGTGAAAGAGTTTGCGACTTCTTCATTTTTGAGTCTGTTTATGTCAAATTTCCTACCCGGGGCTAAGTTGTTGTTTTTGATAGCAGCAATTTTCAGACGGAGCGTTGCAAGAACCAGATGACGATCACTTGCGATATCAGCTCCTCACGTAACCCACGTAACCTTATGTATTCTTGGGTGCGGGAATAATGTACCACCTATAACAAGGTTGTTCGTCCTACAAGTATCCAACAACATCTCCCCGTTCTCTGTCAGATGACCCACTCCATGTCTACCCATTGTGACATGGAGTGAGATAAATATAAACTGGGCAGTTGGCAATGTTCCATTTATAAAATACAAAAAAATGATTGCATTTTTGTTTAAGTGTAATAAAATTTCTGTGTGAATACATTTCATTTACCCAGAGATGTAAATCTGATCGAATGAATTCATTTGCTACAGTTTTATTTTTTTTTTTTAAACCATTTTTCATGTACATAATGCTTGGGGCTCTTCTACAGTAGGCGAGTCAAGAACTTCAGGTAAACAGCATATACATACATTTGCATGAATGAATGAATGGACGTACGGATGGATGGATGCACGGAATGAATGAATGGTTTGTTCGTTTGGACAAGCCGTCACAAAAAATTAAGATGTCAACAGAATATGTACAGAAAAAAGATAATTACTTGAAAATTTCTATATTTGCTCTTGTAGCTTCTGTATTGGCGAAAATAAACGTATTAAAAAAAAAATCAACAAGAAAAAAAGTTAATCTAGAGCGGAAATAGCTTAAGGGCTGTGACCAATGCTGTAATTACTTGGAGGTTACCCTAAAAAAATTCATCCATACAAATAACGCCTCTTTAAATAACTTAACTTTAGTAAATATTTACAAGGGATACTACAACCACAATTTATTGTTAATGGTCGTCGGTTAATGCAGAAGTTATTAAAGGAACCCTAGAAGATGGTTACTTACTTACATTCATAAGTATAAGAGGGTTGTATGTAAAGTAAACAATTGAAACAAAGTCTCAGATTCTGAGACAATTTTCGTGTACAAAAAGTACCAGACTCTGAGGCATTTATCGTTTAGAAAAAGTCTCAGATTCGGAGACATTTTTCGTATAGAAAAAACCTTAGATTCTTAGACATTTTGGTATAAAAAATTTTGTCAGATTCTGAGAAATTTTTAGTGTAGAAAAAGTCTCAGGTTCTGAGGCATTTTTCGTATAGAAAAAGTCTCAGATTCTTAGTAACTTTTCGTATAGAAAATGTCTCAGATTCTAAGAATTTTTTTCGTATAGAAAAAGTCTCAGATTCTGAGAAATTTTTCGTATACTATCTGCAGATCCTAAGACTTTTTCTATATAAAAGTTATCTGAAACTTTTTTTTATGTATATTAGACCTGTTCTTAAAAACAATATTCGTTTTTACAACTTGGTTGGGTCCAATTTTACTCATTATCTTCTAAAAATAAAAAATTCTAAATTTGGTGGCAATCGGATAAGGGGAATACGTCCCGAAAATGGGTTAAACACTCAGAAAATTATTGCAGTTACTACATGACGGTCGTTTGTGTAGTAAGTAGTAGCTGTTGTTTTTAACTACAATTTCTGTCGTTTTTGTATGAAAAAATCTCAAAAAACTTTTTTTTGTAGTAGTTTCAAAAAATAAATTCAAAAAATATACTACACTGCACATAGGGGCAAAATGGTATGTTTTATGGCATCAATTAAACCGCTGGATTTTTGTAGTCGATATGCCCACCGTTTTAAAGAGCGTAGCTTTTCGATTAAATTTATGTAAAAACTTGTAAGACTTTCTTTGCAAAATTGCGAAAAAATGCGCAAAAACGAAAAAAAAAATAGCTTGTTTGAAGTATAAAATTTTGTAAATTTTTATGTTAATATATAGACATAGCTATCGCTAAAATCAGTAAGTATTAGAATTACATACATATGAAGTATTCCACACCAAATGTTCCACTAAAAAAGTTATATCGTATAAATTTAAAACTTGAAAAAAAAACTATTATCAACTTATTTTTGGAAGTTGGGATTAAAATCGGTCATGGGGACGTTGATGGAGGTGTCTGGGGATACCTTGTTCCTCGCAACAGGTATTTACAAATTGATTAAGTATGATATCTATGCTAAAATAGTACAATTTCATCAAATTTATATATTATTTTTATAGCCACGCCCTTAAAAGTGGGCTGGATAATATAAATGGCATATGCTACTCCTAGGGTTGCCAGACGTCCCGCATTTGGCGGGATTGTCCCGCTTTTTATAACCGATTCCCGCGTCCCGCGCGGGATTCCATATTCCCGCTTTTTTTTGCAATTTTTTTTAACAACAACGATTTTTTACTTTAAAAGCCTAAGTTTTTAAAAGGCTTATTTGTAAGCTTTTGCCGCATAAATGATGTGGATTTAGAACCTTTTTAAGGAAAAAATAAAGGCCTAGTCACACATGAGGTGAAATCTCGTTCGAACGAGATTTCGATCATATGGACTGCATCATTTTATACACAACCATATGATCGACATCTTGTTCCAACGAGATTTTAGCTCAGGCGTGAATTGGGTATAACAAAAAAGTTTACAATCTTAGTGTTTGTTTAAAAAAAAATATTTTTCAAAAAATGTACGCCAAAATTTGCACAATATAGAGAGAGTACCATCCGGAAAAAATATTTATAAAATTTCCATGGAGTAATTCTGGTCCAGCGTTGTATTTTCAAAATGGAAATGAGTGTACTAAAATTTACTTTAGCTAAATTAGTTTTTGAAAAACAAAAACACTTTTTCTATACCAAAATGCACTAGAGGTTGGTAGTCTCTATTTAAAACAATAAAACTCGACAACATGATGCTAAATTTTTCAGTTTTGTTCATAAAAATATTTTTGTCCCGCGAAAATTTTTAAAATCCCGCCATTTTTGTAATTTTTGGGAGTTTGTCCCGCATTTTTAAAATAAAATTCTGGCAACCCTAGCTACTCCACTTATTTATTTGGTAGGTCAAGGAACTTCTTGTCATAAAAATTTTTGATGTGTTGAACAAATGTAAGAAAACCCTCTAAAAATCGTGTTTCCTAAGATTTTTTTTAATTCTTTGAGGGGAAGCTTTTTTCACCTGGTCCGATTTTGCCCATTTTGGAACTTAATCAGCCTATGACCAATAGATATATTCGTGCCAAGTTTAAGGGGTCTAGCATTTTTGGTTTGGACTGCATGTGGTTTATTAGTAAAAAAAAGTCATATTTTTAAAGTGCAGTTTCACAAAGCGGGCGCTTTTCGTGAAAGTTTCTATGACTGATTCTAGTAAAGAATTATACCACTTACCACTGTATAAAAATATCTAAGGATAATGTAGGATAAGTCTTGACTTTTTGACTTTAAACTTATGTTTTAAAAATCGTCATAAAAAGGATGTTCTTAGAACGGCTATAACTTCTCTAATATTCAATGCAATTTGGTCAGAATGAATTTGTGCTAAAATTACCTTTTAATTTATGTGTATAGTTCCAACATTTTTTATTTGTTTACCTTTCATTTTGAGTTTTCAACTTAAGACTATTTAAAATATTTTTTTTGTTTTTTTGAACTTTTACCAAATTTAACACAGTGCCAAGAAAAGGAAAATGGATAAATCAAAAAAGTAAAAATGCAGTCAAGCGTAAAAAAGTATAGGCTTTCGATATAAAATAACAATGTTAGCAAAATCGCTTTTTTAAAAAATTAATTGTTGCCAAGAAGCCCCATATAGCAGCCCCTATGTGCACTGTAGCAATAGTTGATTTATGTAGTTGTTTTTAGTTTTTTTCTAAAAACTCGTATTTTTCTAGAAATTTTTATTGCAAACGAATGTGTCGAATGAGTTGGTCGTGCGGGATGCGGAAGGAATTATTTTTATACCAAATAAACAATATCTAAATAAATTAAATTACAATTTATTAAATTTAATTACCCGGCTAAAAATGAATTGTATATGAGCATATATGAACACATCTGACCATACATCATTAATTCGAAAACATATATGATCAGATATGAACATACACTCAAAAAAAAAGTGAACTAAAATCTGGGAAAATTAACTCAATTTTGAGAAAAAGAGGGAATGATTTGGCTCCAAAGATTTTTTTTCTTGGTTTTAGTTTATAATTTTCCCAAAAATAAGGAAAACAAAGTTATTTCATTTTAACCCAATTTTAACTAGAAAATGGGAAAAATTATACTTCACATTTTAGAAATAGATTGGGTCTAGACCCTGGACCCATGGGTTCGGACCCCATTTAACTCGAGACCCCGTTGGGTCCTTTAAGGGTCCCCATAGATTTTGAACCAAAACTTGTGTCCGTTTCGCTCTAACTTGCTTAGTTTTTGAGATACGGTAATAAGGGGCCTGATAGGGTCTTGAGAATCTTAAAAACCAGATAACTCAAAAACTATTAATCGGAGGGCTTTCGGGTATTTTGCGGAAGTGTTCTACGAGTCAAGAGCAACAAAAATGCCGTTGGACGTTTTCTCGTGTTGGCAGTATTTACCGAGATATGTGTATATATAAAATCTCGGGAATTTCAAATTTTAGATCTAAAATTAGGGTCTTGAGACCCCGACAGATATGCAGAGCTAGGCTATTCCATATTTTTCTTTGTAGTCTTTCTTTTGAAAATTTCATCCGTTTCGCTCTATCTCGCTTAGTTTTCGAGATATCGCCATTTTGAATTTTTAACTAAATTCTAAGAAGCTATTTACTAAATTCTTAGAAGTCATTAACTAAATTCTAAGAAGTACACTTCCTCAATTCAAAGAAGAGAAATACGATGATGTTTATTTTTAGTAAATTTTAACTAAACTTGAACTAAATTGTTTTTTAAGAAATATATCTTAAAAATAAAGATACGATTCTTAGATTTGTGGAAAATTTCTTTGGCAGTAAGAATTTTGTTCCTAATATTTAAAAAATCCATTTAAAGAAAACTTTGAACCAGTGTTGGCTACCGTTACCCTTTCAATACCGTTACCGATTAAAAACCCTTTAATTTTGACTACCGTTACCGTTACCAATACCAAAATAAAAATATTTAAATACCGTTACCGATAAAAAAACATTACCTTTATTCGGATTTTTACCGGTATTATATCGGTTTTATTTCGGTTGTCATAAAATACGGATAAAAACAAAGTAAAATATTTTTAATCTACTATTCGCATTGTTATATGGACAAAAAACAATTAGGAAATCGGCCCAACCAATGTCACATTCGCAATTAAATAAATCTTGAAAAAGAATATGTGAAAATCGGTCCAACCAATGATCACATTCTCAATTCAAGAAAAGTGAGTGCCGCGTAATGTAAACATTTTTTAGTAGGATGATGAAAGAAGAGACAAACCTGAATTGTATTTTAAAAATAACAGATTTTTTTTTGTACTTTTACTGAGTCTGGTTGCTAACTTCAAAATATTTTTTGTTAAAAACTTACAGCCGTATTCAAAACGAAAAGTTGGCATGAATTTAACAAGTGTTTTATTCATAACAAATTGTAAAACCCTTGCTAACAAGAAAACAAAATGTTGTTAACTCTTAACTAAACTCTCTCAATTAAAGTTCTCAATTGAGTAAATTTCTCTCACGACAATTAAGTGTTTCCTCACAATGCAGCAGCAAGCAGTAGACAGCAATAATAGTACAAAGTACTGTATTTACTTATAATTGTAATTAAAAGCGGTATTTTTTGTATATGCAGCTTGTTGTATGCTATTTTTATATAAATAAATACAAAATACTTCACTTAATTGTAATTATAATTAAATACAATACTTTTTATTTTTGTTGCCTTCTGTTTGTTGCTTGCTGCTGCATTGTGAATAAACTAAAATCAATTGGTTTTCAAAAACAGGGTTGTTCTTAGTCAAAAGATTTTAAAAATCGTTATGAATAAACTCTATGCTAACATTTTGCTAAGGAAAAACCACATTCTAGTAAGCAGCTTGTTGTCTGCGATGTATAAGCAGCTGCTAAGTTTTACTTATGAATACCGCTGTTATTATTTTGTAATTTTACAAACACTTTTTGATGTCACAAACGGCAAATAAAACAAGTAAAAAAGTTAAATTCGGCCGTGCCGAATTTTAAATACCCTCCATCTGTATCCCAGTATTTATAAATTAATACGATTTTCTAATGCACGTTCTTTAAAAATTTAATATCAATGGCACAGATTAATACAGACTCGACAATTATAACAAGTGTCAAAAAAGTAGTCTTTAACCATATGGTTATTTTTTTAAAATTATTCTACTAATTAGGTTAGAGAGAGAAAACCAATATAAGATAATAATCACAATTGGAGCGGGAAGCGTTTTTCCGCAACTGTTCACATACGTTTTATATGACAACAAAATTCAGCCGAGTTTTTCCGCCAAACTAGATTCAATTCTATTTTTATGAGGACAATTGCGTTTTCCGCTTCCCGCTCCAATTGTGATTATTCTCTAACACGCCATACGAAAAAAAAGGTAGAACGGCTTTTATTGTTTTACTCACTTCTAACTAGTAGAAAGTGTTGCCATGCTTTAAACCAGCTAAAAACCGATCTGTATCTTCTAAAATCGCTAAGTTTTTACCCATTTTTGTTTTACAACTCTACTGTCTAGTCTGTATATAGTCTGTGTCTATGGTGTTTAGAAAATATTTTTTTTGCCCATTACCAGGGCTGGAAAATCTCTAAACACCGTTTCTGTTAAAATAGCGTGTTTTTTTTTAAATTTATATGAATATGTATATCAAAGTTGCTACACTCAAAAAATTATAACGGTAGATTCCACTACAAAAGACAGTTAAAACAACTACATTTGTTGTTGTTTAGACGTCTACGTTGTTGTTTTTAACTATTAATTAAAACGTCTCCCTATTGTCACCCGCGGATCTTTATGGAATTGGTTTTATTTTGTAGATCAGAAAAAATAAAGGGACACATATTTTTTTTAGCGGCCCAAATTCATATTTAAGCTAAGTACTCTGTTTCTTACGGTGAAAATTTCACTTAAACTTTAAACGCCTCAAATTGCAATAAAACATTTAAAAATCAAGAACTTTTGACAATGATAAGAAAGAAACGATCATAACAAAACTGAAATGTCACTTTTTCACGGCAATTTAAATTGTCTTGTATAATAAAAATGAGTGAAAACTTTTTTAACAATTTCCCTATAATTCCTCGCGTTGCCAATTTTTTTTTTTTTTTATATGGAGTTTGACAGATTTTTTCCCGTGAAACCGAACAGAGTACTTAGCTTTAGGGGGTAAAAAGGAGGGGGAAGACAAGGCAATTTTTAAGTTTTTAATTCAATTCCATTTTTATGAGGACAATTGCGGAAAAACGCTTTCCGCTCCAATTTGTTAACATTCATCAAAACAAAAAAAAACAAAAAAAAAAACGAAACGAAACGAAATGTTAACTTCCATTAATTTCTCAATTTAATTTAGCATCGTTTGGAATAGTTTTGTAAAATATTACACATTTTCGATGAAATATTGATAAAATTAGCTTATTAAGGTACCTACAGACGACGCAATATTATGCACAATATTTTTGACGTTTTCCCACAATTGGCATACATAAAAATACTGAAATCGATTTTATTTGTAAAAATAATATTTATAAAATTTATTCTTAATGAATAAAATTTATTTTAAAAAAAAAAATTAATTAACTTATTTTATTTCAAATTTATAAATTAAAAAAATCAAGTAACTCAAAATAAAAACTTATTAATGGTAAAATTAAAAAAAAGCAACAAATGAAAAAAAAAAAAAAAAATTATACTCTCGGCCAAACCGGGAGACGAACCTGGTGCCCCCAAATTAATATCCGACGACACTACCATTAGACCACCGGCAGCATTAAAAATGCATGTCAAATTCGCAATTTTGTTTGATTATAACACAGCAATGCTTAAAATAACTTACCTAGTGGTAGGTATACCCAGTGGTAAGTATACCCAGTGGTAGGTATACCAAGTGGTAGGTTTAAAAATATATTCCTAGTTTTTTATAGGGATCATACTACATATACTATAAGCTAACAAAATTAACCGTTACTAACAGTGTTGCCAGAAATCGTCAATAGGCAAAAATCGTCTGTCCGTTTGTAAGAATTGGACGCAAAATATAAATATATTGAATGTGTTTGATATTGATCTTATCCAAGAAATTATCAAAAAAAAAAAAAACAATCAAAACACAAATAAAGAGTGGATGGTATAAAAAAAAAAAAATGTAGAAAATATAATTTTTTTTTCAAAAATTATTTCATTAGCAATTTAACGACTATCTTAAAAGAGATAAACAAAACCGGGCAAATTACAACAAACCCTCTACTGTTGTGTATAAAAGAAGTTTTGTTGAATATACCATATTTTTTCCACCAAAATTCAATTTCGCTTTTAAAGAAAAACAAAACGACATTTAATTAATAATTAATTACAGCACATTTATATATTTGCAAAAACTGAGAAAAATCAATGACTCGATAAATATAATGAAGGGTATAGATTTAGGTGATTTAAATAAAATTATAATAATAAACAATATAAACAAAAAAAAAAAAAAATCTTGAGTCCTAACATGATTCGAACCCGGGACTCCATGTATGAAAAGCCAACACTCTAGCCATCATACCACAGACTGGTTAAAAGTTTTACAATTTTGCGGGTATGTTAAAAGAACGAGAACCAAAACAGATAAATAAGTGTTGCCAGAAATCGTCAATGAAATCGTCTGTCCGTTTGTAAGAATTGGACGCAAAATATAAATATATTGAATGTGTTTGATATTGAACTTATCCAAGAAATTATAAAAAAAAGAACAATCAAAACACAAATAAAGAGTGGATGGTATAAAAAAAAATGTAGAAAATAAATTTTTTTTCCAAAAATTATTTCATATACCCAATGACAAAGAATACAAAAGATTGTTAGGCCGAATATAAATTATTAAGGGGATTTTAATAAATTGTAATTTTAGGGAATTCACATGGGTATCGTATTTGTTGTATATGTTGTATGTCCTATCCAAAAACAGGGTTGGTAAAAATTATTTATCGCTCATTTGATAATTTTTTCTTAGATTCTCTTCTTGTTAGCATACTTGAAAATAGCACACAAAACATAGGTATAAATGTTGTATCGTCATATCGTGTAAGTGTCGTATTATTAATTTAAAGTTTAACCAACCCTGTTTTTAGATAGGACATACAACACCAAATACGATACCCATGTGAATTCCCTAAATATTGAAGCTAAAAAATAAATAAAAAAAAAAAAAAAACTTCATCCCGACCGTGACTCAAACCTGCGACCATATGAATGAAAAGCCAACACTCTAGCCATCATACCACAGACTGATTAAAAGTTTTACAATTTAGCGGGTATGTTAAAAGAACGAGAACCAAAACAGATAAATTAAAAAAAAGCATTTAAGTAAACTGGAGTTATAACTCTTAAAAAATAAAATATTAACAACATTTTTCAAATGTATTTAAATATGTTTATTAAAGGCCAAGATAAATCATCTTCTAAATGTGCCAATTTTGCTCCAAATTTGCTCATATTTTCTATATAGGCCACAAAGACCATATTTACACTCCATGTTAAAATTTGTTTACATACGTTAATCAGAATTTGAGTTATAGTATTTTACATGCTAGGTTTGTATGGGGGGTGTTACACCCCTTTTTTCTATTCCGCCCAAATTTTACATAGAGATCAGACATGCTAAAATATCATTCTATACCAAATTTCATTCGAATCTGTTTAACAGAAGCCGAGTTATAGCATTTTGCATGCTAGGCTAATGTGGGAGGTGCCACACCCCTTTGTCCAATTCTTCTAAAATTTTACACAGACATTGTACATGGTATAATATTATTCTGTACCAAATTTCATTTGAATCTGTAAAGCAGAAGCTGTGTAAACGCATTTTGTATTTTCAAAGTTTTAGAGGTGTCGTTAAACTTTCACTCATAACTTTTGATCGGCTGGGCCGATTTCGCTCAAATGCAATACCAAACTTCTCGGGAGAACTTCCAATAAATATGTTAAGTTTCAGTCATCTCTGTGCAATATTTTGTCCGCTACAGCATTTTCCACAGACAGACAGACAGACGGACAGACGGACAGACGGACATCGCTAGAATGTCTTAAAATCGATCGGGCATCATGAATATATATACTTTATGGGGTCCCAGACCGATATTTCGATGAGTTACAAACGGAATGACAAACTTATATATACCCTCTATCACTAAGTGGAGGGTATAAAAAAGATCTTGAGTCCTAACATGACTCGAACCCGGGACTCCATGTATGAAAAACTAACACTCTAGCCATCATACCACAGACTGATTTAATGTTTTACAATTTAGCGGGTATGTTAAAAGAACGAGAACCAAAACAGATAAATAAAAAAAAAGCATTTAAGTAAACTAGAGCAATAACTCTTAAAACATAAAATATTAACAACATTTTTCAAATGTATTTAAATATGTTTATTAAAGGCCAAGATAAATCATCTTCTAAATGTGCCAATTTTGATCCAAATTTGCTCATATTTTCTATATAGGCCACAAAGACCATATTTACACTCCATGTTAAAATTTGTTAACATACGTTAATCAGAAGCCGAGTTATAGTATTTTACATGCTAGGTTTGTATGGGGGTGTCACACCCCTTTTTTCTATTCCGCCCAAATTTTACATAGAGATCAGACATCCTAAAATATAATTTTATACCAAATTTCATATGAATCTGTTTAACAGAAGCCGAGTTATAGCATTTTGCATGCTAGGCTAATGTGGGAGGTGCCACACCCCTTTGTCCAATTCTTCCAAAATTTTACACAGACATTGTACATGGTATAATATTATTCTGTACCAAATTTCATTTGAATCTGTAAAGCAGAAGCTGTGTAAACGCATTTTGTATTTTCAAAGTTTTAGAGGTGTCGTTAAACTTTCACTCATAACTTTTGATCGGTTGGGCCGATTTCGCTCAAATGCAATACCAAACTTCTCGGGAGAACTTCCAATAAATATGTTAAGTTTCAGTCATCTCTGTGCAATATTCTGTCCGCTACAGCATTTTCCACAGACAGACAGACAGACGGACAGACGGACAGACGGACAGACGGACAGACGGACAGACGGACATCGCTAGAATGTCTTAAAATCGATCGGGCATCATGAATATATATACTTTATGGGGTCCCAGACCGATATTTCGATGAGTTACAAACGGAATGACAAACTTATATATACCCTCTATCACTAAGTGGAGGGTATAAAAATGTAGAAAATAAATTTTTTTTCCAAAAATTATTTCATTTACCCAATGACAAAGAATACAAAAGATTGTTAGGCCGAATATAAATTATTAAGGGGATTTTAATAAATTGTAATTTTAGGGAATTCACATGGGTATCGTATTTGTTGTATATGTTGTATGTCCTATCCAAAAACAGGGTTGGTAAAAATTATTTATCGCTCATTTGATAATTTTCTCTTAGATTCTCTTCTTGTTAGCATACTTGAAAATAGCACACAAAACATAGGTATAAATGTTGTATCGTCATATCGTGTAAGTGTCGTATTATTAATTTAAAGTTTAACCAACCCTGTTTTTAGATAGGACATACAACACCAAATACGATACCCATGTGAATTCCCTAAATATTGAAGCTAAAAAATAAATAAAAAAAAAAAAAAAACTTCATCCCGACCGTGACTCAAACCTGCGACCATATGAATGAAAAGCCAACACTCTAGCCATCATACCACAGACTGATTAAAAGTTTTACAATTTAGCGGGTATGTTAAAAGAACGAGAACCAAAACAGATAAATTAAAAAAAAGCATTTAAGTAAACTGGAGTTATAACTCTTAAAAAATAAAATATTAACAACATTTTTCAAATGTATTTAAATATGTTTATTAAAGGCCAAGATAAATCATCTTCTAAATGTGCCAATTTTGCTCCAAATTTGCTCATATTTTCTATATAGGCCACAAAGACCATATTTACACTCCATGTTAAAACGTTAATCAGAATTTGAGTTATAGTATTTTACATGCTAGGTTTGTATGGGGGGTGTTACACCCCTTTTTTCTATTCCGCCCAAATTTTACATAGAGATCAGACATGCTAAAATATCATTCTATACCAAATTTCATTCGAATCTGTTTAACAGAAGCCGAGTTATAGCATTTTGCATGCTAGGCTAATGTGGGAGGTGCCACACCCCTTTGTCCAATTCTTCTAAAATTTTACACAGACATTGTACATGGTATAATATTATTCTGTACCATATTTCATTTGAATCTGTAAAGCAGAAGCTGTGTAAACGCATTTTGTATTTTCAAAGTTTTAGAGGTGTCGTTAAACTTTCACTCATAACTTTTGATCGGCTGGGCCGATTTCGCTCAAATGCAATACCAAACTTCTCGGGAGAACTTCCAATAAATATGTTAAGTTTCAGTCGTCTCTGTGCAATATTTTGTCCGCTACAGCATTTTCCACAGACAGACAGACAGACGGACAGACGGACAGACGGACATCGCTAGAATGTCTTAAAATCGATCGGGCATCATGAATATATATACTTTATGGGGTCCCAGACCGATATTTCGATGAGTTACAAACGGAATGACAAACTTATATATACCCTCTATCACTAAGTGGAGGGTATAAAAAAATAATTGCCGCTTTAAAAAAATTGAAAATTTTCTTTCTGTAAAATTATTGCGTTGCTAATTTGTTTTGCTCTGTTTTCCCCCTGCCATTTTTGATAACTCATAGCGGATGAACCCGATGTGATAGCGACTTCAAAATAAGTTAAGGGTAAATCTTCAACATTGCTCTTAAGGATGCTGAACTCATTTGGACAGTCGCCTTAACACTTAGGGCACCAACTGTCAATCAATGATGTCTTAGTTCCAAAACCATTTTTCTGCTTCAAATCATATGAAAAAAAATCTTTTATGCGAATGGAACGTCACCTTATGCACATGATTGCAATTATTTTTTTGGTCACAAATCCGGTTTCCAATCTTATCCATTACATCAGGTTTTTGAGAAATTTTAGATACAAAAAACCGCGTCTTCGGAATTTTTTGACAACAGATGAACTCGATGTGCTGACGACTTAAAAATAAGTCAACGGTAAATCATAAACATTGCTCATTAAGATGTTTAACTCATTTGATCAATCGCTTTAACCGTTGGAGCACTAATTGTAAGGTATTTTCCCCGAAATTTTTTTTTAATACTGGGTAATAAGACGTCATTGAAAGACAATTGGTGCCCAAAGGGTTAACGCGGCTGACCAAATGAGTTCTGAATCTTAAAGAGCTTCACCCTCGATTTTTTTTGAAGCCGCCATCACATCGGGTTCATCCGCTATGACTTTCCAAAAATGTCCACAAACGGCAATTTTTTTGAACTTTGACCTCAAATTTCTAAAAAAAAACCTAAAGTGATGGAAAAGTTTGGAGAATGGATTTTTGACCAGCAAAACTATTGTTATTAAGTGTATAAGGTCGCGTCCCAGTCGCATTTTCGATGTTTAGTAGTGTAATTAATAGTTAGTATAGTTAAAGGCCGCTGTTCCAAAAAAAGTAATTCACATAAAAAATGTGAAAATGAAAATTTCCGAATTTTTTTGGTGTTCTAGATTTCGCATCCGAATTTCTTTTTCGTTTTGTTTCACATAAAAAAAATTTGGTGAAAGTAAAACGAATGCACTATTTTCCTTATAATTTTTTAAATTTTAATTATTCGATTTCAACTTCGAATGAAGACGTGATCAACAAAACATTAAACTTGATTTCATGTGATTCGGAAATTTTCATGTGAATTGAAAAGTTGTGAAAGACAGAACAGAGGCCAAAAATGCACTTAATTTAACAGTGTTTTTAATTTTATTAAATACATTTTTGAGTTTTTACGTGTTTTTAACAAATTTGTGACTTTTTAACACTTTGGGTAAATTTTTTCATAATACCGGTACGTACCGGTATCAATGTTTCGGTAACGGTTTATCGTTACCGAAATAATCGAAAATACCGTTACCTTTACCGTTACCAATATAAAAAATATGTAATACCAATACCGTTACCGATACCGTTATTCGTTTCGGTTGCCAACCCTGCTTTGAACTAATTATAAGTAAATGAACTAAAATTTTTTCCTCATAGTTAAGAAAATTTCTCATTTTTAAGTTAAATTTAACTAAATTTTAGGAAAATTTATGATAAATTTTCAAAGACATTTTTTCCTTAAATTTAGTTATGTCTTTTTTTTCAGTGTAGGAGAAAATAATTTTTGAACTGAAACAGTTTTACATTTATTGCATAAACTTGTAACATTTTCTTCAATTGAACTGAAACAAATGTAATGAAATACGAAATCACAAAATTCAGCGACTTTTTTACATATTTTTTAAAATACAAAAAAGTTTCGGTTTCGGCTAATATTCGGCCAAAATTTTGCCGAGGCCGAAACCACATTATTCGGCCGAGACTGAAACCGAATATTCGGTCGGACTCTAGTATTTTTACAATATATTTGTCTATCGGGCGTAAACTTTTGAACTGATGGGAAAGTAACGTGTGTAAAGTTTGTTGCAAATTTGATTAGCTTTAATTTGGTTTGTATCACGAGTAGATCGGAGGTACATTACTCAAGATATAGGGAAAACAGTGAAAATAACTCCAAAAACCGCTAAAAAAATTATTAGAAATATTTTTTTCGATAAAATTTTTAAGTTTAGCGGTCAAAAAAAATATGTAGACATAGTTATTGCGCATTATCGTTGTAAAGGTACATACAGACGACGCAATATTATGTACAATATTCAACTATATTGATGGTGTGTGGGTAAGATTGACCATTGTACAATCGTCAATATTACCCACATACCATCAATATAATTGAATATTGTACATTAGAGTGACTCAAAAAAAAAAGTTCATGATGTACTCCCCTCAAAATTAACTTTGATATGTTTTATGAAGATTCCCAAAATATTATATTTTGAGGATGTTTATTCTGGCTCGAGGTCATTATTTTCTTTACTAATTAAAACCATGATATTCTCATAGCATAATTTTCAAGAAAATTATTTTTTGTTTTAAATTTATTTATGTTGGTCATTTTTGCAAGACTTAATCGACACGTGTTTCGGAATCTGTCAAGATTCCATTGTCAAGATTATTTAGCAAAAATAGAAACGATTTACTACAAAGTAGCAAACGAGTCTAATGACAAATCGTTTGGTGCACAAACTAGCAAATTAATACATATTCGCCTCTATTCTCAATGAGAATTAGGAAGACGAAGAAATTGTACCATGCTAATAAGGCAACGATTATCAATAACCAACAAAAATATTTAAAACAATTTTACATACGATAGTCCATTGGACTACAACAATATGTTTTTTGTGTTTTTGTTGTAACAAATACTCCATATTAGGGTTATTCATCACATGGCGTGCCAACCATTATGCTCAAATTCTGATTAATTTTTATTAAAAAATAAAAATTGTTTTATTCGACCTTTAAAATATTATATTTTGAGGATGTTTATTCTGGCTCGAGGTCATTATTTTCTTTACTAATTAAAACCATGATATTCTCATAGCATAATTTTCAAGAAAATTATTTTTTGTTTTAAATTTATTTATGTTGGTCATTTTTGCAAGACTTAATCGACACGTGTTTCGGAATCTGTCAAGATTCCATTGTCAAGATTATTTAGCAAAAATAGAAACGATTTACTACAAAGTAGCAAACGAGTCTAATGACAAATCGTTTGGTGCACAAACTAGCAAATTAATACATATTCGCCTCTATTCTCAATGAGAATTAGGAAGACGAAGAAATTGTACCATGCTAATAAGGCAACGATTATCAATAACCAACAAAAATATTTAAAACAATTTTACATACGATAGTCCATTGGACTACAACAATATGTTTTTTGTGTTTTTGTTGTAACAAATACTCCATATTAGGGTTATTCATCACATGGCGTGCCAACCATTATGCTCAAATTCTGATTAACAAAAACACAAAAAACATATTGTTGTAGTCCAATGGACTATCGTATGTAAAATTGTTTTAAATATTTTTGTTGGTTATTGATAATCGTTGCCTTATTAGCATGGTACAATTTCTTCGTCTTCCTAATTCTCATTGAGAATAGAGGCGAATATGTATTAATTTGCTAGTTTGTGCACCAAACGATTTGTCATTAGACTCGTTTGCTACTTTGTAGTAAATCGTTTCTATTTTTGCTAAATAATCTTGACAATGGAATCTTGACAGATTCCGAAACACGTGTCGATTAAGTCTTGCAAAAATGACCAACATAAATAAATTTAAAACAAAAAATAATTTTCTTGAAAATTATGCTATGAGAATATCATGGTTTTAATTAGTAAAGAAAATAATGACCTCGAGCCAGAATAAACATCCTCAAAATATAATATTTTAAAGGTCGAATAAAACAATTTTTATTTTTTAATAAAAATTAATCAGAATTTGAGCATAATGGTTGGCACGCCATGTGATGAATAACCCTAATATGGAGTATTTGTTACAACAAAAACACAAAAAACATATTGTTGTAGTCCAATGGACTATCGTATGTAAAATTGTTTTAAATATTTTTGTTGGTTATTGATAATCGTTGCCTTATTAGCATGGTACAATTTCTTCGTCTTCCTAATTCTCATTGAGAATAGAGGCGAATATGTATTAATTTGCTAGTTTGTGCACCAAACGATTTGTCATTAGACTCGTTTGCTACTTTGTAGTAAATCGTTTCTATTTTTGCTAAATAATCTTGACAATGGAATCTTGACAGATTCCGAAACACGTGTCGATTAAGTCTTGCAAAAATGACCAACATAAATAAATTTAAAACAAAAAATAATTTTCTTGAAAATTATGCTATGAGAATATCATGGTTTTAATTAGTAAAGAAAATAATGACCTCGAGCCAGAATAAACATCCTCAAAATATAATATTTTAAAGGTCGAATAAAACAATTTTTATTTTTTAATAAAAATTAATCAGAATTCCCAAAATATTTGGGCTCTAGCGATAATCTCCCGTGAGCTAAACCGCGTCAAAAAATGGTCCATAAATGGTATTTTTCATGAATAAAAAATTCAGTAAATTTTTTTTTGTCCAATGAATGACCAAATATAATAGATATTTGGGAATTCTTTGATTCTGCATTAAAACATTTTAAAAATCTAACCACAGACTCGAGATAACGAGATGTTTATGTCAGTTTTTTGATGTTTTTCAATTCGAATTTACTGAAAACTTTAATAGCTTTGGTATTTTTTGTTCGATTTTCACTTCTAATACATCGTTAGAAAGGTGTTGACCACCGCTTAGGATTTTAGTCAAAAATTAACCTTTACTTTTTTATAAAATTTATTTCAACATCATTAAAAAACCATTTTATAACCACAAAAAGCATATCTTTGTGCAGGAAACACGTTTAATTTATATATTTGGCCACAATTAATTTAACCCATGCATGATCAAAATATTTTGGCAAACATTTTTGAAAAAGTTTTTGCGGAAATTATTTAAAGCTACCCAGCCAGAAATTGCCAACCGTTCCAAAGAAAAAGTACTGGCAAAGTAATTAATTTTTTGTATAGCAAGCTCTTTTTAGTAAAGTACTTTGTTTTACCGAATTTAGTGCTTTGCCAGTACTTTTTTACCAAACTAAAAACGGTTTCTTTATTTGAAATATTTTTTTTTAATAATTTAATTAAATTTTAACTTAATTATGTTTTAAAGTTATTGCAATAGTGTCATTATCAAATTTAGTAAGAATACACTTTGATTCTACTTTGTGGGTACTGATTTCAATGTTATTGGCAATTAAAATATTGACTACATTCAATTAAAATATTAAAAAAATTACATTTGTATTTAGACAGCTTTCTATTTGAAATTTCAGTAACTTTTTTTCATTGTCGAGTAAACATACGTTATACAACTTTTGATTCCGACTTTCTTTTATATTCCTAGATAGTATTTGGAACATTTGTTCACACAAATTTTTTTTTTTTTCCATGAACGATTTTCATAGTATTTATGAACAAATTCATACAATTTATTAACTTTTCATAATATTTATAAACTTTTTCATAGTATTTATGAATAAATCATAATATGTGAAATTTAAGAATTTTTAACATTTTTCATAAATACTATGAAAAAGTTTATAAATATTATGAAAAAGTTAATAAATTGTATGAATTTGTTCATAAATACTATGAAAATCGTTCATGGAAAAAAAAATTTTTGTGTGTTAAGAGGATGTAGCAATAAATTCGCGAATTTCTCCGTTTTTTTATGTTTTTGCGAGATTAGCCCATAAAACTTTGCTTTTAATATCATGTTGAAAATCGCGAAAAACTTTTTTTTATATGCCAGCATCATTTTACGAGATAATTCAAGGGTCCGTCTTTTAGTATATTATATAATGTGGTAACCTTAAACAATTAACTGACCAAAAATTAGCAAAAACTATTATTTCAGTGTTTGCCTACAAAAATTACACCGTCCGGCAGCCAATATTAAACATGAACCGAATGATATACGTCTAAATGTAGAGTCAAATGGAGTTAAACTGCATTTAGAGTTTTTCATTTCGTGATCCTGTTTCCTTTTGAAAGTACTTCGAAGTTTTAAAGGATAACCTTTTTTTAAAATATTTTTAAATATTTGTAGTTGTCTTATGGTGTCACTATTGATGGCAAAAGAAATAGTAGAATCTTAGCTAATTTTTCCATTTTTTTATTTGTCCATATCAGCAAAAAGGATGCCAAAAATGTCCCTTCAAATATTATCAAAATATTTTATTATTTATTTTAGGAAAAAATATGAAGGGATATTACCCCAATTTTTCCTGATATCTAAATATATAAAAATGGGAAAATTGGCGGAGATCCTACTCTTTTGTTTGCTATCACTAGTGGCATTCCAGGAAATGTACAATGTACATATATTTAAAAAATATTTTATAAAAACTTAATCCTCTTCAACTTGGAAGTCCTTAAAAGGAAACAGGATCACGAAATGAAAAACTGTAAATGCAGTTTTACTACGTTTAGTCGTAGTTTTTGTTAAGATAACTTTTGCAAATGAAAACTTTTTTGCACAAATTTTTAGTCAGTTAATTGCTTAAGGTTAAATCATTAAATCATAAAAAATAAATAAATAAATTAAATTAAATCATCATTAAAACGATTCTGCTATATTAAAAAAAAAATGCGATTTTTAACATGATGGTCCATATCATATAGATGTTTTTTGTTCACTATTCCTAGTGTTAGCCTGTTAGGGATGCCTTTATGATTCACTAAAAGCAAGTTTTTTATCAAAGACCAATTTAGGGGTTAATTTCGCGGGAACCTTGAAAAATGAAGAAATTTGCGAATTTAAGGGCTTAAGATAAAAAGCTTTAAACCAAATTTTACAATTTTTTTTGTTAAAAAAACAGGCTGGAAATAAGATAATCTTTAATGACATATTGCAAGAAAACTGTACCATACATCAAAAAACGGAGTACGCCATTGGACTCAGCATGTCTCAAATAAATGGAAATGTTGGTCATACCTCTAATTTTCTAAAATAGTGGTCACTTTTGTCATGCTGTGTATAATTTATTTAAAATGAAAAAAATAAAAAAAGACTTCTAATGTACAAATTATTAAATAAAAAAATAATTTTATTCATACATTTTTAATTTTGTAATGGATTATTTTAGTTAAAAAGCTATTTACAAAAAATCTCGGATAATAATTTTCAAAGTACAGGGAAAGCGCTTTTAAAAGTACTTTGCCACTACTAAATGGTGTTATCATTTAGCATCTTAACAAGTACTAAAAACCCAAAAACAAGGTACTTTGCCAGTATTAATACCACCTTATTAGGTACTTTGCCAGATCTGGCCCGTATGTATTTTTCTGCCTGGGTAGTTGTAATACTTTAAAAAAATAAAATAAATAAGGTTTTTGTTTATCTAGACGTGCTTATTAATAGCAAATAATTATTACGGGTCACTCTTTCCCGGTCAAATTTTTTTTTCGGAATTTGTATGGCCAAATTAATTTTTAAAATAAAATATAAACAAATTTTCACAGAAAAAAAAAGTTCATACTGGGCATGTTTTTCTACATAAACTGTATGAATTCTACATGACTTTTTTTTCCCAGAACTTGTTCATACAGTTTATGAATTTGTACATACTGGGAATTACCAAAATATGGATGATATTTTGGTACATTTGGATTTATTTCTTCACTGAAACGTTAATATGACAATAGTTTATTAACATTCCGTGGTTTTTCACCTACATTTATTGGGTTTTCTGAATAAAACAACAATTTCTTGATTTTCAACTGTTATATTTATTACGCGCATAATAACATGAAAGAGAATATTGCAAATAAATACCATGATTCAGCGTACCTGCTACACGCTCCCCATCAATATTTCGTGGCAGCAATTTTAAAAATTTAGCGAAATTGGTTACGATTTTGTTAAACAAGATAACTCACATCATTTGTTGAAAGATCCAAAGAAGAACGAAATTCTGGAAAGAAATTTAGAAGATTTATAAATGAAAGTATACAAAATAGAGTAACTAGGTTTTACATACCATTTAACGGTGGAAAACGGTGATTTTTCTTAATAAATTAATTCCACAACAAAAGAAAATTGTTTGACTTTTATTTTTTTTTTTTTTTCAAATAATTGTTGTTTGAATTATTTTTGAAAACAGTAGGAAAAATTCATAAATAATATGATTTTTTAATAAATAGTTTGAATTGATTTTAAAGAAATGTGTTCATACTATTTATGAACAAAATTTGTTCTGTGTTGTCTTAATCGCATATATTCGAGCAATCTAATATTTTAAATAAGCAAATGTGTAGAAAAAATATCAATTATATTATTTTTTTAAGTATTACAACTGGACTTAAATTTTTTCCATTTTTTTTTTTAAATTGGTCGTGAATGGGTTAAGTAAAAAATATTAAGATCTATTTATTAGAGACGTTTTTTTCACGAATATATGCGATTAAGAGAAAATTGGTTTATATTTTATTTCTAAAATTTATTTGCACATACAAATTTCGAAAAAAAATTTGACCTTGTTTAATTTATTTTTTAAAAGTATTACAATTAGCTTTCAATAATTTCCGCAAAAACTTTTTTAAAAATGTTTGCCAAAATATTTTGATCATGCATGGGTTAAATTAATTGTGGCCAGATATATTAATTAAACGTGTTTCCTGCACAAAGATACGCTTTTTGTAATTATATAAGGGTTTTTCATGATGTCGAAGTAAATTTTATAAAAAAGTAAGACAGTGCAGTTAAGGGTTAATTTTTGACTAAAATCCTAAGCGGTGGTCAACACCATTCTAACGATGTATTAGAAGTGAAAATCGGACAAAAAATACCAAAGTTATTTAAGTTTTTAGTAAAATCGAATTGAAAAGCATCAAAAAACTGACATAAACTTCTCGTTATCTCGAGGCTGTGATTAGATTTTTAAAATGTTTTAATGCAGAACCAAAGAATTCCTAAATATCTATTATATTTGGTCATTCATTGGACAAAAAAAAATTTACTGAATTTTTTATTTATGAAAAATACCATTTTTGGAGCATTTTTTGACGCGGTTTAGCTCACGGGAGATTATCGCTAGAGCCCAAATATTTTGGGAATCTTCATAAAACATGTCAAAGTTAATTTTGATGGGGGTACAACTTTAACTTTTTTTTTGCCCATATAAGGTGAGTCGGTCTATTGTACATAATATTGCGTCGTCTGTAGGTACCTTAAACTAGAGTAATTGTAAAAAATCATTATTTGTTAATTAAATAAAAAAAAAAATCTGTCACTTTTTTTGGTCTGTAGAGCATTTTAGCACTTTTTTCTGCCATTTAGCATTTTTTCAAAATTCAGTTATGGCAACACTGGATCTGGTACACATATTTAAGTAAATATGCATTCCAATGTTTAAACGTTAATAACTCCGGTCATATAAGGGTTAAATGGTCAAATGAAGGCTAAAATTAAAGCTTAATATCTAGGCTATAAGCCTAGTTATAAAAATAAATACCTTAATAATGCATAATTTTACAATTTTGACCATTTTCTTCAAAAACTTCGATTAAAAAATCTAAAATTTAGGTTTATGCCAAAATGGGTTAATGAATCCAATTTTTTTTAGTCTGATCGGACCATTATTGGAGAAGATATATTAAATTCGATATCAGAACTTTGGAGGCCCATAACTCGGAAACCATGGGCCGCCGACAATTCTTTTTTTTTACATTTACATTACATTTTCTTTCATAACTTTTGAACCGCTGAACCGATATCACTGAAATGCAGAACTTCTAATAAATACGTTAAGTTTCAGTCATCTCCGTGCACTGTTGCCAACTTAGCTATTTTGTAGCTAGATTTAGCTATTTTTTTTTGCATCTAGCGACAAAAAAAGTCATTTAGCTCTTAGCTACAAATCTAGCTAATTTTTTTAAGACGCAACATTTGTAAAAAAATTGTTTTTAAAAACCGTTTTATAGTAAATTTTTTTCATTTTGACATTTTATTAATGTGTTATTTACGCGTGTATGACATCTGCTTGTTTTTCAACTTGCCCATTTATCGCCAAGACGAATTGTTGCCGTATCGCCGGGATGTATTGCCGTCGGGTAACAGTTTCTTCCTAAGGGTGTATCGCCGGCGATACGAATTCGATAATTGCCGCAATAAAATTTATCATCTCGGCAATATAACCGGCAAATCGTTTGTTTCCAGATATATATTATATCTGCGATACAAAATTTAACTATTTGAAGTTTTTTGTTTGCAAAATTTAATAAAAATATATTAAAATATTCTTCTTAATACCAAAACTAACTTATTTTATTATCAAACTAAAAAGTTTAACAAATAAATCCTTTTAAAACGCACAAACCCTAAATCTAGCTATAAAATAGCTAGATTTTTTAACTGTTTACAAGAATCTAGCTACAAAATAGCTAGATTTTTTAACTGTTTATAAATTTAGCTATTTCTAGCTATTTTTTGGTCCGATCTAGCTACATTTTTTAAAAAATAGTTGGCATCAGTGTCTCCGTGTAATATTTTGGCCGTGACCACCATTTCCACAGAGAGACAGACGGACATCGCTAGAATGTCTTAAAATCGATCGGTGATCATGAATATACATATATACTTTATGGCAATGGTTCCCAACCTTTGATTATGCCTTTATGATACTTGCTTTTTTCAAGTTACTTGTTGCTGCATTTATTAGGGTTTTTCTATGGGAATTACGATAAATTCAAAATTTTTGGTTGAAGTTATCGAAATTTTTATAGAAAAACCCTAATAAATGCAGCAACAAGTAACTTGAAAAAAGCAGGTATCATACATACTTTATCGCCCCACTGAGTAAATACAGGGTATAAAAACGAGATATTCATAAGAGATGCTTTTTTCACAAGGTTTAATTTAAAATATTGCAACAGATTTATGACCGGTACAAAATTAAAACAAGTAAGAAAATTATAGTCGGTCAAGACCGACCATATAATACCCTACACCAGAGTTTTCCGGAGATTTGATAAGGTTATTAAAGTACGCGTTTAACATACACAAACAGAATGTTATTAAATATTTTCTATTTTCATGAAATTTGAGAGGTTTATGTGAAAATCGGGAAGGTGGTTTGTATGGGGGCTACAAGAAGAACTGGTCCGATTTCTTTAAAATTCGGACTGGTGATTTGCGTTGATGTAACATGATTACCTGCCAAATTTCGAAAAGATACCTATTAAAATGCGGCTATTAGAGTCATTTGAGCCAAAACTAAAGAGGACCTTTGTATGGGGGCTAGGTCTAAATATGGACCGATTTTTTCCAATTTCAATAGGCTTGGTCCTTGGGCCAAAAGAGGCTTAAGTTTCAAATTTCAAGTCAATTGATTAAGAATTGCGACCTGTATCGTGTTTACACCGTTTACATGGACAGACGGACGGACAGACGGATTATTACGGGTCACTCTTTCCCGGTCAAATTTTTTTTTCGGAATTTGTATGGCCAAATTAATTTTTAAAATAAAATATAAACAAATTTTCACAGAAAAAAAAAGTTCATACTGGGCATGTTTTTCTACATAAACTGTATGAATTCTACATGACTTTTTTTTCCCAGAACTTGTTCATACAGTTTATGAATTTGTACATACTGGGAATTACCAAAATATGGATGATATTTTGGTACATTTGGATTTATTTCTTCACTGAAACGTTAATATGACAATAGTTTATTAACATTCCGTGGTTTTTCACCTACATTTATTGGGTTTTCTGAATAAAACAACAATTTCTTGATTTTCAACTGTTATATTTATTACGCGCATAATAACATGAAAGAGAATATTGCAAATAAATACCATGATTCAGCGTACCTGCTACACGCTCCCCATCAATATTTCGTGGCAGCAATTTTAAAAATTTAGCGAAATTGGTTACGATTTTGTTAAACAAGATAACTCACATCATTTGTTGAAAGATCCAAAGAAGAACGAAATTCTGGAAAGAAATTTAGAAGATTTATAAATGAAAGTATACAAAATAGAGTAACTAGGTTTTACATACCATTTAACGGTGGAAAACGGTGATTTTTCTTAATAAATTAATTCCACAACAAAAGAAAATTGTTTGACTTTTATTTTTTTTTTTTTTTCAAATAATTGTTGTTTGAATTATTTTTGAAAACAGTAGGAAAAATTCATAAATAATATGATTTTTTAATAAATAGTTTGAATTGATTTTAAAGAAATGTGTTCATACTATTTATGAACAAAATTTGTTCTGTGTTGTCTTAATCGCATATATTCGAGCAATCTAATATTTTAAATAAGCAAATGTGTAGAAAAAATATCAATTATATTATTTTTTTAAGTATTACAACTGGACTTAAATTTTTTCCATTTTTTTTTTTAAATTGGTCGTGAATGGGTTAAGTAAAAAATATTAAGATCTATTTATTAGAGACGTTTTTTTCACGAATATATGCGATTAAGAGAAAATTGGTTTATATTTTATTTCTAAAATTTATTTGCACATACAAATTTCGAAAAAAAATTTGACCTTGTTTAATTTATTTTTTAAAAGTATTACAATTAGCTTTCAATAATTTCCGCAAAAACTTTTTTAAAAATGTTTGCCAAAATATTTTGATCATGCATGGGTTAAATTAATTGTGGCCAGATATATTAATTAAACGTGTTTCCTGCACAAAGATACGCTTTTTGTAATTATATAAGGGTTTTTCATGATGTCGAAGTAAATTTTATAAAAAAGTAAGACAGTGCAGTTAAGGGTTAATTTTTGACTAAAATCCTAAGCGGTGGTCAACACCATTCTAACGATGTATTAGAAGTGAAAATCGGACAAAAAATACCAAAGTTATTTAAGTTTTTAGTAAAATCGAATTGAAAAGCATCAAAAAACTGACATAAACTTCTCGTTATCTCGAGGCTGTGATTAGATTTTTAAAATGTTTTAATGCAGAACCAAAGAATTCCTAAATATCTATTATATTTGGTCATTCATTGGACAAAAAAAAATTTACTGAATTTTTTATTTATGAAAAATACCATTTTTGGAGCATTTTTTGACGCGGTTTAGCTCACGGGAGATTATCGCTAGAGCCCAAATATTTTGGGAATCTTCATAAAACATGTCAAAGTTAATTTTGATGGGGGTACAACTTTAACTTTTTTTTTGCCCATATAAGGTGAGTCGGTCTATTGTACATAATATTGCGTCGTCTGTAGGTACCTTAAACTAGAGTAATTGTAAAAAATCATTATTTGTTAATTAAATAAAAAAAAAAATCTGTCACTTTTTTTGGTCTGTAGAGCATTTTAGCACTTTTTTCTGCCATTTAGCATTTTTTCAAAATTCAGTTATGGCAACACTGGATCTGGTACACATATTTAAGTAAATATGCATTCCAATGTTTAAACGTTAATAACTCCGGTCATATAAGGGTTAAATGGTCAAATGAAGGCTAAAATTAAAGCTTAATATCTAGGCTATAAGCCTAGTTATAAAAATAAATACCTTAATAATGCATAATTTTACAATTTTGACCATTTTCTTCAAAAACTTCGATTAAAAAATCTAAAATTTAGGTTTATGCCAAAATGGGTTAATGAATCCAATTTTTTTTAGTCTGATCGGACCATTATTGGAGAAGATATATTAAATTCGATATCAGAACTTTGGAGGCCCATAACTCGGAAACCATGGGCCGCCGACAATTCTTTTTTTTTACATTTACATTACATTTTCTTTCATAACTTTTGAACCGCTGAACCGATATCACTGAAATGCAGAACTTCTAATAAATACGTTAAGTTTCAGTCATCTCCGTGCACTGTTGCCAACTTAGCTATTTTGTAGCTAGATTTAGCTATTTTTTTTTGCATCTAGCGACAAAAAAAGTCATTTAGCTCTTAGCTACAAATCTAGCTAATTTTTTTAAGACGCAACATTTGTAAAAAAATTGTTTTTAAAAACCGTTTTATAGTAAATTTTTTTCATTTTGACATTTTATTAATGTGTTATTTACGCGTGTATGACATCTGCTTGTTTTTCAACTTGCCCATTTATCGCCAAGACGAATTGTTGCCGTATCGCCGGGATGTATTGCCGTCGGGTAACAGTTTCTTCCTAAGGGTGTATCGCCGGCGATACGAATTCGATAATTGCCGCAATAAAATTTATCATCTCGGCAATATAACCGGCAAATCGTTTGTTTCCAGATATATATTATATCTGCGATACAAAATTTAACTATTTGAAGTTTTTTGTTTGCAAAATTTAATAAAAATATATTAAAATATTCTTCTTAATACCAAAACTAACTTATTTTATTATCAAACTAAAAAGTTTAACAAATAAATCCTTTTAAAACGCACAAACCCTAAATCTAGCTATAAAATAGCTAGATTTTTTAACTGTTTACAAGAATCTAGCTACAAAATAGCTAGATTTTTTAACTGTTTATAAATTTAGCTATTTCTAGCTATTTTTTGGTCCGATCTAGCTACATTTTTTAAAAAATAGTTGGCATCAGTGTCTCCGTGTAATATTTTGGCCGTGACCACCATTTCCACAGAGAGACAGACGGACATCGCTAGAATGTCTTAAAATCGATCGGTGATCATGAATATACATATATACTTTATGGCAATGGTTCCCAACCTTTGATTATGCCTTTATGATACTTGCTTTTTTCAAGTTACTTGTTGCTGCATTTATTAGGGTTTTTCTATGGGAATTACGATAAATTCAAAATTTTTGGTTGAAGTTATCGAAATTTTTATAGAAAAACCCTAATAAATGCAGCAACAAGTAACTTGAAAAAAGCAGGTATCATACATACTTTATCGCCCCACTGAGTAAATACAGGGTATAAAAACGAGATATTCATAAGAGATGCTTTTTTCACAAGGTTTAATTTAAAATATTGCAACAGATTTATGACCGGTACAAAATTAAAACAAGTAAGAAAATTATAGTCGGTCAAGACCGACCATATAATACCCTACACCAGAGTTTTCCGGAGATTTGATAAGGTTATTAAAGTACGCGTTTAACATACACAAACAGAATGTTATTAAATATTTTCTATTTTCATGAAATTTGAGAGGTTTATGTGAAAATCGGGAAGGTGGTTTGTATGGGGGCTACAAGAAGAACTGGTCCGATTTCTTTAAAATTCGGACTGGTGATTTGCGTTGATGTAACATGATTACCTGCCAAATTTCGAAAAGATACCTATTAAAATGCGGCTATTAGAGTCATTTGAGCCAAAACTAAAGAGGACCTTTGTATGGGGGCTAGGTCTAAATATGGACCGATTTTTTCCAATTTCAATAGGCTTGGTCCTTGGGCCAAAAGAGGCTTAAGTTTCAAATTTCAAGTCAATTGATTAAGAATTGCGACCTGTATCGTGTTTACACCGTTTACATGGACAGACGGACGGACAGACGGACGGTCATCACTAAATCGACTCAAAAAGTGATTCTAAGTCGATCGGTATACTTAAAAGTGGGTCTAGGACCAATATTTCGGGTAGTTACAAACATCAGCACAAACTCATTATACCCTGTACCACAAATTACAAGCGCAAACATAATTTTCTTTATTTAATTCTTTTCTTTATTTTAAAAAAATGCAAATTTTGATTGTATCATTACAAAAACCAAACACAAACTCGCAAAAATACAACCCTACAACGAAAAAAAAAATTAAAAGGAAAATGAGCCGCCGACCGAAAAGAACAAAAGCCGCCGCCGGCAAGCAAAATTAGTCGCGCCGCCGACGCCGAAAATTTCGTGTCGGCTTGGTTGCCTGATAACAAGTGTGTATAATATAGCGCTCACATAAGCGTGCGTAAAAACCAATCGGAAAAAACCAAAATTAAGTGTTTTGTTTTCTTATGAGCGTGCCATCTTTCTTTTCTTTGTATACACAACAGAACAGGTACATTAGGGTGCTCCAAAAAAATGAAGTTGTTTAATATTGGCCGTAGCTCCCCCTAGAAATATGCATTTGGGTGTGAAAATATGTTTTGCAAAATTATAGGGTAATCGGATGTGGGTAAGGCGTGCCGCATCGGCCCTGAAGTTTGAAAAACGGATTACAAGGGGAAAATATGACTTTTTTGTGATTTCTCAATTTTTTTGGTATTTTGAGTTAAGTTTGAATTCAAATGATTACTGAATTGTGATTTAGAGCTAATTACCTATCTAATAAGGTATTAAAAATTAAAATCGGTTGAAAATAAGCCAAGTTATTACAACTTCCCTCGGCAACTAACGTGTGTCAGACCACTTAATCAAGTAATTCGAGCCCCATTTTTGAAATTTATTGAAATTATCTACTGTAAAAACATTTTTTTATTCTTCAAGTCCCAATGTACTAAGAAGATACATATTTTTCATATTGCGTTTTGCTAACTTGTTTTAAATAAATGCTAAAGTGGTCTGAATTTTTCAACACTATTTTCAAATCTCCAATTTTAAATTTTTATTTTTTTTTGTTAAAGAAATTTTAAAAAATTGGCTATTGGAGTTTAAGGATTTGTTAAGCACATATAAAGGAATAAAAACCCAAAAAATTGTAGGGTTTGCTGTTTTCATTTGGCTATTACAGTGATGTAATTTCGGCGGATTTCGGGAAAGTAGTGATTTTTGGCCCATTTTTAGCTTTTATTTATTTTTTTTTTGGTTTTTTTACAAATTTGATATGTTTTGGACCGAATTATATCAACACGAGATAGAATACTTCAATTTGCAAAATTAGGGCGAAATTGAGATATAAAAAATTGCCCCTGTTAAGGGTCAAAGGTCAAATTTAAGAAAATTTTGAATTTTTAAACATTAACAGATTTGCTGGGTGGATTTCGCTGAATCTACTTGATGTTATTTTAATTGGTCTAAACTAAATGTCAAATAATTTAAATTTAGAAATTTAACCCTTAATTGCTGTTGGGGCCCATAATTTTTTTAATTTAATGGAGATAATGTAAGTATATTTTGTTCAAGGGGTCGAATAGGCCCCACCATCACTAAAGGGTTAATATTCTGAATTTAAATAAAAAGACATATGTTAAGACCTTTTAAAATGACATCAAGTAGTTTCATATATTTCCACTCAGAAAATCTGTTAATGTTTAAAAATTCAAAATCTTCTAAAATTTGACTTTTGACCTTTAGTTGGGGCAATTTTTAATTTCCCATTTTTGCCCTAAATTTGCGAATTGAAGTATTCTATCTTGTGTTGATATAATTCGGTCCAAAACATATGAAGTTTGAAAAAAAAAAACAAAAAAAAAATAAATAAAAGCTAAAAAAGTGCCAAAAATTACTACTTTCACGAAATCCGCCAAAATTACATCACTGTAATAGCCAAATGAAAACAGCAAAGCCTACAATTTTTAAGGTTTTTATTCCTTTATATGTGCTTAACAAATTCTTAAACTCCAATAGTCGATTTTTTTAAATTTCTTTAACTAAAAAAATAAAAATTTAAAATTGGAGATTTGAAAACCGTGCTTAAAAATTCAGACCTTTTTAGCATAAAATTAAAACAAGTTAGGAAAGAACAATATGATAAATACTCATCATCTTAGGACATTGAAGCTTGAAGAATAAAAAAAATTTATTACAGTAGATAATTTCAATAAATTTCAAAAATGGGGCTCGAATTCCTTGATCAAGTGGTCTGCCTCACGTTAGTTGCCGGGGGAAGTTGTAATAACTCGGTTAATTTTCAACCGATTTTAATTCTTAATACCTTATTTGATAGACAAATAACTCTTTATCAAAATTCAGTGACCATTTGAATTCAAACTTTACTTAAAATATCAAAAAAATTGAGAAAATGAAAAAAAAAGTCATATTTTCCCCTTGTATTCCGTTTTTCAAACTTTAGGGCCGATGCGGCACGCCTTACCCACATCCGATTACCCTATAATTTTGCAAAACATATTTTTACACCCAAATGCATATTTCTAGGGGGAGTTACGGCCAATATTTAACAACTTCATTTTTTTGGAGCACCCTAAGGTACATACACGCAAAAAAAAAAATCTGTGTCAGATTGAGCAATCCTACTTGGTAAAAGTTTTTTCATACCAAAAAAAATTTTTTTACCAAATTTTTGCTAAAATTCTGCTTGTCCATGTTAAAGTAACATAATTAGTTTTTTATGTAAAATAACCAAGTAGCTTGCACAATAACGCAAATTACTTGCACAAAAATTTATCGAAAGAAAACAACAAAAAAAAAACAAATACAGACCGCCACATTCATTTTGTATTTTTGTGTGCGTGCTTCGTTTATTTTTTGTGTTATAAAAACGTAAAAAGGAAATTGATAAATAAAATTAATTAATAAATAAAAATAAATAATTAGTTTTTTAAAAGACAAATAAATGTAAGATAAAAAAAATGCTAAAGTTAATTTTGCTGTCATAACTTAAAACACCATTCATTTAGCAAAACCAATGGAGTCCCAGACGTATGTTTCGATAAATTACAAATGGAATGATAAAGTGAGTATACCCCTATTCCGAAGACACCAATAAGGTTTAATCGATTTTTAGTTAAAAATTAGTGTTTGGTAATAATTTTCTATTTTTACAGCGTACTGCTAAATAAATTTTTGAAGCTATGGCGAATCCTTCACTACAATAAAGAGCGTGGGCACCAGTCCTCCCTTTAGTTATAAAATTAAAACCTAAAAACTCATTTATATAGCCAAGGGAGTCCATACCTGTTTTGATGAGTTACAAATGGAATGACAAAGTAAGTGTTCCTCCTTACCAAGAGACCAATGGGGTTAACCAATTTTTTAAATTAAAAATTTATGTTTTGTAATAATTTTCTATTTTTACAGGATGCTTTTAAATAAATTCGTGAAGCTATAGCGGATCCTTAACTTCAAGAAGAAGCGTAGGCAGCAGTCACTCGAGAAAATTGTACAAAAAGGGTCAGTTGGTCGGTGGTAAATTAAATCCTACACAACATTTATTATATTAATATGGATTTATTGTGTAAAAATTTTAAATTGAACAAATATACAATTTTTTACAAAAATTTATTGAAAATTTATTTTAGCAGAAATGTGGTAATTTTTAACATTACTATTAGTCACATTTTCAAATCATTTTGGTATATTTCACCATATTTCTTTTGGTATATTTTACCAAGTTTTTGCTTAAATAGCATTAGCATTTTCTTCAAAATTTTTTACATAAGTGTTTTGGCTAAATTACGAAAACTACTTCGTCGGTTGTAGTTTTAGCATATTTTTGGTAAAATTATGCCAGATTTTTGCTCACTCCGACACAGATTTTTTTTTTGCGTGTACTTTTTGAAACATTGCAAATTAATTCTTTTTTTTATAAATCAATTTTACCAAAGCATTTCGTTTTGTTTTTATTCCAGACAAATTTTGATCAGTAGCGGTGAAAATTTGAAATAAACTATTTAAAAAAAAACAAAGGTAAATAAAATCAATTTATTTTGTTTAACATTTTATTAATATAATTTTTTTCTTCTATAATTCCAGATAAATACACCAAAAAATTTTAATTTCATGTCGAAATTCTATGCAACCAACTGAAATGTATTGCTTTTTAAATAAATAAATATCAATCACTTAAACGTTTAAGAAATTTTTTAAATAAAATTTCAGGCAAGTGTAGTAAAAACAACTGCATACCGTCTTTTGTAGTAGTTTTTACTACATTTTGTAGTTGAAAATCAATAGTTAAAAACAACAACATGTTCAGTTGTTTTTACCGTAATATGTAGTGGACGCCTTTTCAACAACAAAATGTAGTCAAAACAACTGTCTTTTGTAGTAGATTTTACCGACATACTTTTTTGAGTGAACATTTTATAAGGGGAAAAATAACTTTTTTTAAGGTTTTTAGAAAAAAACTGTATATCTTTCTAACCACCCAAAAGACACTTAAATCGGATGATATATGACAAAGTTATAAATACTTCTCCAGACCATAAGACCGTAATTTTTTTGGATGCGAAAAAAATTTTCTTTTCATTTATATTGTCCAATTGGCCTGAATTTTTGTTTTTTGATACCATTTGAATTTTTAGTTTTTAGATACCAATTAGAGATGCGCGCGTGACACGAATTTTTCGTGATTCACGCGTGAATTACGCGTGATCGTGAGTGAAATTTATTTCTACTCACGTGATCGTGAGTGCACGTGATTAGAAAAAATAGTTTCGTGCGTGAGCGTGTGTGAGTAATTTTTGTTTCGTGAGTCTGCGTGATTGTTTTTTACTGTTTGAAACAGAAAACAAGTTTAAAAATCGTCAATATATTGAATATAGAGTGGAATTAATACAAAATTGTGATTTAAATAAATTTGTATTATTGTTTTAAGAAAATTAAATACTTTTTGTGCAAGAAATCGAAAAAGTAAAATAAAAATCGGTTCATTTTAATTTCGTGAGTCTTCGTGAGTGTGATTATTTCGTGAGCGTGAGAAAAATTTTAGTTATTCACGTAAGCGTGCGTGTACGTGAGAAGAAAAAACAATTTCGTGCGTGATCGTGCGTGAGCAATATTTTTATTTCGTGAGCGTGAGCGTGCGTGAGTCAAAATCCACTCACGCGCCCATCTCTAATACCAATAAACAAAGCTGGGCCCATCCATGTTATGGCGTTTTCTTTTCTGGCAAAAAATGTGACATTTTGTAACATTTTTTTTATTTTTTGAATTTTTTGTGTTCTTTTCTAAAAAAAATGCACACTTTTGAAAAAATAACATGTTCTTTTCGGCGCTATGAAATAGCCCCCAAATGAAATAACACCCAAACAAGAAATGAAAGAGCCCCCAATGAAATAACACCCAAAAAAAATGAAATAAGATCCAAGAGTAAAAAATTAAATAACTCCCAAACAAAATGAAAAAACACCCAAGCATAAAAAAAATCCCCAAATTTTGGAAATGATGAATTTATAAAATGTCATAGCACCCAAAAAAATAATCATAAAACACATCAATATTGTTTTTTTTTAACGCAATATTTTAAAGTTTTTATGCGTAGCCGGCCTTCGGCCGGGCTTAGGGATTACAAATTCCATGCATTAAACCCACCCTCTCCGCAAAGTAAAGTTTTCTAAGGTAGCAGGCCTTTACGCTATCAAATTTGTTATGCCTCAAAAATGCCTGATAACCAAAAAATATGAAATAATCCCCCAAAAAAATGAAATAAACCCCAAAATTTGTTTCGTCATTTTTTTGGGTGTTATTTCATTTTTTCGTTTGGGGGCTATTTCATAGCGCCGTTATTTTCTCCAAATATTGCCTGCCCGTGATGTAAAAAATGCATATTTTCCACCCCAAAATCAAATGACGGAGGAGAATCTGCCCTGTTATTCTCTCATGTAGCAAAACTCAAATTAAGCGCACAGTTAACTGGTGCTGTTGTTGTGCAGAGGATGTGTCGGGGCATGTAACGCTGGAGGTCCGGTACTGGTATTTTTATACCCTCCAACCACAGTATGGGGGTATACTCACTTTGTCATTCCGTGTGTAACGCATCGAAATATCGGTCTAGGACCCCATAAAGTATATATATTATTGATCAGTGATCGATTCTAAGATATTCTAGCGATGTCCGTCCGTCCGTCCGTCCGTCTGTCCGTCTGTCCGTCTTTCCGTCTGTAGAGGACACGATACAGTCCAAAATAAAAGAGCTAGACTTCCGAAGTTTGGCACAAATATGTCTTATATTCCTAGGCAGGTTAAGTTCGGAAATGGGCAAAATCGGACCAAGGGGAAAAAAGTTCCCCCTTGGAGAACTAAACCAACCCAAGAAAAACCGCATTTTTTGCAGGGTTTTTTGTACTTTTGCTAAGCAAATGCAACATTCTTATCTCAGATGAAGTTCAAAATCGCAAGGGGAAGGTGCCCCCTAACGTCTCCCACCAACCCCCCCCCAAAAAAAAGACGCCCCTGGATTTTTTTTTAAATATTTTTTTTACATTTTGGAGGGTATAAAAGATTCGGCACAGCCGAATTTAACACTCTCACTTGTTTTTATTCAATTACGTATTATTTTTTTTTTTTTTTTTTTTTTTTTTTAATAATTTAAAAAAAATAAAAAATTCATATAAAATCGACTAAATTTGTTTATTTTTTGGTATTGTTTTTTTTTTTAAAGTTTAAATAATTAAAAAAAAATAATTTAAAAGCAATAAAAAAATTAAAACAAGTGAGAGTGTTACATTATTACAAAATGTAAAAAACAATAAAAATAAATCAGGGGCGTCTTGTTTTTTTTTTTTTTGGGGGGGGGGTGGGTGTGAGACGTTAGAGAGCACCTTCCCCTTGCGATTTTGAACTTCTTCTGAGATAAGAAAGTTGTATTTGCTTAGCAAAAGTACAAAAAACCCTGCAAAAAATTTGGTTTTTCTTAGGTTGGTTTAGTTCTCCAAGGGGGAACTTTTTTCCCCTTGGTCCGATTTTGCCCATTTCCGAACTTAACCTGCCTAGGAATATAAGACATATTCGTGCCAAACTTCGGAGGTCTAGCTCTTTTATTTTGGACTGTATCATGTCTTCTACAGACGGACAGACGGACGGACGGACATCGCTAGAATGTCTTAGAATCGATCACTGATCAATAAAATATATACTTTATAGACCGATATTTCGATACGTTACACACGGAATGACAAAATGAGTATACCCCCATACTGTGGTTGGAGGCTATAAAAAAATATGTGATGGACTTTGTCGGGATTTGAACCTGAGCTGCCGGCAACATAAGCGAAAAACACATCCATCGAAACAGCAAATCAATGCAATTTGAGTACAAAACAGCATTTTTTGTGTTCTATTCTGAGTGTAAAAATGCTACATCGTTTCACGGCCATGTCAACATTTTAAAAGTATACATTTTAACAATGCACATTTTTTTGTTCAGAAAAGAAAACACCATTAGAAAAATACGTTTTGAAAATTTCCCTTGTATTTAAAAACAGTTCTAACACAGTGCCTAGATTAACAACTACACTGAAAAAATTATGACGGTAGATTCCCTACAAACGACAGTTAAAACAACATTTGTTGTTGTTTAGGCGCCCACTCTCAAAAAATTATGTCATTAACTGTTTGTAGTTTATTTAAAAAGTTTTCCGTTTAGTCGTTCTTAAAAGAAAAAACATTTGTTTGATGTTCAGTTTTTATTAATGACTACTTCTGTCCTTTGTTTTAAAAATAACACACTAAAAAATAAAGACTTTCATTTACATTTAATCTTAAAAGTCATTTATTTTTATTCTGTAAGTAAAAACTACTGATTATTCTTTAAATTTTTAATGATTTGTGTAAGTCATTTTTTTTAAATTGTTGGTATTTTTTAATGAAATATCATTAGTTTTTACCTACACAAGTAGGTTATTTTTTGTAGAAAAAAATTCAAAAAATTATTTATAGAAATATAAAAACATGTTTGTATCAAGTGACTTTGGCACGATGGGTAGAGTGTCTGGCCAGAATGTAGTTGATTGCGGGATCGATTCCCCAAAATTTTATTAAAAATTTTAAAAAAAATATTTCAATGAAAAATTGTAAAAATAACCTACGAAATCATTAATTTTTAATGTTTTCGTCATAGGCGTAGATAGCCCTGTCTGGGGGCGGCTTAGCCCCCCCCAGAATAATTTTAGCCCCCCCCAGAATTTTAATCATTCACAATTTATTTTTTAATATTTAATGATTTCATTAATTTTTGCAACAATAAATAATAATAATATGTAATGAGTCTTTAGGACTCGTTATGATTATTCAATGAGTCTTAAGGACTCGTAATGATTATTATGTAAGATCTAATAGTTTTTCCCGTTGAAAAATAGTCTGAATTATTGAAAAAAGTTTTTATATGAATCTGATGTTTTTGTCAGTAGTAAAATTTTACCGAATCTTAGGGTTTTACCTTCAGGAAAACATTTTAACTTCTTTCTTTCTTTTAAAAAAGTTTCTAAATTCTAAGGGTTTTTTTTTTTATAGACAAAAGTTATTGAAAGAAAGAATCTGAGAATTTTGACTAATAGTCATCAACTTTTGTAATCATCAGAACTTTTTCTTGAAAAAAATCATAGTAATCTAATGATTTTACTATAGGAAAAACATTAAAAATCTTTCATTCTCAAAACATATCTAGGAGTTCTAAATTTCCGAAAAATCTACAGAATCAAAATTTAAAAAAAAATTGAATTTTTAACCGCTTTCGGTGGGCATTCGTTTCTAGGACACCTAGACGCATGTTAAAGGGAACGCTTCAGGAATAGGTCTGGGTTTTTCTATTAAAAAACAAAATACCTAAAAATTAGAAAAAATCTGGGGGGGCTTTAGCCCCCCCCAGAAATGTTGGCTTCCTACGCCAATGGTTTTCGTAGGTTATTTTTTTGGAATTTGTTGGTAAAAATAACAGAACTATCATTAATTTTTAATGTTTTCGTAGGTTATTTTTTCGAATTTGTTGGTAAAAAAGAATGAAAAACCGTAATTTTTTAATGTTTAATGTTATTTATTTTAGAAAATTTTGTCAACAGTAAAAAATAAATGTTGATGTTTGTTAAAACAAATGAATAATTACTGGAATGGTTTTCAATTGTTTATTTACTGGTTTTAAGTGTGTTTTTCATTTGTTTTTGCCTACAAAATATTTTGAGTGCACTACATTTTACGGTAAAATCAATCAAAAATTGTTGTTGTTTTTAACTATTGATTAACAACTACATAAAACGGTAAAAACAACAGTTACAGGTGTTTTTACTGTAACTCAAATTGTCGGAATTTTTTTATTAACAAAAAAAATCTAGACGTAAAAATAGTTAAAATTGTTTGGTAATAATTCCTGCTGTATCTGGCTCTTCCAACTCGTTCAAGACATTAGTTTTTCTAGTATTTTTATAGACTAAAAACAACTACATAAAACAACTTTTATTACAATGTAGTAATTACGTCAAAATGAAATTGTAACTTTTTGAATTTTTTTTCGGGACTTGTAAAATTTTTATATATCCTATTGTTTCCGGGCACGGGATAAGTAATTGTTAGGCAGTTTAGTAATAAGGCATTTTAGGCATTTTAGTGACATTTTCCATTTTCACCAGTCACGGGATAGGTGATTTCGGATCGAAAGACACTTTTCCACACAGAGGAAATTTAGAATTTTTTGGATAAGTGATTGATTTCATTTTCACCACACTTATCATTCATTCGAGCCTCATATCTAAATAGCCCATGTCCATTAGGGGTGGGATAGTGCACGAGTTTTCGATTTCGACACGAATATACCACTTCCCTATCTCTAATTCCTAAGGGGTCTCCCACACAAAATGACATTTTTATAAAATTTGCTCCTACCGCTCTAACTGGCGCAGGGGTGACCCTAGAGAAGTTAAATGTATGAATGACCCCCAATATTTTTTCAGCCCCAACATTTTCCCCAAACAAACCTACCCATTACACATTTTTTTATATTTTTTTTTAAATCAGATGTTATCGATCCCATGGTGCCTCTTTGGGATAGGGAATGCAGACTTACCCCCATTAGGTTTTGCCCCCTACATTTTTTCCGAACATACCTACGGCGTATTTTCACTTTGTAAGCGTGCTCCCCTTAGGAAAACCAAATTCGTAATGGTACTGGAACCCAACGTTGGAGTATTTAGAATTTACAAAAGTAAAATAATTAGCAACACTTTTATTTATAAATTCAGCTCTTACCGCTCCCAAAGTGCCTCTTAGGGACGGGAAATGCAAACTGACCCCCTATATCAGCCATGCAAACATCATATTAATGAACTTCAATTAAAAGAAGTGTTTGAAACCAAATTCGGCAAAACGTCTGGACCAGGAGTTCCAATGTTTGAGCGTTTAAAAGAGTAATGGGAAAATATAAAAGACAAACCATACAGTCCTGGCATAGAAGATTAGAAAGTGGCAGGCAACATACCAACCTGCATCAAGCTGTTTTGTTGGGCTCAAATAAAGGAAAAGCGACCCAGAGACGACTTCAAGGAGTTTCTTGAAATTGTTTTATTATACCTTGGTGAAAATATTCCTAATGAAGAATTCCAAAATTTTTGACTACAAAAAAAACACTTTTTCGGCCTTACCTATTTCAATTGTCTTAAAAATTGGTAAATATATTCTTCTGATTTTTGTTGAATTTCGGTTTTTGTTATTCAGTCAAAATTTTTAATGGTTCGCGTTTTATCGCTATTCAAAGTTGGTATTTTGCAACAATTTTATGAAAAATACATAATGTTTAAATGATCGTATCTTTGGAAAGCATCATCCGATTGTCACGAAATAAAAAACAAAATAATGGTTATGTCCTGTTCTTAAAATAGAATTGGGTCAGTCTTAGTGAAATCAATCAAAAATAGCTAAAAATTTTCGTGACCCCCTCCGATTTTGATGAAATTTGGTTTAGTTGTAACACTAAGTGATAAACTGACACACACTTATTTTCAGCCCTCTAAGTAAACAGTGGGCGAAAACACGGAGGGTCAAAATTTCCCCCAAAATCTCCCAGTCGCGACACTTTGCACCGAAAAAACTTAATATCGTTGGTTCTATTTTAGCTAGAAAGCCCATTTTTGGCTTGTTTTGAAGCTCATAATATGCTCTACAAGATTTACCATAACCAAAAAATTTTCGAAAAAAATAAGGGTTACCTCCCTTATTTTAAGGTCGTGATATACGGAGGAGAAAATGGGGAGGATGGTATCCCCCGATTTTTTTTTACTTGCTAATCTTTGAGAGAATGTCCTAAAAAATATATTCTAAAATTTTTATGTTGGGACAACAATGGGATCGCTCAAAATCAAAATTTTTCACAATTTTCCCCAAAATCTCCAAATCCCAACACTCTTTAACATTAAAAATTTTATATCATAAGTGCTTTTGCAGCTACAGAGCCCATTTTTTTTGTTTTAAAGCTTATAATACGCTCTACAAGACATACAAAAACCAAAAAAATTTCCAAAAAAAGGAATTGGTGCCCCCCTTATTTGAAGGTCCTGGCAAAGGGTGGAGGAAATGGGGGAAAGTATCCCCTGATTTTTTTTTTACTTGGTATTCTCAAAGTGCAAGTCCTAATGAACATAGTCTACAATTTTTATGTTGGGACAACAATGGGGTCGACCAAAATCAACATTTTTTAAAATTTTCCCCCAAAATCAACAAATCGCGACATTCTTGCGCCTCCCATTGGACTCCCAAGATAAAAATTCCAGGATATGCTCTCTAGAACTTACTCTTAAAAAAAAAAAAAACAAGATGAAAAAAAAAATTGAGGGATACTGTCCCCCAATTTCCCCCACCCCTTGCCACGATCTTTTAATACAAGAGGCACCCCTCATTTTTTTATTTATTTTTTTTGTGATAGTAATATTGTAGGGCATATTAAGAGCTTTAAAACAAGCCAAAAATGGACTCTGTAGCTACAATACAGTCCACGATATTAAATTTGTAATGTGCAAGAGTGTCGCGATTTGGAGATTTTAAGGGAAATTGTGAAAAATTTTGATTTTGGTCGATCTGATTGTTGTCCCAACATAAAAATTTAAGGATCTGTTCATTAGGACTTGCACTTTGAGAATACCAAGTAAAAAAAAACTCGGGGGATACTTTCCCCCCATTTCCTCCACCCTTTGTCACGACCTTTAATTAAGGGGGCACCCTTCCTTTTTTTCTAAAATTTTTTGGTTAAGGTAGGTATTGTAGAGCGTACTATAAGCTTTAAAACAAACAAAAATGGGCTCTGTAGCTACAATAGCACTTATGCTATTAAATTTTTAAGGTTCAAGAGTGTTGCGATTTAGAGATTTTAGGGGAAGTTGTGAAAAATTTTGATTTTGAGTGATCCCATTGTTGTCCCAACTTAAAAATTTTAGAATATATTCTTTAGGACTTTCTCTCAAAGATTAGCAAGTAAAAAAAAAATCGGGGGATACCATCCTCCCCATTTTTTCCTCCCTTTATCACGACCTTAAAATAAGGGAGGTAACCCTTATTTTTTTCGAAAATTTTTTGGTTATGGTAGGTCTTGTAGAGCATATTATGAGCTTCGAAACAAACCCAAAATGGGCTTTCTAGCTATAATAGAACCAACGATATTAAGTTTTTACGGTGTAAAGTGTCGCGACTGGGAGATTTTGGGGGAAATTTTGAACCTTCGTATTTTCAACCCCTGTTGACTTAGAGGGCTGAAAATTTGCATTTGTTAGTTTTTTACGTAGTGTAAGAACTTAACCAAATTTCATCAATATCGGAGGGGGTCGAAAATATTCATGATTGATTTCACAAATAATGACCCAATTTTGAAAAAGGATAGGATGCTTTGCAAAAAGGATATTGAAATTAAAAAAATGTCCTTAATTTGCAAATATCTCAAAATGCGTATCTTTAATTTTCCTATATTTTTTTGCACATATAGCCCAAAATATACTTAACAACATGTGCAAATCCCAAATTGGGGTGATGAGCGGTTTTATTATAAACGTGGTTTCCTGAAACGACTAATTGATTTTTGTTAATAACTCTTGTTTACAAATTAAAAACAATTTCTGCGCAATAACCGCAAATATTTTTTTTATATATAAAATTTTGGACTGCTAAACTCAAAAATTTCATTAAAAGAACATTTCGCGAATACGTTTTTGTTTAATGAATTTTTTAGCGTTTTTTGGAGGTATTTTGACTATTTTTCTTATATCTTAAGTTCTGTTTATCTGATCTTCTCGCAATAAAAAACAAATTAAAGACAAAAAAGTTTCCAACATATCCTACATTCATCATTTTTCCATCAGTTCATAGCTTTACACGCAAATAATTTTTTTTAGCGTTATTTGGAGGTATTTTTACTATTTTTCTTATATCTTGAGTTCCGTTCATCTGATCAATATCAATAAGAACCAAATTAAAGACAATCAAATTTCCAACAAATCCTTCATTCATTATTTTTATATCAGTTTTTAACTTTACGCGCAATAGGCAAACAAGGAAAAACTATTTTTTTATTAACAAAGCTCATTTTTAAAAAATTTAAAAAAACAGAAATCAAAAAAAATTACTACTACAATTTTTTTTTTTATTTTATTATGTATATTCATATAATTTGTGATAAATTCGGAGTAAACCTTTAGATTTTCATCAAATCAACTTTATTATATTTCTAAATGTTCAGGCTTTGCAGATAAATAAAAAAAAAAACGTAATTAATTGCAAAGATTTCTATTTCTTGACCTGTTTTAAATGATTTGTTAATCAAAAAACTTATTTTAGTCATATGTTTGAATATTGAGCGGAAAGCTTTGAACTGATGGAAAAATTATGAATGTAGGATTTGTTGGAAATTTGATTGTCTTTAATTTGGTTCTTATTGCGAAAAGATCAGATGAACGGAACTCAAGATATAAGAAAAATAGTCAAAATACCTCCAAATAACGCTAAAAAATTTATTTGCGTGTAAAGCTATGAACTGATGGGAAAATGGTGAATGTAGGATTTGTTGGAAATTCGATTGTCTTTAATTTGGTTTTTATTGCGAGAAGATCAGATAAACAGAACTTAAGATATAAGAACAATAGTCAAAATACCTCCAAAAAACACTAAAAAATTCATTAAACAAAAAAGTATTAGCGGATTGTTCTTTTAATGAAATTTTTGAGTTTAGCGGTCCAAAATACATATAAAAAAATATTCGCGGTTACTGCGCAGAAATTGTTTTTCATTTGTAAACAAAAGTTATTAACAAAAATCAATAAGTCGTTTCAGGAAACCACGTTTATAATAAAACCGCTCATCACCCCAATTTGGGATTTGCATATGTTGTTAAGTATATTTTGGGCTATAAGTGCAAATAAATATAGGAAAATTAAAGATACGCATTTTGAGATATTTGCAAATTAAGGACATTTTTTTAATTTCAATATCCTTTTTGCAAAGCATCCTATCCTTTTTCAAAATTCTGTTTTAAGAACAGGACATAACCATTATTTTGCTTTTTATTTCGTGACAATCGGATGATGCGTTCCAAAGATACGATCATTTAAACATTATGTATTTTTCATAAAATTGTTGCAAAATACCAACTTTGAACAGCGATAAAACGCGAACCATTCACAATTTCGACTAAATAGCAAAAACCGAAATTCAATAAAAATCAGAAGAATGGATATGTTAATTTTTGGATAAATTGAACCACCATCGGCTGATTGCCTATGCTATTCTAAATGAAACCAGTCTAATAATCATTTTAGCCCACCAGGACCCATCAGTCATGCTCGATGGATGGCAAAAGGCATATATTGCCTAAAAATGTTTTAGGTTTGACCAAAAACAATTTACGTGCAATTTTGGTTTAGCGCCACTAAAGCAATAGAACCTCCAAATAATGATTTGAATTTTTTTAAAGCGATTGCTAATTATGCTTCAATTAATAAGATGTCTCAACGATTGGAGAAGAGATTCTGTGACATCTTTGGTATCTCAGTTGTGAAGCTGTTGCACTATTTGATCCGAATATCTCTTGTGAAATAAAATTAAAAATGGCAAATGCTAGGAGGAAGAGTTATCTGGGAAGAGATATCGGGGAAGATTATGACTCGGGGGATAGCGGCGAAGGTGGCAACAAAGATCGTGATCATCCAGTACACGTGGTTGGATTCAAAAGGTGTGAAAATAATTAACATGGAATCGCAACAAGTAAAACCAGAACTCATAATATAAAGAATGATTTAAGCCACTACATCACAGCTGAGACACCAACATTTTTTTCACCCTTCGGATTAACAACAAATTTCATTGGTTCCGGTCCAAACACTTGGGAAAATTGTGAGGACTACCAGCAAGCGCTGCAAATATTACCTCAATTAAATCTTTTCAACGACGCTGCAGAAAGAGGCGTAAAATTAACAGAGGACTATAACAACGTGTTGTGCCGTAATGGAGAGGAAAAAATATTACCCTAACATAGTGGAAATACGGCGTAGGTATGTTGGGACAAAAAGTAGGGGGCAAAAATTATTGGGGGTCAGTTTGCATTTCCCGTCGCTTACCATGGGAGCGGTAAGAGCTGATTTTATAAATAAAAATTATAAAAAATGTTTGGGGACCCCCTTAAGGCTTAAAAATAGAGGGTAGGTTTGTTTGGAGAAAATGTTGGGGCTGAAAAAATATTGGGGGTCAGTCATACATTTAAATTCTCTAGGGTCATCCCTGCGCCAGTTAGAGCGGTGCACAGTGCGACATTTGGCCAATCTAGGTGGACAAAAATCGAAAAATAAAAGTTGGCGAATTGTTATAATTTAAATGAATGTGACAGCAAACAATCCATATACTATGGAAATAATCATAATATGACGAAAAAAGTGCTGTTTCATTTGATACAGGAGTTTAAAGTCACATCTTGTAATAGACTTTTGAGAAATAAAATATATTTTTGAGCACCATCCCAACTTCAAACACTTATAACTTTTTTGCTGTTGTAGTTATAAGTCCATTTCTTTTTTTAAAAATACAGTATTTTTAATCTAGTTTTTAAATCCGTGCTCATTTTTTAATTTAATCGAAAACTTATTGTTGTAATTTATTAAAAACAAAAATTAAAAATTAAAAAAAAAAAAAGATAAAAACGGAAACTTCGTTGGAATAAAACTATAGTTTCCTCACGCTCCCTCACACGACCTATACATGTGGCAGGTGTTGGAATATCTCTAGTAAGAGATTAAACCATGTTTGCTGGCGATTTTTTGCGATTTATAGAGAATTTTAAAGTTTAGTGAACGTCTAAAATGGACTTTTTGCTTGATTTTTTTTTTAATTCCAGAGACTTTTAGTTTTAAACTATATGAAAAATACACTTATATTGCACATAAAATTGAAAGATTATGTAAGAATACATTATAATATAAAATGTAATGTGTTATTACACCAAACCCTTGTTTAACGGCATTACATATTTTTAACGATGTTTAGTTTTTGTATAAAATATGGGAAAATTGAATAATTGTTAAATTCGTAGAATTCGCAATGGAATTAAAATAATGAAAACCAAATAACTTTAATTTTTTGGTTTGAAATTCTAAAATATGAGTGATACAAATCACACGATTTCAATAAATTACTGTACTGCTATTTCTATTGTAAAATCGTTTTGTGTGTAATAAATTTATAAAACTGCAAATAGTGGGTTGACCACGCCCCTTTTTGTTACAGTATAGAGTTAATTTTACAATGTACATAAGTCAAAAAAGGAAATCTAGCCCAAGGTTGTCCAAAACAGCTTAAATGTCTGTTATAAAAAAAGTGGGCGTATACCGCCCACCAATAATTGTCTTAGAGGTTATTGTGTACATTTTTTTTTACAAAATGGTACACAAATAATAATTTTTTTACAAAATCTCATAAAAATTCTTCAAATTATTTAAGCAATTTCTTAAAAAATAGTTAATTTCCCAAAAATGGGCGTGGCAATTGTTCGATTGTTCCAAATTTTGTTGTCAATATTAGTTATGTCCTACATTATTATCAAACCAAATTTCAAGCCAGGATCTTTTAAATTAGATTTTTGTCCACCTAGATTGGCCAAATGTCGCACTGTGCGGTGGGAGCAAATTTTATAAAAATGACATTTTGTGTGGGAGCCTACTTAGGAATTGGAGATAGGTCGTTAGTATGTTCAGATGAAATGTTGGGGGCTAAAAATAAATGGGGGTCGGTCTTGCTAATGACCCCTCTAGGAAGCACCGTTGGACCGGTAGGAAGTGATTTAATAAGGAAAAATAAAAAAAAATAAAAAATAAATGTATGGGGACCACCCTTACAGTTGAAGATAGAGGGTAGGTATGTTATAAGTAAATGTTGGGGATGAAAAAATATTGGGGGTCTGTCATATATTTGATTCCTCTACGGTCACTTCTAGGACAGCTAGAGAGGTAGGAGCAAATATGTTTCAACATTCAACCTTTGTATGGGAGCCCCCTTAAGGAGAGGAGATAGAGCTTAGGTATATTTGGCAAAAGTGTTTGGGGCAAAAAAATATTGGGGGCCGGTCTCCCATTTGACCCCTCTAGGGGCAAAACCAGGGGAGTTGTGGGGCTTTTTGTGGATTTTTTCTATCCGACCTCCCCCATTTTTTGGCTCATACACTTTTTTTACGAACCTCACAAAATGAGGGGTTCTAGCGATTCCAAATACTGCTGCTTAAAATCTCACACAACACTATCCCACCCTTATTGTCCATAAACCAAGTAAATTACCCTAGTATTTAATATAAGTAATGTTTAAATACAATCAAATTTATATGATGTTTTAATATTCTTATTGTTAGTATTTCACTTTTTGGATACACTACAAAGACCTCGCACAAAATTCTATGCATCATGAATTAATCGCGACATGAATGTGGCGTCAAGGAAAGTTTTTGCGTAGATGGAGGCAGCAGTATATGGATTTGGGGGAAGAAGAACCATTAAGTAAGTGTATGATGAAATTTTTCAAACAAAGTGTTATGAAAATAAATGTCTTCTATTACGGATATTTTGAGGCTTCATTGAGCTTGACGTGTTTTATTAAATGGTTTTCCATGATTACATGTACGTGTCAACGATGATAAAAATTATGTAATTTGATTGCTGTAATAGTTTCTAGAGTAACAAAATCCAGGTCATTATTTATGAACTATGAGCCAATTTTAGGTAAAATCTGCTTGCTTATGTTAAAAAAATAATAAAATATGATGTTAATATGTATCTTTCAAATATTTATATTAGGGTGGTGCGTATTCCAACAAAGTGTTCATATCAACTAATAATAGTGCGAACAAGTTGGTACAAGATAATATAAGCATTTTAGTGATCAAAATTATCAAAATCCGTCTATATCTTCTGTTCGCGCATTGCGGCTCAAAATTGGGGGTTTTAAAAAAATGTACATAATTAAAAAAAAAAATAAAAAAAATAATTTAAAAACAAACAAAATTGTTTTGTCTCATATTATCAGTGTTGCCACCAACAAAATAGTAAATTACACATGGATCATGCCAAAATTACACATGAAATCACGATTTACACATGGATTATGCCAAGATTACACATGAAATTACACATGCTTTTTTTAATAACGTTTTTTTGTAAATTTTAAAAACATAACAGTTAAGTCTGTCGGTTAAGTCGATTTTGACATAAGACTCCATTAAATGAACAGTTAACACCTAACTGGACATTGTGTAATCCGCCCTAAGCCTGGTTTTTACTGCTCAAAAAACCTACGATTTATATTTTTTTGCGAAATTTCTGTCTGGATAATCTAAGTCAAATCAAAAGAAAATCTGAAAAACAGCAAAAAAAATATACTGATTTCAGCTGAAAATCTGCTCATTTTAACCGAAAGCCATGCTGATTAAAGCACAAATCTGCAGACTTGATGAAAAAACAGAAACACTTTGTTGTATTTTTTTCTTTTTTTTTTTAAATCGTCAATTTTGTTTAATAAATTTTGAAAAATACTAATGACAACTAAATATTTTTGTAAAATTAGCAAAATAGTTTTTAATTTTGGCAATTTTTAATCGCTAAAATTTCACAAAATAAAAAAAAAAACAATTTCTGTAAAATTTTAAAATAATCAGCTGAAATGTTCACAAAAATATTTTTGTAAACTCAGCATACAGAATCAGCAAAATAATTAAAAAAACTTCTGTTATTTTTTAAACGTGAATGACAGAGAATATCGTTAAAATATTCATTTCTTCAGAAAAATCTGCTAAAAGTCTTGTTAAAACAAATTGTGAAAAAAAATTTTCCAAAAAGTAAAAATTTTAAATTACACATGAATTACACATGCAGACAATTACACATGGGCTACACATGAAAAAGAAAATTACACATGATATGTGTAATTACACATGAGGTGGCAACACTGCATATTATGAATCGGGCCGATTCAATAATAAATGTTTCGATAAAAAAATATTGAAAACTATGTAAGCTAGATTTTTGTATTAAGATAATCTATAAAAAAAATAGAAACAATTTTTGATATTTTCAAAATGAATTTTTAAAATTTAGAATAGATTTTGAAATTAATAAATTTCATAAGGGTTGAACCCTTATGAAAAAATGCAGAAGAAAAATTGAATTTCTAAAAATTATAGACATTTCTGGTATTTCCCATACCGGTTTCAAACACCCCAGTTAGTGTCATCATCAGAAGGATTTTAAATGTCGGTTTGTCTTGTTAATGAAAACTGTTTTTTATATATGTGAATATTTATAGTTTCTACAGAATAAATTTTGACAGTTTCCAACACTACAATTCTATTTCTAGCAATCTCAACCTCACTTCATACTTTCTTTTAACTTTTTTGTCTCTTACATTATTTCGCAAGGGTTTTCAATTTGTGGTTTTGCTCATTTATGCCAAATTATGCAAAAATATGCATTTAAAAGTTGGAAATATGCACAAAATATGCATTTAAAACCAAAATATGCATTTAAAACCAAAATATGCATTTTCGCCCAAATATGCAAAAACAGATGCCATTTTAACGCAAATTTCTTGATTCGGAAATGACTGCACAGTTGAAAAAGTCAGCTGGATTTTAAAAAAATAAATGGACGCATGTATACAAAAACTAAAAAAATCGTTGAATACGAACTGGATAATATACGTTTGAATCTAGAGACTAAATATAGTAAAACTGCATTTACAGTTTTTCATTTTGTGATTCTTTTAAAAGAACTTTTAAAAGAACTTCAAAGTTTTAGAGGACTAAATTTTATCAAATATTTTTTTAATACCTGTACTTGTCCTAGGATGCCACTATTGAGCAGCAAATGCAAGGGGAAAAAGGAGGTAAGTGTCATCCTAGGAAAAAGGAGGTAAGTGTCATCCTAGGACAATTACAAATATTTAAAAATATTTTACAAAATGTATCCTTTAAAACTTTGAAGTCCTTTTAAAAGGAAACAGGATCACGAAATGAAAAACGATAAAAGCAGTTCTACTTCATTTGATCTCTACTTTCAGACGTATATCATCCGGTTCATGTTGAATATTGGCTGTCGGACGGTGTAATATATGCAAATTTTGATAAAATTTTTATAATGACAGATTCGTGTTAAGGAGATCAAAATACGTTAGCAAATGCATTCTAGAAGCCTGTGCAAAAAAATTTTGATTTTTGTAGAGTAGTGTAATTGATAAATATTCATGTTATATTGCATCTATGTGTTGTACCCGTTTGTTTCATTAGCTTTATTTTTTTTTCACCGTTTTATTATATCGTCGAACTATATTCAATAAATGCCAACTCGAAAAAGCTTACTGTTCAGGAGAGCTAAAAAACTAGTTATTTCGCATATTATTGTAAAAATTAACAATGTACCTTCCATAAGATGGTTTAAATATTCTGAACAATTTTTACCTTTGCCAAAAATTTTATATTTTGCACTTGTTTGCGTATTTTTGAGAGATGGCATTTATTATTATATCAAAAAACAAATATTTTTTTAGAGTTGGCATATTTTGTCGGAAAATAAAAAAACATTTTTTTTTGGAAAAATTTTTATAATTTTTTTTTTTGGTTTTTGTTATCCTTAGTGCAATAATTGCAAAAACTGAAAAAAAAATTAAAAATCTTTGCATATTTTTAAAAGTTACTAGCTCTGAAATCCTTTTAATCTCAGGGTGGTCAACTTTGGCACTCTGTAATCACTAGGGATGAGATTTCCATGCAAATGCATGTTTTTTGTCGATAGTCTAAATACGATATCAACCAATTATCTTTCCGAATCAAGAAATTTGCGTTAAAATGGCATCGATTTGTTTTTGCATATTTTTGCATATTTTGGTGAAAATGCATATTTTTGCATATTTTGATTTTAAATGCATATTTGGTGCATATTTCTAGTTTTTAAGTGCATATTTTTGCATATTTTGGCATAAATTAGCAAAAACACAAATTGAAATTTATTTTTCTCAAACACTATTTTAAATTTTAAAAATTTATTTTAAAAATAAGAAAAAATATTTTTTTTCTTAAATTTTTTTCACAGATTTTCTTAATTTTGTTAAAAGAGAACTTGCTTATATAAAGTTTTGAATGTTACTATTTAAAGCCGGCGTTATTTTTTGCTTTTTAAAAAGTTTTTCCTATGAAAACAAGATTTTTATTGGACACATTTTATTTTTTGGTGCATATTTTAGTGCAATTTTTTTTTTTGCAAACACTATTTACCGATATTTTCAAAATGGCAATATCTCGAAAACTATCCATTAGGTATCAAAATTTTTACCAGATTCGTGGTCAGCATGGCAAATGCAATAAGATATGTGTTTTTTTTTTTTTAAATTTTTGGAAATTTACAATGGGAGTTGGCATTTATTTTCACCAAAAAAATATGTACTTTGAGTTAGCAGAATAACAAAAATGGATGTAAAACGACAACAAATTATTTTTTTGCTCTGAAATTTTTATCACAGATGGGTATTGCATAGGAGAGCTATTTGCCATCGGAAACTCATATCGGTCAAATTTGAGTTGGCATATTTTGAATATAGGTTCACGATATGTATTTCCAAAAAATATTCAAAAATAAAAATTAAATATTTATCAGAGTGGTGTTTTTGTCGTCCCAAATATAAATTTTTCATACATATTTTTACCTATATACGCTTAGCTAAGACATAAAATTTAAAAGTGCTTAACAAATAAGCGATTATAAAAGTGCTGCCAAGTAAAAAAAAAACTATCTTATGACGTTATCTATTGCAAATTCAAAATGACATTTCATAAATTAACAAAATATATTTAAAAAATGGCAGACGAGTTGAAAGCGTAAGAATTTTTTTGTTTTGTTTTTTTTCTTTAATTTATAAAATTTAAATTGCAGAAAACGAAAGGTTTGGACCAGAGCAGAGACTGTTGGGTTTCTTGCTTGCTACTTGGCCAGAAAGGATGAGTTTGTTCACTCACGAAAGAAGAAATTTGCGTACGAACATGTCTTAGAAGATATGATTGATAGAGGACTGACCGTAAGATGTTTTGTTCTGTAATTTATCAATTATAATTTAACAGTTCTATATTTTTAGGATTCCAGTACAACTATAGCTGCCCTTGAGTCAAAAATGAGAACCCTGCTTAATTCTTATAAATCAGCCAAAGACAACTCGAACCAAACAGGAGCATCTCCCTGCCTCCCACCTTTTATGGAACAAATGGAAGAGATATTTGGCGACAAGCCCATCATTTCCAACACCCATACGCTTCAATTAGGTCAAGGCCCAATAACGGCACTAAATGAACAAAATTCAGTCACTACAACTGTTGAAATCTCTAATGATAATGTACCGAGCTGTTCCAAGACTTTGGATTGTTCGAAAGGAAAAAAACGTAAAACTGCAGTTCAGCTATATTTGGAAGAAAAAATTTACTTGAAGAAGAAAGCGATGGAGGAGAAACATGAGCAAAAGGAATCATTTTATAACGATTTGAAAAAAATGGTGCAAGAAAAACTAGAAAAAAGCGAGGAAAGAGAAACAAAAAAAATGGAGTTATTAGAAAAATTAACAAATAAAAAAGCTTTGTAATTACAAAATTTTATTAAACATTAAATTAAAATCTATTCTACAAAATGTCTACTAATATATACATATGTATATATTAGAGTGTCCCTTATTTTGGAAATGTTGGGAATGTTAGGGAAGTCGTGGTCGTAGGGGCGTAAAATTTTTAAGTCAAATGGAAAAAAATTAGCCGGTACCGTCCCAACATTTCCAACATTTCCAAAATAAAGGACACTCTAGTATATATATATTCAAAACAAAGTTTTTACACAAAAAGGTATATATATTCAAAACAAAGTTTTATATTAAGGTATTTTATCGATACATCAATAACTATCGATAACCATAAAATTTCTATACAAATATTTAAGTTATCGATACATCGATAACTATACAATTTTCTATAGAAAATTGTGTAGTTATTGATAATTTCAAATTGCCTATAGAAAACTCTATAGTTATCGATGTATCAATAACATAAAATTTCCTATAGAAAACATAACATAAAATTTTCTATAGAAAATTTAAAGTTATCGATATATCGATAACTATAAAAATTTTTATCGAAAATTTAAAGTTATCAATACATCGATAACTATACAATTTTCTAAAGAAAATTTAAAGTTATGGATACATCGATAACTATGCAATTTTTTACAGAAAATTTAATCGATAACTATACAATTTTCTACAACAAATGTTAAGTTATCGATAACTATACAATTTTCTATAGAAAATTTAAAGGTATCGATACATCGATAACTATACAATTGTCTATAGAAAATTTTAAGTTATCGATAACTATAGAATTTTCTATAGAATATTTAAAGTTATCAATATATCGATAAGTATACAATTTTCTAAAGAAAATTAGAAGTTATGAATACATTGATAACTATGCAATTTTTTACAGAATTTTTAATCGATAACTATACAATTTTCTATAGAAAATTTAAACTAATCGATACATCGATAACTATACAAATTTCTATAGACAATTTAAAGTTATGGGTACATCGATAACTATACAATTTTCTATAAAAAATTTAAAGTTATCAATACATCGATCACTATACAATTTTCTATAAAAAAATTAAAGTTAACGATACATCGTTAACTATACAATTTTCTATAGAAAATTTAAAGTTATCGATACATAGATAACTATACAATTTTCTATAGAAAATTTAAAGTTATCGATAACTATACAATTTTCTATAGAAAATTTAACGTTATCAATATATCGATAACTATACAATTTTCTTAAAAAAAATTGAAAGTTATGGATACATCGATAACTATGCAATTTTTTACAGAACATTTAATCGATAACTATACAATTTTCTACAGAAAATTCAAAGTTATCGATACATCGATAACTATACAATTTTCTATAGAAAATTAAAAGTTATCGATACATCGATAACTATACAATTTTCTATAGAATTGTATAGTTATCGATGTATCGATAACTATAAAATTTAAAGTTATCGATACATCGATAACAATACAATTTTCTTTAGAAAATTTAAAGTTATCGATACATCGATAACTATACAGTTTTCTATAGAAAAATTTAAAGTTATCGATAACTATACAATTCTATAGAAAATTTAATGTTATCGATACATCGAACACTATTAAATTTTCTATAGAAAAATATAACTTTAAATTTTCTATAGAAGATTGTATAGTTATCGATGTATCGATAACTTTAAATTTTTTATAGAAAATTGTATAGTTATCGATGTATCGATAACTTTAAATTTTCTATAGAAAATTGTATTGTTATCGATGTGTCGATAACTTTAAATTTTCTATAGAAAATTGTATAGTTATCGATGTATCGATAACATAAAATTTTCTACCGAAAATTGTAAAATTATCGATAGCTATAATTTTTTTATAGAAAATTGTATAGCTATAGCTATCGATAACTTAAAATTTTCTAGAGAAAATTGTATAGTTATCGATGTATCGATAACATAAAATTTTCTATAGAAAATTGTTTTGTTACCGAAGTATGGATAACAAAAATTTTTTATTAAAAATTTTATAGTTATCGATGTATCGATAACATAAAATTTTCTATAGAAAATTGCACGGTTATAAATGTATAGATAACTATACAATTTTGTATAGAAAATTTTTAGTTATCGATACATCGATAACTTTTAAACTTTCTATGAAAAAATGTATATAGAAAATTTTTAGTTATCGATACATCGATAACTTTTAAACTTTCTATGAAAAAATTTAAGTTATCGATAACCATACAATTTTCTATAGAAAATTTTATGTTGTCAATACATCATAACATAAAATTTTCCATAGAAATTGTAAAAATATCGATAGCTTAAATTTTCAAAATTTAAAATTTTTATAAAAATGTGCAGTTATCGAAAGTTTTACAATTTTTTATGGAAAATTATAGAGTTATCGATAACTTGAAATTTTTTATATACGTATATATTTTTAAATTATATTTTCCGTAATTAAAAAGTTAAAAAGTATGTCTCTTCTATCTCTTTCTTCTACAAATTCGATAATTTCTTCGGGTTCTTCTTCTTCTTCTTGGTTGGGAAAATTTTCAGTATCCTCAAAACCGTTCAAGTCATCCAATTTAATACAGATGTTGTGAACCACACAAATACTGACAATTAAATTAGTAATGCCTGGTAAATTTGTGTGTTCCGTAAAATGCAGCAGCCTTCGGAAACGTGTTTTTAGTAATGCGAAAGCATTTTCAACCACAATCCTTGTTGATGAATGAATATAATTAAATTTTTTTTGAGGCTCTGTTAAGTTTCCATAGTCCTTATATGGCGGTATAATCCATCGAGTTGGAGGATACGCCGAGTCTCCCAAAATAAATGTATTGTTGGGAAACAATTCTTGAACATTTTCCTGTGCACGACGAAACAGATTTGATCTCCTTAGAACTCGGTGATCATGTAAAGATCCCGGCTCCCCACATGATATGTCAATAAACTTTTTTTCGTGGTCAACCACTGCTTGTAAAATCACGCTTTTATTTTTGTGTCTTTCGTTATAATTATCTTTAAACAGTGTTGGTGATTTAATAGAGATGTGGGTACAATCAATTGCACCAATTATTCCAGGTATCCCTCTTTTCGATTGAAATTTTCTTTGGATGGTATTTATTTCTGCTCCCTGTGGCCATTTTAAATGTTCGTGGCCAATGGAAATGAGCCAGTGTGTAACACGATTTACGACCAACCATGCTGTGGATTTTGATACATTAAACAAAACTCCTAACTGCCGATATGTAATTGTATTGCTTATGTACCATATATACATAAAAACAGATCTCTCGGCGTCAATAGCTTGTCTGCCTCCATGGCATAAATTTGGTATAAATTGAGAAGATGAAAACCCATCTGAAATAAAAACAAGTGAGAGTGTTAAATTCGGCTGTGGCGAATCTTAAAAAAAAAAAATTAACATGGGGGTTTTTTTAGAAGGAGCAAGGGAGTGGGGGCGGTGATCTGGGGAACTCCTTGGCCCTCCCGGTATATGTTTACAAGTTAATTTTTCTGCTTTGTGCACTAAAGTATTATAGTTTTATTGTTTCTTTAATTATTTTTTTATCCACGCCCTGAAAAGGGGGCGGGTGGAAGCGCAGGACTTTATGAAACTTCTGCGAACATAAAAATGATTTATTTGTTTCACAAAAATTTTTCAGAGTAGAGGGGTCAAAGATACGTCGAGTGGTACCAGTTTCATGGAGCTGTTATGCCCCCTTTTGGAGGGGCGTGAATTCAAAGTTAAAAATTATTTTGTAAATATCTTAAAAACTACTTTCCGATTTGGACGGCATTAGTTACATTCGAAAGCTTTGGAAAAAACCTTTCTAAAAGGTCTAGGGTATGGTTTGGTTTAATTAACCCCTGAAGTGCCAAAACACGGTTTAAAAATTGTTTCTCAAATTTTTTTTTTAATGTTGGTTGATATCTCAAAACTTCATTTACAAAGGAGGTATTTCACACGGCACCACCAATAGTCCTAAAACTTGCATATGGAAAAGAGGGGAGGAAAATAAGAGTTAACGATTTTTTCTTAACTAAACAATCTCACATTTAGCGGGTCAAAGGAGAAAGGGAAAAACAGGATTTTGTTCGTTTTTTGGCGATTTTTTACATTTCTTCAAAAGAAACTGTGTGAATCGAAAGGCTTTTTTAATGCCTGTCCAATAGTGTTTCGGTCGTGTCCAAATTTAGCCTCGTTAAGTCCTTATTTTCAAAAATGTGGAAACTTTTGGGTAGTTTATTTGAAGAGGTACCAAAATCACATATAATAATCTCTATTAAAATTAAGCTGACCCGTATTTTTGCGTTTGGCGAAATTCTTGCTATTCGGATTTTCCAGAAAAACTCTATTTTTTTATAAGGTGGAAACCCATTTTTATATTTGAGATTGGGAAGCTAAAAAAACAGGTAACTCTTATGTTTCTCCCTACAATCCCATATGGGCTAAATTTTTACTTATTTACGTGCAGTTTTGAGATATCACCCATTTTTTAAAAAAGTCATAAGAAAAAATTTTAAAATCATGTTTTGGCACTTAAAGGGTTAATTAAACTAAATCGCACCTCAGATCTTGTTAAAAGGTATTTTCATAAGCTTTCTAATGCAACTGATTTCGTTAAAATCGGAAAAGTAGTTTTTAAGATATTTACAAAATAATTTTTTACTTTGAAGCACCGCCACCCCACCCCCCAAAAGGAGGCGTGACCATTCCTTGAAATTGGTACCACTCAGTGTATCTTTGAGCCCTCTAAAAACCCACGAAATTTGATCAAACTTTACAAGTTTCCAATCGATAACTGATCAATAATACACATACTTTATGTGGACCCCGACCGATATTTCGATACGTTACAAACGGAATGACAAAGTATACCCCCATACTGTAGTTGGAGCGTATAACAAGTAGGAAAGTTACGACGAATTTCATTTCATGTTAAGGCAAAATGTAGTGACCACTTACCAATTAAGTATTGGGCGGTTGAAGGAGTTATCCTCATATGAGCTCGAAACTCAACTATGCTATATTTTTTTAAAACCTCTACGAAATCGACAGACCCTTTTTCATCCCCATCATCCAACTCAAAGCTGTCGTCGCTACTGCTACTACTTTCCACCTCTATTGCAGAAATAAGGGACTCGACAAATGGAATGACATCCTCTTCATCGTACAACATATTGATCTTAAAGCAATTTTATAAATTAGAGATTTTTATCAAATAATGATTAAAGCAAACTTACCTCCTGTTCCATTGCAATTAAAATTTTAACAAATTTTTAATTTTTTTTTTTTGTAAACAAAACTATTTTTTTTTAAATGTCAATTATGGGTTAAGTGATGCCAAGTTAAAGAAATTTAGCAGTTATGTCGTTTTTTTCGAAGCATTTTATCTAAGCGATTATAGCGATCGACAAAAACACCACTCAGATTTGATTAAAAGTTTCTACTTGGCAACACAATTTTATTGATATACGTTCACCAACGCGAAATTTTTACAGCTTGTAGCTAATACGGTAGTTACACCAACGAAAACAACTTGTTTTTGAATATTTTTTTGGTTTTTGGCAAAAACTACATAAATTTTCCATACAATTTAAAAACTGCGTTGCCAACTAAAACTGAACAAAAACTAGAATTTAGGTTGTGGTCTATGCTACTATCAATTCAGTGTGAATGTTTTTTTCAATTTTCTTTTGGTAAAAACGAATGTCAAAATAAAAATATTTGTTTTTTGTTAAATTAATTATCAAATCTTTAAAAAAAGTAAAAAAATGTGTAATTTAATTTTTTTTAATAACGTGTGGCTATTGTAATTTTGTGTTTTTAGTGAATTTAGAAAATAATTAATTTGATTTGACAAACAAAAACTCTTTTTATTCGGTGTAAACAGTTTGGTTTTCCAAAATGCTTTTTTGCCAAAAACAAGTTAGTTTTTGTTTGGTCTAAACATAGTATAAGATAACAACCATTAACATATATTTTTTTCAGATTTTTAAAAATGTAGCATTAAAAATGTACATTTTACCGAATCGCGAATTTTGCTGAAATAAAAAAAAAAATCCCAAAATAAAATTGTTTGCAAAATGTCATTTGAAGGTGATGGTTTTGCCTTTAAACAAGCTATCAGGGAGTAATATAGCTCAAATACTTTTGAAGATAAAAATGTTTATATTTCATCCTTTAAAGGATTTTCCGGACTTTTGAAACGTCATATTTCTGGAACCGCGGAAGTCTTAAAGTTTGTCTGACAATGAGTACAAGTCGTATAAGTCCCAACATATACACAAAGTTTTATCAAATTCGGAGACATTGAAGGAAATCAGGGGTTCAAATTAATAAATTTTTAATCTACTAATATATTTTGATATTTTGTTTTATAAAATTTTGAAATAGTTTGAGCTCCATGCTAAAAATGTGTGTTTTTTGGGTCTCACGTTTGGGTGGGTTATCGATTTCCGACAAACTTTAAAGTTTTTATCTAAACATTTATGAATTAACTAGCTTACTATCCCGGTACTTCGTTACCGGTTGTATTGAATACCGGATAATAGAAGGATCAGGATTACTCTATCGATTTCAAAAAATTTCCCTACGTAGTCTTTGTTTTATTTCCTTGTGGACGTATAAGTCTTCCATAAAAAATATTTCAATGAATACTTTAAACAATAAAATTTGAATAACTTCGCTGTTATGTTATCATGTTCGTTCCTGGGGAAAAATATATTGACAATTTTCGAGACCTTATGTCGGGATTTTGGATTTTGAGTGAATAAATATTTCATTGAAAAAAGAAATTGGAATAAAAAAAATAAAAAAATATATAGAGGGGAAAAATGTGGAGTAAAAAAAGCTAAGCACGAAAAAAGTAAAAAATATCATTCCATATTGTGCCCTGCTCTATTCCATATTGTTCCCCGTTCTACTTCATTTCATTTCCAATACGATCTCCATCTTCTAAGGTCATTATTATAGGCACAGAAAAAGTACCAAAAGTACACTTTATTACCCCCAATAGAAACGGAATTTCCAAAAAGTACCTTTTCCAGAATGTTTTTTCTTCACCAAAGTATCCTATAATCCATATTTCAATTATCAAGGATCATTGTTTCAGCAAATATTAAAAGTACTTTTTATCCCCGTTAAGAAACGGAATTTCCAAAAAGTACTTTTCCCAATCTTTTTTTCACCGAAGGATTTTACATTCCAAATTTTAAGTTTCTGTGACCATCATATCAGGAAATAAATAAGTACACTTTTTTACCCCTTTTAACCCATTTATTTTCCGAGAGGCGAACCTTTTCCAATTTCAAGTTTCTATGATTATTATTTCAGGAAATAAAAAAGTACCAAAAAGTGACTTTCGGTACTTTTAACAAAACGTAATTTTTATAGAAGGTACTTTTTATATAAAAATACTTTTAGTAAAAGGTACTTTTTATAAAAGGTACTTTTTATAAAAGGTACTTTTTATAAAAGGTTTTTTTATTAAAGGTACTTTTTATAAAAGATAATTTTTATAAAAGGTACTTTTTATAAAAGATAATTTTTATAAAAGGTACTTTTTATAAAAGTTACTTTTTATAAAGGGTACTTTTTATAAAAGGTACTTTTTATAAAAGGTACTTTTTATAAAAGGTACTTTTTATAAAAGGTACTTTTTATAAAAGGTACTTTTTATAAAAGGTACTTTTTATAAAAGGTACTTTTTATAAAAGGTACTTTTTAAAGGTACTTTTTATAAAAGGTACTTTTTATAAAAGGTACTTTTTATAAAAGGTACTTTTTATAAAAGGTACTTTTTATACAAGGTACTTTTTATAAAAGGTACTTTTTATAATAGGTACTTTTTATAAAAGGTAATTTTTATAAATGGTACTTTTTATAAAAAGTACTTTTTATAAAAGGTACTTTTTATAAAAGGTACTTTTTATAAAAGGTACTTTTTATAAAAGCTACTTTTTATAAAAGCTACTTTTTATAAAAGCTACTTTTTATAAAAGGTACTTTTTATTAAAGGTACTTTTTATAAAAGGTACTATTTCTAAAAGGTACTTTTTATAAAAGGTACTTTTTATAAAAGGTACTTTTATAAAAGGTACTTTTTATAAAGGGTGCTTTTTATAAAAGTTACTTTTTATAATAGGTACTTTTTATAAAAGGTACTTTTTACAAACGGTACTTTTTACAAAAGGAACTTTTTATAAAAGGTACTTTTTATAAAAGGTACTTTTTATAAAAGGTACTTTTCAAAAAAGGTACTTTTTGTAAAAGGTACTTTTTATAAAAGGTACTTTTTATAAAAGGTAATTTTTATAAAAGGTACTTTTTATAAAAGGTACTTTTTATAAAGGTACTTTTTATAAAAGGTACTTTTTATAAAGGTACTTTTTATAAAAGGAACTTTTTATAAAAGGTACTTTTTATAATTTGCACTTTTTATAAGATATACTTTTTATAAAAAGTTTTTATAAAAGGCACTTTTTATAAATGGTACTTGTTATAAAAGGTACTTTTTATAAAAGGTACTTTTTATAAAAGGTACTTTTTATAAAAGGTACTTTTTATAAAAGGTACTTTTTATACAAGGTACTTTTTATAAAAGGTACTTTTTATAATAGGTACTTTTTATAAAAGGTAATTTTTATAAATGGTACTTTTTATAAAAAGTACTTTTTATAAAAGGTACTTTTTATAAAAGGTACTTTTTATAAAAGGTACTTTTTATAAAAGGTACTTTTTATAAAAGGTACTTTTTATAAAAGCTACTTTTTATAAAAGCTACTTTTTATAAAAGCTACTTTTTATAAAAGGAACTTTTTATAAAAGGTACTTTTTATAATTTGCACTTTTTATAAGATATACTTTTTATAAAAAGTTTTTATAAAAGGCACTTTTTATAAATGGTACTTTTTATAAATGGTACTTTTTATAAAAGGTACTTGTTATAAAAGGTACTTTTTATAAAAGGTACTTTTTATAAAAGGTACTTTTTATAAAAGGTACTTTTTATAAAAGGTACTTTTTATAAAAGGTACTTTTTATAAAAGGTACTTTTTATAAAAGGTACTTTTTATAATTTGCACTTTTTATAAGATATACTTTTTATAAAAAGTTTTTATAAAAGGCACTTTTTATAAATGGTACTTTTTATAAAAAGTACTTTTTATAAAAGGTACTTTTTATAAAAGGTACTTGTTATAAAAGGTACTTTTTATAAATGGTACTTTTTATAAAAAGTACTTTTTCTAAAAGGTACTTTTTATAAAAGGTACTTTTTATAAAAGGTACTTTTTATAATTTGCACTTTTTATAAGATATACTTTTTATAAAAAGTTTTTATAAAAGGCACTTTTTATAAATGGTACTTGTTATAAAAGGTACTTTTTATAAAAGGTACTTTTTATAAAAGGTACTTTTTATAAAAGGTACTTTTTATAAAAGGTACTTTTTATAAAAGGTACTTTTTATACAAGGTACTTTTTATAAAAGGTACTTTTTATAATAGGTACTTTTTATAAAAGGTAATTTTTATAAATGGTACTTTTTATAAAAAGTACTTTTTATAAAAGGTACTTTTTATAAAAGGTACTTTTTATAAAAGGTACTTTTTATAAAAGCTACTTTTTATAAAAGCTACTTTTTATAAAAGCTACTTTTTATAAAAGCTACTTTTTATAAAAGGTACTTTTTATAAAAGGTACTTTTTATAAAAGGTACTATTTCTAAAAGGTACTTTTTATAAAAGGTACTTTTTATAAAAGGTACTTTTTATAAAAGGTACTTTTTATAAAAGGTACTTTTATAAAAGGTACTTTTTATAAAGGGTGCTTTTTATAAAAGTTACTTTTTATAATAGGTACTTTTTATAAAAGGTACTTTTTACAAACGGTACTTTTTACAAAAGGAACTTTTTATAAAAGGTACTTTTTATAAAAGGTACTTTTTATAAAAGGTACTTTTTATAAAAGGTACTTTTTAAAAAAGGTACTTTTTGTAAAAGGTACTTTTTATAAAAGGTACTTTTTATAAAAGGTACTTTTCATAAAAGGTACTTTTTATAAAAGGTACTTTTTATAAAGGTACTTTTTATAAAAGGAACTTTTTATAAAAGGTACTTTTTATAATAGGTACTTTTTATAATTTGCACTTTTTATAAGATATACTTTTTATAAAAAGTTTTTATAAAAGGCACTTTTTATAAATGGTACTTTTTATAAATGGTACTTTTTATAAAAGGTACTTGTTATAAAAGGTACTTTTTATAAAAGGTACTTTTTATAAAAGGTACTTTTTATAAAAGGTACTTTTTATAAAAGGTACTTTTTATAAAAGGTTCTTTTTATAAAAGGTACTTTTTATAAAAGGTACTTTTTATAAAAGGTACTTTTTATAAAAGGTACTTTTTATAAAAGGTACTTTTTATAAAAGGTACTTTTTATAAAAGGTACTTTTTATAAAAGGTACTTTTTATAAAAGGTACTTTTTATAAAAGGTACTTTTTATAAAAGGTACTTTTTATAAAAGGTACTTTTTATAAAAGTTACTTTTTATAAAAGGATCTTTTGATAAAAAAAGGTACCATTATTTCAGTAAATAAAAAAAAGTACCAAAAGTACACTTTTTTCCATTTTACCCCCGTAGAGCAACATTGGCAGAAACCCAGCCTTTGTGAATATTTTTTCCAGGAGGTGAACCTACATTGCAAATTTTTAGTTTCTAGGACCATTATATAAGAAAATATAAACGGTACCAAAAGTACAGTTTTTTACCCTTTTTACCCCCTTTGAATGAACATTGGCAAAAATCCAGCCTTAGTAGATCTATATTCCGGGAGCTGAACCTACAGTCCAAATTTCAAGTCGCTATGGCCATTATTTCAGGAGATATAAAAAGTACCAATATTACAGTTTTTTACCCTTTTTACCCCCTTAGAATCAACATTGGCAAAAAATCCAGCCTTACTGGATCTATATTTCGGGAGGTGAACAGACAGTCCAAATTTCAAGTTTTTGTGACCATTATTTCAGGAGATATAAAAAGTACCAAAAGTACAGTTTTTTACCCTTTTACCCCCTTAGAATCAACATTGGCAAAAATTCGGCCTTACTGGATCTATATTCCGGGAGGTGAACATACAGTCCAAATTTCAAGTCTGTGTGACCATTATTTCAGGAGATATAAAAAGTACCAAAAGTACAGTATTTTACCCTTTTTACCCCCTTAGAATCAACACTGGCAAAAATCCAGCCTTAGTGGATCTATATTCCGGGAGGTGAACATACAGTCCAAATTTCAAGTCTCTGTGACCATTATATCAGGAGATATAAAAAGTACCAAAAGTACAGTTTTTTACCCTTTTTACCCCCTTAGAATCAACATTGGCAAAAATCCAGCCTTAGTGGATCTATATTCCGGGAGTTCAATCTACAGTCCAAATTTCAAGTCTCTAGCTTCAGCGGTTTGGGCTGGGCGATGATGAATGAGTATGTCAGTCAGTCAGTCAGTCAATCAGTCAGTCAGTCACATTACTCTTTTATATATATAGATGATGTACGAAAAAACATTTTTTTAAATAATTTTTTTTTATATATAGGTACATACATATATTTTTATTTTTTTTAAATTGTGTCCATTTTTTCAAAACCCTTATTTTGACCCGCGTTGCGATAATATACTCAAAAAAAAACTTTGTAAAGTTACCAAAAAATCTCGTGATTTTACGAGGCTATTCTCGTAAAATAGGAGGTAGGCAAAATTCTCGTAAAATTACGAGGATTTCCTCGTAATTTGGAATGCGCCAAAAATTGGTAAAATAACCAATTTTATTAGTAAAAATATTGTTTTAAAACCGGAAAATAAAAAAAAATGGTAAACTTACAAGAAAAAATGGTAAATATGTTTAAAAAAATGGTAAATTTTCAAACCAAAATGGTAAATTTACAAACCAAAATGGTAAATTTACAAAAAAAAAATTTTTCCTCGTAATAAAATTATTTTTGTAAAATAACTGTTTTTTTTTTGAAAATTAACTAATAAATTTTTCAAAATTTTGTCAATTTTTTTTTTTAATATTTTTTAATAAAAAAAAAAATACAAAAAAAAAAATGTTTTTTTTTTTTGTTAAACAACATAAATCCTCGTACAACATAATTTTTGTAATTCAACTAGAATCCTCGTAATAAAAAATTTGTTGTAAAATTACAGTTTTTTTTTGTAAAATGACCTTTCAAATTGGTAGAATACAATTACGAAAATAAACTTGTAAAATTATCAATGAAACTGTAGGTCTTGTTTGAGCAAAGTACAAGATTTTTTGTTAAAAAACAAGAAAAATTGTTAAATATTGGTAGAAGGGGATTACAAGGCATTTTACCAGGCGTTTTACCAGTTTATTTTTTTGAGTGTATAAGATATAGACCGATTATAATCATTTTAATTTTAAAATGCTTGTATTATCTTGTACGAACTTTTCCCCACTATTAATAGTTGGAATACACACCACCCTAATATTTATATTATATACTTAAATATGTTGAATAGGTATATAAACATAAATTTATCACATTATCACCCACTTTTTTTGCGCACCAAATTTGTATTATTAACTTTAACGATTATTTTATGAAGCATTTATGTATATTTTCTTTAATATTCTTATTAAAAAAAATATTTTTTTTTTCAAATAAAATTTTTCAAAAATGTACCCAATAATCTTACTGCAAGCATAAAATATGCGTTGTTACAGTGAATAAATTTCTGAAAATGAAACATCACTTCATTTTATAAATCTCATAAATCTATAAATTTCAAATATGACTTTTAAATTCATATTACAATTTCAATTTCTCGGTCAAATGCATTTGCAAAATTTGTAACTACTTACCATGGAAAATATTTTTGTTTTACACTAGTAAGGCACTGAAAGAATATATTTAATTTGAATGGAAATATATGGAATTTCGAAATATATAATGTAGTCACAGTTACATTCTAATACCTTGTTTTCACTTGCAGCTAATAACTGTTTTTAAATGTTTTTTTGTTTTAATCTGGAAATATACTGAATAAAGAATATAAAGAAATTCCAAAAAAATATTTTCTTTGAAACCGTTTTCATCTGTAGGTAGGTGCCCAACATAAATTTTTCTGAAAAGGAAGCGGAAAGAAATACCAAGTCAAAGAGCGCATCAAAACCACATGAATGTATGCATGATTTCTGTGGGCGCGGATTGAAGCATTCATTCGTGCCATTATTTCTTTATAATATAATAGTTTTTATAAAAAAAAAAAAATGAAACTTCCCCTTTCTTTTACTGCACCCTCAAGAGCATAGAAAAGATTAGAAGGTACGCAGTGTTGTATTTGATGTATTTTCCAATATGGTGGCAAAATGCTTGTTCTTCCTCATCTCACACGTATTTAATATCAAATTAGATTCTTTGTTTATAAAAAATGAAATTTGTCTTTCATTTAATTAAATTTATTATTTATTTTGCTTTATTCAACGTTTTTTTTAAAGATAAGTAATACGCACTATTGATAGTTTAAAAACTTTTTTTTCTCTTTTGTTGTTTGCTTTGTTGTTGTTCTCCTTTATGTTGCATTGTTTTTATTAAACGTCAAAAGTTACATAATGTGCTGTCACTAATACTTATTCAAGCGAAATACGACTCTGTTACACTTCTATTTTTTTCTATGCTCAAGAGCGATCTTTCGATATAGGTTACACTGGAAAAATTATTGTTCGTAATATCTATGAACAAATTTCATAAAACAAAATTCATAGAATCTATGAATTCTTTCATTGGCTGAATGAATATAGAAATAGAATTGTAGTGTTGGAAACTGTCAAAATTTATTCTGCAGAAACTATAAATATTCACATATATAAAAAACAGTTTTCATTAACAAGACAAACCGACATTTAAAATCCTACTGATGATGACACTAACTGGGGTGTTTGAAACCGGTAAAGGAAATACCAGAAATGTCTATAATTTTTAGAAATTCAATTTTTCTTCTGCATTTTTTCAACTTGAACCCTTATAACAAATATAATTAGAGCCCGTGCTCGATCTGTACTTACAGAAAAAATCAAATAAATGCAAATTCCTTCATTTGTGTCTGCAATTCCAGAGCATGTTGGTAACCCTTGCGAAATAATGTAAGAGACAAAAAAGTTGAAAGAAAGTATGAAGTGAGGTTGAGATTGCCAGAAATAGAATTGTAGTGTTGGAAACTGTCAAAATTTATTCTGTAGAAACTATAAATATTCACATATATAAAAAACAGTTTTCATTAACAAGACAAACCGACATTTAAAATCCTACTGATGATGACACTAACTGGGGTGTTTGAAACCGGTATATGTCTATAATTTTTAGAAATTCAATTTTTCTTCTGCATTTTTTCAACTTGAACCCTTATAACAAATATAATTAGAGCCCGTGCTCGATCTGTACTTACAGAAAAAATCAAATAAAATTACTGACAAAATATGTCGCCATTAGGCACGTCTCCGAAACAGAAAATGCAAATTCCTTCATTTGTGTCTGCAATTCCAGATCATGTTGGTAACCCTTGCGAAATAATGTAAGAGACAAAAAAGTGGCGCCCGAGCAAATTCTATAACAAGAAAGTAACACGAAGTATCAATTGAAAAATAAAAATGGTGAAAACAAATTGGGTATATAGCTTACGTAAAGAAGATCTGGTAGCTTACGTGCAGGAATTTTGTACTGAAGCTAGTGGGACAGTGGACGAACTTAGAAAGCAGCTGGTAGAATTCATCAAATACGATGAACACTCAAGCGAAATACTAAGCCGATTACAACTTCTTGAACAGAAATATGGAAAAATGGCATCACCTGCTAAACAAGAAGAGTCAACTTCAATAGGTGCAACAAACACACTTCCCCAAACAAGCACACTCGGTTCTAAATTACCAAATATCGTGCTAAGAGATACCTCTACTATATATCCAAGTTCCAAGCAAGATAACATGGAAATAAATAATAAATTGCGTACAAATCTGTTGTTTGCACCAGGCTTGCCAAAAATACCGACCGAACAAGAGGACACCAGTACACAGGCCAAAGATCATGAACACGCTATCGAAAAAGTAAGAAAATGGTCATTCCGATACGATGGAAGTAAAGACCCATTAGAGTTTTTAGAGCGGGTTGAAGAATTGGCAGAAGCATACAGGATTAACCAAAATTGTTTACCACATACAATGCCAGAATTACTAAAAGATTTAGCGCTCTCGTGGTTCCGTAATAACAATGGTCATTGGACAACTTGGGCAACATTTAAAGAAGAATTTCTGGCTTATTTTCTTCCAACGGGATACTTTAAAAAAATAGAAGATAAAATAAGAACCCGACTTCAACAACCCAATGAAGCATTTAAAGTTTATATGGTGGCACTACAAAATATTATGCGACAAGCTGGCTATAGTGAAGAAAAGAAACTTGAAAGACTGTACGAAAATATAAACCCTACGTACAGATGGTATATAAAAAGAAGTGAGTTTAAAAATCTACGAGAATTAACCAAGCTTGCCGAAGACTTTGAAGACATACAAATGGCGGTACTACCAACTCGGATGGTACCAGTTCGCAACACACCAGCTTTACCAACTCATTTGACACCAATACTACCAGCTTATACGACACCAATACTACCAGCTTATACGGCACCAATACCAACACCACAAGCACAAATAACACAAAATAATACTAATCCCCAGAGTAATTTTAACACAATGGTTACCGCAATTAACCCTCGTACGGCTTGTCGGCGTTGTGGACAAGAAGGCCACGGATACAGAGGCTGCCAAAACACACCGGTACTATTTTGTTGGGACTGTGGAAGACCTGGTGTACGAACAAAAGAATGCTGTAGGAGATCAGCGGGAAACGCTCAAGGGCTTCGTCAATAAGGGGTGGTGGAGTCCAATTTAAGAAACCCCTGAACACAATCGAGACTTCAGATCAGATCTTCCTTGCACAAGGTCATATGTTTGCGATGGTGATGATAGGGAACACGAAGGCTACAGCACTGATCGATACTGGCGCAACTAATAGCTTTATAAGTGTAAAATATGCAGAAAATATGCTAGCAGAAAGGTCACGAATATGTTTAGACGTCGGATTATCCTTAGCCAACGGCACCACCACAAGAGTTAAAGAGGCAGTAGTAGTAGACATTAAATTTGCCAATAAGACAGTTAATATTCCGTTATTTATTTTGTCCAATGTTCTGGATGACATGATATTGGGAATGGATTTCTTAGAAAAAATGCAAGTTTCTTTTAATTTCGATGGCCACATTTTCCAGTTGGGAAATGAGGAAACAACACCAAAAGACAAATGTTTACGATTCACAGGTTCAGAAACACAAATTATAACGGAACAGTTGCTTATGGAAGAGTTTCTTAAAATCGAGCTTCCCCCATTTGAAGTAATGACTGGTACATCAAACATACCCAGCAAAATTTTTTGGAATCGTTTCTCTGTGAATGTATTCTAGAATAGATTCCCCAGTAATCTTACTCCATTCCTCTACTGTTTCCACGGAATCGATAAAAAAACTTACAATTTTTGAAAAAAATGTCAAACAGAAAAATAAAATTTATAAAAAAAAAATAATTTATTTGTTAACTTTTTGTTGACAAATTTTTAGATTTTCGCAGCACTTATTTTGATTTTTAATGCATTCTGGATACATATGGCAGAATTACCGTAAGTACGCATCTCAATTTGGTAAACAATACACGCGGTACTTATAATTTGTTTTATTTGTGATTTCAGATTGTAAAAACATACAAATTTGAAGCTGCAATTTAGAAGAATTGATGCTGTCGGTTGTACTAATGGAAATATTAAGACGCATTCTCCATCCAATTTCTCCAAATCAGAAGCGTGGGATATGAATATGTTCATTGTTTAAGTATGATCAGGAATTTAGCATGTATTCAGTTTTGCATAATTTTTGATAGGTACAAAATGTTTAAAAGTTCGCGATTTTTTTCCTAAGGAAAATCTCGAGAAATTTTACAGTTTTATAGGAAAAATTTGTCATAATCTAAGCCTTTTCTACAGGAAAAATTTCTTGGAATCTGAAACTTTTTCTATAGGAAACATGTCTCAGAATCTGAGACCTTTTCTATAGGAAACATGTCTCAGAATCTGAGACTTTTTCTATAGGAAAAATGTCTCAGAATCTGTGACTTTTTCTATAAGAAAAATGTCTCAGAATCTGTGACTTTTTTTATAGGAAAAATGTTTCAGAATTTAAGACTTTTCTATAGGAAAAATATTTCAGAATCTGAGACTTTTTCTATAGGTAAAATGTCTCAGAATCTGATAATTTTTCTATGGGAAAAATGTCTAAGTATCTGAGAATTCTGAGACAGATTCTGAAACATTTTTTTTATAGAAAATTCATTTATTCTGAGACATTTTTCTATAGAAAAAGCCTTAGATTCTGAGACATTTTTCTATAGAAAAAGTCTTAAATTCTGAGACATTTTTCCTATAGAAAAAGTCTCAGATTCTGAGACATTTTTCCTATAGAAAAAGTCTCAGATTCTGAGACATTTTTCCTATAGAAAAAGTCTCAGATTCTGAGACATTTTTCCTATAGAAAAAGTTTCAAATTCTGAGACATTTTTCCTATAGAAAAAGTCTCAGATTCTGAGACATTTTTCCTATAGAAAAAGTCTCAGATTCTGAGACATTTTTCCTATAGAAAAAGTCTCAGATTCTGAGACATTTTTCCTATAGAAAAAGTCTCAGATTCTGAGACATTTTCCCTATAGAAAAAGTCTCAGATTCTGAGACATTTTTCCTATAGAAAAAGTCTCAGATTCTGAGACATTTTTCCTATAGAAAAAGTCTCAGATTCTGAGAATTTTTCCTATAGAAAAAGTCTCAGATTCTGAGACATTTTTCCTATAGAAAAAGTCTCAGATTCTGAGACATTTTTCCTATAGAAGAAGTCTCAGATTCTGAGACATTTTTCCTATAGAAAAAGTCTCAGATTCTGAGACATTTTTTCTATAGAAAAAGTCTCAGATTCTGAGACTTTTTTCGTATAGAAAAATCTATGGAAAGTCTCGGATTCATAAATCTATTATGTTATCTTCTATTATTTTAATTAGTTCTATTGGTAAAGTTTTCTCCTTCTTTTTTATTGGTTGTTTAAATCCTTAATACATAAGTCTATTGATTTTCTCCTAATAAGATAAGTTTTAAGATTGTTGTAAAAAAAATAAAAAATTAAAAAAATAATTTCAATTAATTATTCAGAACTTGTTCCATAATTTATTACATGGAACAGATATGTAACCGTTAAAAATTTGCGGAATCCCTTCTTGTACCACTATATTCAACATATTCTAGAATAGATTCCGTAGAACAGATAAGTGTTCTAGTTTGGAGGAAAATGATGTATTGCTTTCGTGACAATCTCAAACAAAAATCATCGATGATGCAATGCATAGTAGAATCGATTGCAGGGTAGTATAGTTGATTCCACAACCGATTCTTTGGAATCGAACATTTTGCTGGGTAGCAAAACACCGGATAATAATGAAGGATGATACACCATTTAAACAAAGGTATATGCCCACAAACCCTGCCAAACAACAGATTATCAGCGAATTGGTGGATGAGTTGTTAAAAAATCAATGTATCGAACCATCATGCAGCCCATATAGTTCCCCAATTGTGTTAGCTCCAAAGAAAAATGGCAAGTGGCGATTGTGTTGTGATTTTCGCCAGTTAAATAGTAGATCGGTTGCTGACGCTTACCCACTGCCGAGAATCAACTCAATCCTTGACCGGTTACGAGATTCTAAATACTTCAGCACGCTTGATTTGAAAAACGGTTACTGGCAAATACCTATGGAGGAAAAAAGTAGACCATTTACCTCATTTACCGTACCAGGTCGCGGGCTTTTTCAATGGAAAGTGATGCCTTTTGGACTGCACTCAGCGCCAGCGACTTTCCAACGTGCTTTAGATCAAATCATCGGACCAGAAATGGAACCACACGCATTTGCCTATTTAGATGACATAGTAGTGATTGGAAAGACACTAGAACAACACATGTCAAATTTGCGTGAGGTTTTCTATAGGCTCAGAAAGGCTAATTTAAAAATCAACCCTGAAAAATGCTCTTTTATGCAAAAGAAAATAAAAAACCGGGGGCATGTTATTGGAGAAGATGGTATTCATACAGACCCCGATAAAATAGCTGCGATAAAAGAGATGCTACCTCCCAAAGATGTGAAAGGGGTAAGAAGGGTACTCGGTGTGGCTTCATGGTATCGGAGATTTGTACCTGATTTCGCAAAACTAGTGGCACCAATAACGGCTCTGTTAAAAAAAGGTAAAAGATGGAAATGGGGCGATGATCAACAACAGGCGTTCGACAAATTAAAAGAGCGATTAACCGAAGCACCAGTTTTAGCATGTCCAGATTTTAGCAAGCAATTCGTACTACAAACAGATGCGAGTGATTTCGGCCTAGGGGCAGTGCTTACACAGGATATTGATGGAAAAGAAAGAGTGATTGCCTATGCTAGCCGACGGTTAAATCATGCCGAGTGTAACTACTCGGCCACAGAAAAAGAGTGCCTGGCTATAATCTGGGGAATACGGAAAATGCGACCGTATCTAGAAGGTTATCATTTTAAAGTAATCACCGACCATTTGTCACTGAAATGGCTAAACAGCATTGAAAGTCCCACGGGGCGGGTTGCCAGGTGGGCGCTGGAATTACAACAATACTCTTTCGAAATTGAGTACAGAAGAGGGAAAAGCAATGTAGTCGCTGATGCTCTGTCAAGGGAACCTTTGAATAAAATGTGTGCAAGCTCCATTAAAAACATGAATGATAGATGTGCCTGGCTGGAAAGGAAGCGTAAAGAGGTACAAGAAAACCCAGAAAAGTTCACCGATTTTGTAATCGAGAATGACCAATTATATCGTCACATTCCGAACAAAGACGAATCCGATGGGTGTCTTCCATGGAAACTATGTGTTCCAAAGTATTTACGTGAGAGGGTCTTAAAAGAAAATCATGATGACCCAAGTGCAGGGCACCTAGGTATCAGAAAAACCATAGCACGTGTGGCAAATCGGTATTATTGGCCTGGGTTGTTTAAAGACGTTGCAAAATATGTAAGAAAATGCTTGTCATGCCAGCAATATAAAGCAAACCAACAAAAACCTGCGGGGATGATGCTAACCCAAATACCCGAGGAACCATGGGCAATCGTCTGTTCTGATTTTGTAGGTCCATTACCGCGTTCAAAACACGGAAATTCTATGTTACTTGTGTTTTTTGACAAATTTTCTAAGTGGACTGAGCTTATACCGTTAAGAAAGGCTACTAGTGAGGCGGTTAAAAAAGCATTACGTGAAAAGATTATAAGCCGTTTTGGAGTACTCAAGAAGCTTATAACCGACAATGGTTCTCAGTACACAAGCAGGTCTTTTATCAAATTTTTAAGCGAAATGGGAATTCAACACCAACTAACCGCTCCATATACGCCTCAAGAAAATCCCACCGAACGTGCCAATCGGACGATAAAAACTATGATCGCACAATATACCGGCGAAAACCAACGTACATGGGACGAATATCTGCCGGAAATAATGTTGGCAATTGATTCAAGCGTTTCGGAATCTACAGGATATACCCCAAGTTTTATAATTCAGGGTAGAGAACCACGATTACCAAAGGCTTTATACGATGAAGTTACAGCGGGTACGGGAAATGAGGTTAAGGAACCTAGTGAGCAAGCAAAAATCTTACAAGATGTGTTTAAATTGGTCCGACATAACCTCGAAGTGGCGGCACAAGACCAGAAAAGGTATTACAATCTCCGTAGGCGATCATGGAAGCCGAAAAAAGGCGATCAAGTATTCGTAAAACAACACCATTTGTCAAAAGCTGTGGATGGATTTGCCGCAAAGTTAGCACCAAAATTCGATGGACCATACACGGTTAAAGGATTTATTTCACCAGTTATCGTGGAGCTGATCGCCGTTGATAAAAGAAAAAGGACGGCACATATAGGGGAATTGAAACCTTTTAATGTGGAGTGATTTGGTAGGTTGTTAAAGAATTTATGATGGAGTCCGTTACCGCATAAGGGTATCCAAGTTATAAAAAAAAAAAAAATAAAACAACTTTGGTTTTTTTTTTTTTTCTCAAAGAAGGGGGGAAGTGTGACGACAAGTTTATAGCCAAACTTATTGTCACACCCTATTTGAGTACATGCACACTCAATCATACAAATAGTCACGCATAAGTCAACATACAAAAGAATTAAGATCAAGAATTTGTTTACTGCTTGTACTAAACCAAGAATGTACATACAAACAGATATACATACAAACACACACAATATTTCTATGCACATTTGAACACTGTTAGCCCAACAACAAAATGCATTGTCTTGTGCGTTTGAATTTGAAACAGAAAAGTATAAAAGCAGAGGAAATTACAAAGCAGGGATCAGTCTTGGTATCATCGAAGGAGATAACAGCAACGTAAGTCAGAGTTTCCCAATCAGTGATTTACTAGTCACAAACAACGTAAGGCAGAGTTTCCCAACATATTTTTTTTTTTAAGTGATTTACTAGTCACTAACAATGTAACTTTTATATATATAAACCCGTAGATCGTTAGATTCCCAAGTGATTCAACTAGTCACGACGGAATAACCTCTCCCGTAGTACACTAGATTCCCAAGTGATTCAACTAGTCACGACGGAATAACCTATCTCATAGATCGTTAGATTCCCAAGTGATTCAACTAGTCACGACGGAATAACCTATCCCGTAGATCGTTCGATTCCCAAGTGATTCAACTAGTCACGACGGAATAACCTCTCCCGTAGTACACTAGATTCCCAAGTGATTCAACTAGTCACGACGGAATAACCTATCTCGTAGATCGTTAGATTCCCAAGTGATTCAACTAGTCACGACGGAATAACCTATCCCGTAGATCGTTCGATTCCCAAGTGATTCAACTAGTCACGACGGAGTTACCTCTCCCGTAGATCATTAGTTTTTTCCTAAGTGATTTATCGAGTCACGAAGGAATCATTTCCTAGTAACCCCTATAACTTACTTAGTGATTACAAGTCACGAAGACAATAGCCCCTAGTGATTACACTAGTCACGAAGGAGTGATATTTTTAATACTCATTAAAGATAGTTCATGTGTAGCTTAGCCCGGGAGTGATTTTCAAGTCACGAGCCAAATCAAATTATTTAGTGGGTAGACACTGGAAGCGAGTCACGACCGGAGTAAATATCAAGTCACGAGCGTATTATTCTACTCACGTAATCTGACAGCAAACAACGGTGGTATTATTAACTTTAACCCGATCATTCCCATTGGAAGCCGTAGATATCAGGAATACACTGGACGAGGAACAAATGAACAACACAGCACCTATATATGTACTTACATAAATTATACATTAAACTTTGTAAATAGAAGAATAAAAAAATAAACATACTCTGTTCAAACAACTGATTTATATTAAAAGGAAAAAATATCCGTGTAATTATTTCTTGTAACGAACCCCTGGACTTAGGCTGAGTATACCCCGGCAGAAAAGGTCGTTACAGAAGTGAGGTTGAGATTGCTAGAAATAGAATTGTAGTGTTGAAAACTGTCAAAATTTATTCTGTAGAAACTATAAATATTCACATATATAAAAAACAGTTTTCATTAACAAGACAAACCGACATTTAAAATCCTACTGATGATGACACTAACTGGGTGTTTGAAACCGGTATAGGAAATACCAGAAATGTCTATATTGTTTAGAAATTCAATTTTTCTTCTGCATTTTTTCAACTTGAACCCTTATAACGAATATTTATTAGTATTGTGAAATATTTCATAGAATTTTATTCATAGATTTTGTTAGATTCATAGAACTAATGAATGTTATTCATAGAAAAAAATGTCATCAATAAGCCTTTTAATTTTTTTAATAATTAAAATAATGTTACAATAATTAAAAAAATTTAATAAATTTATAAAAAATATATATTCGATTAGAGTTCAATTCTAGCTCGAGGCCCAAAAATATTTCTGTTTATGATATTGTCATAATAGAGTATTTTTAATTTATTGCTTTAAAAAAGTTACTCATCTCATAGTATATCTGTACCAGCGTTTGAAAGGCTACGTTAGCTACCCGTTTTTTTGCTTTTGCTTTTCATATCACTTCAAACAATTTCAATATTATAAGTTATAGCCTTTGTTTACTTTTCTTTTTTGTGTTTGCTTAAACTACAACAACATGAAAAAAACAAAAACTCCAAACAAAGCAGTAGCGGAAAACAAATTTTATTGTTGTAGCCTACAAATATACTACAGTAGTATATTTGTAGGCTACAGTATTACTACAGTATTACTACCCAGGCAGAAAAATACATACGGGCCAGATCTGGCAAAGTACCTAATAAGGTAGTATTAATACTGGCAAAGTACCTTTTATTTGGGTTTTTAGTACTTGCTAAGATGCTAAATGATAACACCATTTAGTAGTGGCAAAGTACTTTTAAAAGCGTTTTCCCTGTACTTTAAAAAGTACTATCCGAGAATTTTTAAAATAGCTTTTTAACTAAAAAAATCCATTACAAAATTAAAAATGTATTTAATAAAATATTTTTTTTTATTTAATAATTTGTACATTAGAAATCTTTTTATTTTTAATTTTTCTATTTTAAATAAATTATATATTATATATCAAAAATAACAACAACGTCGGAAAGCTTGCCGAAACAACTTTATTTAAATTATATATTAATTACACAGCATGACAAAAGTGACCACTATTATAGAAAATAAGAGGTATGACCAACATTTCCATCTATTTGAGACATGCTGAGTCGAATAGCGTACTCCGTTTTTCGATGCATGGTACAGTTTTCTTGACTTGTAGCAATGTTTCTTATGCAAATTTGGTTTAAAGCTTTTCATCTTAAGCCCTTAAATTCGTGAATTTCTTCATTTTTCGAGGTTCTCGCGAAATAAACCTCAAAATTGGTATTTGATAAAAAAAACTTGCTTTTTGTGGATCATAAAGGCATCCCTAACACTACGAATAGTGAACAAAACCCATCTATGTGATATAGACATCATGTTAAAAATCGCGAAAAACTTTTTTTTTATGGCAGAATCATTTTACAAGATGACTTAAGGGTCCATCTTTAACCATATAATGTGGTAACCTTAAACAAATAACTGACGAAAAATTTGTCCAATAAAATAAATTTTGGTCAGTAAATTCTGTAAGGTTCACACTAGTGTGGGTCGATGAAATGCATATTTGCGAATCTCGTGTACTAATAGTAAAAACTCGACGCGCATTTTCGAGCTGATAACGGGAAAAATCATGAAAAAATTTTAGGAGGGTACTTTTAGGCCTCTACAAGCGGTTTTAGTTCGCGGTTTTTGGAAAAAAAATATTTTTTTTGATTTTTTAAAAATATTTTAAAAATTAAGTAAAATAATGCTTATTACAAAACAATATCCAAACAAAATTTATCTCGCCAATTTTAGCCCGTGGATGCGTTTTTATACCCAGAAAAGTTCGATTTATATATAGAAAAAAAAAATATTTTTTATTTCATAATAGCACTCAAATGGTGCATAAGGTCAATTTAAGAATATGAATGATAAAAATTAAAAAATTGCGGGTATTTATAGCAATCCACAAGTGCAAAAAATTCGCAAATTCAAAAAAAATTAAAAATGGGTATCAAAATTTTGGTAAAATAAAGCGTTTTAAGATAATGATAAAAAAACAAAACAAATTGGCGGCTTTTTATAACAATTCGCAAGCGCAAAAAATTCGCAAGTACCAAAAAAAATTAAAAAATGGAAAAATGGGTATCAAAAAAAATTAAAAAATGGAAAAATGGGTATCAAATTTTGGTTTTTCGAGAAATTAAAAGGTAAGTGATAAGTTGTTTTAAAACATAATGTGGACCAACATCAATTGTAAATAAACGTTTAAATATCAAACAAAAAAAAAACACCAGATTTTCAAAATGCATCCATGGACCAAATTGATCCTCTAATATATATTTTTTATTTTTTTTCTGAAAACGCTTTATTTTACCAAAAATTTGATACCATTTTTCCATTTTTTAATTTTTTTTGGTACTTGCGAATTTTTTGCGCATTGTTATAAATAGCCGCCAATTTGTTTTGTTTTTTTATCATTATCTTAAAACGCTTTATTTTACCAAAATTTTGATACCCATTTTTAATTTTTTTTGAATTTGCGAATTTTTTGCACTTGTGGATTGCTATAAATACCCGCAATTTTTTAATTTTTATCATTCATGTTCTTAAATTGGCCTTATGCACCATTTGAGTGCTATTATGAAATAAAAAATATTTTTTTTTTCTATATATAAATCGAACTTTTCTGGGTATAAAAACGCATCCACGGGCTAAAATTGGCGAGATAAATTTTGTTTGGATATTGTTTTGTAATAAGCATTATTTTACTTAATTTTTAAAATATTTTTAAAAAATCAAAAAAAATATTTTTTTTCCAAAAACCGCGAACTAAAACCGCTTGTAGAGGCCTAAAAGTACCCTCCTACAATTTTTTCATGATTTTTCCCGTTATCAGCTCGAAAATGCGCGTCGAGTTTTTGCTATTAGTACACGAGATTCGCAAATATGCATTTCATCGACCCACCCTAGTTCACACATTATTTACTTAAAGATGGACCCTTAAATTATCTCGAAAAATGGTGCTGCCATATACAACATGATGATAAAATTCAACATGATGGTAAAAGCAAGTTTTTTATCAAAGGCCAATTTAATTTCGCAAAAACGTAAAAAAATTAAGAAATTCGCGAATTTATTGCTACATCCTCTTAATAGAAGTTCCAAATACTCTCTAGGAATATAAAAGCATGCTCGGAATCGAGAGTTGTATTTTCTTTCGTAAACATTAATGGTTTTAAAATGAAACCAATTATCCAGATAACGTATGTTTACTCGACAATGAAAACGTAATTAAAGTTACTGAAATTTTAAATAAAAAGCTGTCTAAATACAAATGTGATGATATATTTTTGAAAGTCAATATTTTCATTGAATGTAACGATTTTTTTAAATTTCCACTACCATCAAGAGAAATAGGACTCTACAATGTTAAACAAATTTGAATCAAAATGTATTCATACCATTGTCATTGCTTTAAAACATAATTAAGTGTTTTCAAATAAAATGTTAAAATTTAATTAAATTATTAAAAAAAATATTTCAAATAAATAAACCGCCTTTAGTTTGGTAAAAAAGTACTAGCAAAGTACTTAATTCGGTGAAACCAAGTAATTTACTAAAAAGAGCTTGCTACACAAAAAATAAATTGCTTTGCCAGTACTTTTGTTTTGGTACGGTTGGCAATTTCTGGCTGGGTACCTTCACATTGTAAACAAATGTAGCAATATAAAAACGTGATCATATTAAAAATTTCGTTAAGATGGTGTAAAATGAATACAACATCGAAAAAAGAATAATAATAATTTTAAATACAAGTCTTTTAGTTTTGGTCAAAAAAATATTGAAAAATTTGGAATTTTGTCGAATTTTTCGATATTTTCGAATATGTACGCGATTTTAATATTATCGGTCTAGACGCTCAGAAGTTATGAGCAAAATCGTGACATTAACATTGGGTTAGAGATGGGCGCTGGTCACGTGATTTGCGTGATTCACGTGAATCACGCGTGAGTGATTTTCATTTCAATAACGTGATTGTGAGTGAGTGTGAGTTTAAAAAAAAATCTGATTGAGTGAGTCATTTATTTTTTGCGTGAGTTTGCGTGATTAGATTTTTAGATTAGCCCAATTTTTTTATTTTTTGTAAAAAAATTTTTTTTGGAGTTTTTTTTGGTAAGAAAATTTTATTGCGTGAGTAGATTTTGCGTGACTCACGCGTGAGCGTGATTGAATTTGACGTGAGTAAGATTTTTATTACTCACGTGAATAGTGAGTGAGCGTGAATAAAAAAAAATGCGTGAGTGATTCGATTATTTTTGCGTGAGTGAGTGTGAGTCAAAATCCACTCACTCACGCACCCATCTCTACACTAGGTATTTCGAAAATTCACGTGTTCAAAAATACACAAAACATGGTTTTAATTAGAGATGTTCGCGTGAGTGATTTTTGACCCACACTCACTCACGCTCACGACAGGAATTTTTGAATCACGCACACTCACTCACGAGCAAATTTTTTCTACTCACAATCACGTGAGTAAATTCAATACAACTCACACTCACGTGCACTCACTCAAGCTTCACTCACACTCACGTTGACTCACACTCACGAAACTCTTATTCATACAAAAAAATTTAAAAACTAAAATTTTAAAAATCTTTTAAAATTTTCAACAAACTTTAAAGTCCAGCGTAACTTTAAAAATCGACTCACGCACACTCACGCAAAAATCTTACTCACGCACACTCCCTCACGCAATTATTTTCTCCACTCACACTCACGTGAGTAAAATTGAATTTAGTCACACTCAAGCGTGGTCACGCGTAAATCACGTTCTAATCTGCTCATGTGCCCATCTCTACTTTTAATGACAAGGGTACACCACAACAATGTTTGCCAAAGTTTTTTTTTTGAGAAGTTGAATTATAATTTTACATTAAAACAATCCAACCCTATTCTTTATACACATTAAAATAAAACAGTTATGTTAAACAAGATAAGTGTGTGTGTTAGTTTTATTAAATTTTCTCTTTGTAGGCTACAAAAACAATATTTGTAGGCTACCAAAAATAATTTGTAGGCTACAGGTAGGCTACCAAAAATAATTTGTAGGCTACTTGTAGGCTACACAATTCTAATGTTTTTGTTTATTTGCTACTTATTCATTTTTAAAAACAATCGTAAGCTCTCGCTACAAAAACAGAAATGTGCAAGTATTAGTAGTTATAGCAATTGAACACCCAGAAAAGTTTTACAGTAACTTTTTTACAGTTATTCAAAAAGTTTTTAGTTAAAGTTATTTTAAACGTTTTATCGTTTGTTTTTCAAAGAAAATTAAATATTGAATGATTTATACAGTTGTTAAAACAATAAACTACAAAAGTTACGGAAAAATATTTTTATCAGTTAAATTATTTGTGACTGATTATTCCGTATAATTTTACAGAAGAACGGTTTTTGTAGTTTGTTATTCAAAAAATTTAATTTTTACTCCACAAAATGAAAAATTGTAAACAGTTAAAATAACTGAAATATCGTTTGTTTTTACGGAAAGTCTAGTCATTTATTAACGTTTAAAAATAACTGAAAAAGTCTGTTGTTTCAAATGAAATATAAGTAGTCCGTTTTTTAAAAGGAAAAACGATTGTTTTAAACGTTTTTTCAGTTGAATTTACTTACAAAATATTTTTAGTGAATGATTTACATATTGTTTGTTTTTATGACTACACTCAAAAGAAAACCTCTGTCAAAAAATCTGTAAAATGACTTTTAATTTAGAATAACAAATTTTTAGCAGATTTTCTGCTGAAATGGATATTTTAGCAGAATTCTCTGCTATTCAATTTCTGAAAACAACAGAACTTTTGCAGAACTTGTGCTGATTCTGTCTGCTAAGATTTACAAAGTTTTTGTGCAGATTTTCAGCAGATTATTTTGCTAATTTAACAGATATTTTTTGTTATCTTTTTTACGTATTTTTTTAAATGTCGGTCTCGCAAAAATAAAAATGAAATGTCACTATCTGAAAAATAAAGTAGACGAATAAAATTGCTCCCGCTTAAATGCATCATTAATATGTCAGCTTTAATAATATATAGTTCAAAAGAACACAAAGAAACAATTCATACTAAGATATTTTTTTCAGCTTGCCAGTTTGTTGCTGCTTTTCAAGAATAGAAGTTCTTCAGTTCATGCACGCAAACCGTACAATACAAAATTCAAAACCACCCTTGGAATGTGTTGTTACTTTTTTTTCATTTGTTTAATGTGTGTGTATTTTTTTATTTGTTTTGTTATTTTGTTTTCTAATTAAAAGTGTGTATGTTGTGTTATGCTTTCTATTCTCTCATGTGTGCCGTTTTCGACATCCCGTTATTTTTTCTTTTTCGTTCCGAAATTAGCAAATTTGTCTGCTGAAATCAGCAGTTTTTTTTGCTGAAATTAGCAGATTTTTCTGCTGAAATCAGCAGATTTTTCTGCTGATTTAACCCAGGTTATCACTACAGAAATTTAGCAAACCGCGTCTGCTAAAATCAGCAGATTTCTCATATGGCTCAAAATGGGTGTATTTTCAGCAGATTTTTCTGCTGATTGGACAGAGAATTTATTTTGAGTGTACACATATCGTCAATTTTGGTTGTTTAAGCTACTTTCTTCGTAGTAATTTAAACGCTGAGTCAAAGTTCACAAAAATTGTGTGTGTTTTTTTTTTATTTTTTAGAAGTTTTTTACTTGAAATTTTTGGTATGCGTCTGGGATCTGACCACACGGCTTCGATTAATCTTTCAATGCTGTTTCTGATTTTGTTTTCCAAATTTTTCCATTACTAAAGGTTTTTAAAAGAACTGAGGTCAAAGTTCACGTTAATAATTTTATTTTTTTTATATTGGGGGGTCGCGAAAAATTTTAAATATTGAAAAGGGGTCGCAAAGCAAAAGTTAGTGAGAAGCTCTGTTCTAGGATGTCATTAACCCGTTTCATGGTAAGGCCAAAAATATGCATTATATTTGGCGTGGTTCTCAAAACTCATATTTTGATTTTTTTAAAATTTTCTTAAACAAAATTAAGAAAAATGCTGAAAAAACCACAGAATCTAATAAAATATATGTTAGCATATAAAAAAAATTTTTTTTGGGGGATATCCCTCGGATAGTTTGGCGGGGGCATCGATTTAAACTCAGCGGATTTCGAGGAAAATGCCTTTTTTGCCCACAATTTACTCAATATGGAAAAATTTGGTAAATATTTTAAAATTTCACAAAGTAAGGGCCATAAATTATTAAAAACAATGTTAGACTTTAACCCTAAACGTTTTAGGAAAATGGAATAATATTAACCCTGGTTTTATTCGGGTCAAAAGTCAAATTTTGGGATATTTAGAGTTTTTTTTATAAAAAGGCACATAAATATGAAATGTTTATTGCGATTTTTTTATCAAACTGGGTATAATTATTGTACGAGTTCAGAAAAATTATTATTTTTTTTTTTTAAATTAACCCATAAATGAACATGGGGCAAAACGGCCCTGCACGTTAAAATTTCTTAATAGAGCTTTTCATTTTTTTTGATTTCTATAAAACTTGTTGTAATTATTGTGCAAGGTCAGAAAAATAGTTATTTGAGTTTTTTAATTAACCCATAAATGATCATGGGGTCAAAATGGCCCATCACATTAAAAATTCTTAATATATTTTTTTTCGATTTCTATACAACTTGGTGCTAGGTCAGATAATTTTTTTTTTTAATTAACCTATAAATGAACAACGGGTTAAAATGACCCAGCATGTAAAAAAAATCTTTGCGTAAAATATTTTTTTTCGACTTTTCATTTATGGGTTAATTAAAAAAATCAAATAATTATTTTTCTGACCTCGCACAATAATTATAACAAGTTTATTAGAAATCGAAAAAAAATAAAAAACTATTTTAAGAAATTTTAACATGCTGGGCCATTTTAAGCCCATGTTCATTTATGGGTTAATTAAAAAAAAATTTAATAATAATTTTTCTGAACTCGTACAATAATTATACCAAGTTTGATAAAAAATCGCAATAAATATTTCATATGTAGGTGCCTTTTTATAAAAAAACTCTAAATATCTCAAAATTTGACCTTTCACCCGAATAAAACCATTTTTTTTTTCTAAAACGTTTAGGGTTAAAGTCTTACATTGTTTTTAATAATTTATGGACCTTACTTTGTGAAATTTTTAAATATTTACCAAATTTTTTTCATATTGAGTAAATTGTGGGCAAAAAAGGCATTTTCCTCGAAATCCTCTGAGTTTAAATCGATGGCCCGCCAAACTATCCGAGGGATATCCCCCAAAAAAAAATTTTTTATATGCTAACATATATTTTATAAGATTCTGTGGTTTTTTCAGCATTTTTCTTAATTTTGTTTAAGAAAATTTTAAAAAAAATCAAAATATCAGTTTTGAGAATCACGCCAAATATAATGCATACTAGCTGTCCCGGTCCGCGTTGCTGGCCCAAATATAAGATCAGTTTTATATATAGTCTCGCTTCAAATATTTAGCCCTGCAAAAAATGTAATGAATTTCTTGGCTTAGAAAAATTTGTGGGCGTGGTTTTAAAGATCCAATTAATCATCTTCAAATTATTTTTTAGAAACTAAAAAAAAATACTATGTGTTCGACTTTGCGAACTGTACAAATTTAGAACTTCTTTAGTATCATTACGAAGAACACAAAAATAAATTACCCATATTCTTCGTTCTTATCGTGAGCTACTGTCTTGAGTTCAAGCAAACCTTTATAGTTTTCCCGAATTTTCAATTTTTTCGGGACACTTTTCTCATTTATATTTCCTTAATAACCTAATTAGAACTATAATTAGCATAAAAAATCGGTCCAGTCATTAGTTAGTAGTCGACATATTTAGACAAAAGTGGGCGTTAAAATTTGTGTGGTAAATTAAACTTGTAAATATGTTAACAATAGCCAAGGGTTTAAAATCATTTGTACCAAGTTGAAGCGGAATCTATTAAGAAATATTTTTTTAATAGATCGAATTAGAGTAAAAATAAATTTTAGATATATCGAAAAAAAGTGGGCGAGGACAATTTTTCTTTCCAAACAATTATATGGACTATTACGAACATTTACAAAAAAATTAGGCAAATCGGTCCAGGTGTTCTCAAGTGTTGCAAATTTTAAGGATGTTGAAAAATGTGGATTTTGAAGTGGGGGAGGACAAAAATTATTTCCGTAAAATCCTCACTTGGACTATAATGATCATTAAAGAAAAAATTTACCAAATCAGACCAGTTGTCCTCCGATTTAAGATGTATGGAAAAAAGTGGGAGGGGGCAATTTTTCTTTCTGTAAAAACCTTAGCGGTACTATCACGAACGTCAACAAATACTACTAATAGCCAAATCGGCCCTGCCGTTTTTCTATTTCAGATATATCGAAATAAAAGTGGGCGTGAAAAAATTGTATTTCCGTTTAAACCTTAGTTGGACTATGACGACCATTAAAAAAAAAAGTTTAGTCAAATCGATTCAGCCGTTCTCCGATTTTAGATATATCGAAAAAAGGAGGAGTAAAAATGGTCGTGATTAATTTGTTTTCCGAAAAAACCTAAGACGAACATTTAAAAAAAATATGTTAGACGAACATTTAGAAAAAATATTATCCAAATCGGTCAGTTCTCAAATAATGTATTACTATCGAAATACATTTGATTTTTATTTATATTTTATTATTCTATATTTTATTTTTCTATAGAGCAAATATTATATATATCGAAAAAAAGAGTGGGTGGACAACTTTTCTTACTGTAAAACCCTTATAAAAGTGGGTGTAGAAATGGAAAATTGTTCTTTCCGAAAAACCTTAGATCGACTATGACGATAACTAAAAACAAAATTAGACAAATTAATCCAGCCATTCCATAATTTAAAATATTTATATCGGGAAAAGTAGGCGTGGACAATATATAGCTCTTTCGATACGTAGAACAAAGTGGGAGTGGAAAATTTTCCTATCCGTAAAAACCTTAGCTGAATTATGAATAACTTTTCAAATAAAAATTTGCCAAAGTGGGCGTGGTCAATTTATTTTTTCGTAAAAACCAAAGTTGTAATATATTAAAAATTCATTAAAAAAAATTAGTAAAATCGGTCCAGACATTCTCAGGTTTTAGATAAATTGAAAAAGTGGACGTAAAAGTTGGCGTGGTCGATTTTTCTTTCAGTAAAAACTTAAATTGGATTACTACGAACATTTAAATAAAAAATTACCTAAATCGGTGCAGCCGTTTCCCGATTTTATATAAATTTAAAAAAGTGGGCGTAAAAGTGGGCGTGGTAAATTTTTTTTTACGTAAAAACCTAAGTTGGACTATGACGAACATTTCAATAAAAAAATTGTCCAAATCGGTCCAGCCGTTCTCAACTGATGCTGTTACCAACGAACGACAATTGATTTTTATTTATATAGATTTTTGGCCTTACCATGAAACGGGTTAATGACATCCTAGAAAGACAGGACTTCATATCTGAGTATTTATGATAGAATAGAATATAAATATCGTTTTCCATTGGTTTATTTTAATAAAATTAGAAAATTGGGGCTGATTTTCGTGATTTAGGGGTCATTTTGTAAAAATTTGGTCATTTTGACCCCGAAAGGGATAATTTTTGAAAACCCAAAAATTTTTGATATATCTTCTTATACTGAAAACAACTCGTGTACCACTTTTTAACAATATATTCAAAAAACAACACCATTCATTCAATGTTTTTCATCAAAATATGGCTATTTTCGTGTGTTTGACCTTTGACCTCGATGCGCCTCGTGTTAACGTTGTCCGATTTGGCTGAAATTTTTAGCATAGCATTTTTAGGCCAAATGTAAAAAAAATTAGGATTGCACTCCTTGAAATTTGAAGTTTTGCAAAATAGCTGCCACCCTATAATGTACCCAGGCAGAAAAATACATACGGGCCAGATCTGGCAAAGTACCTAATAAGGTGGTATTAATACTGGCAAAGTACCTTTTCTTTGGGTTTTTAGTACTTGCTAAGATGCTAAATGATAACACCATTTAGTAGTGGCAAAGTACTACTTTTAAAAGCGCTTTCCCTGTACTTTGAAAAGTATTATCCGAGATTTTTTTAACAAGCTTTTTTAATTAAAATAATCCATTACAAAATTAAAAATGTATGAATAAAATTATTTTTTTTATTTAATAACACTGCGGAACACTAAAAAATAAACAAGAGTTACGACCATCATTTCTATATATTTCGGACATGCTCATTCGAATGGCGTACTCCGTTTTTCGATGTATGGTACAGTTTTCTTGCAAAATGTCGTTAAAGATTTGCTGATTTCGAGCCAGCTTTTTAACAAAAAAATTTGCAAAGTTAATGATTTATAAATTTTATGGCATGGAAAACAAAGATATGACTTGTAGCAATATTTCTTATGCCAATTTGGTTTAAAGCTTTTCATCTTAAGCCCTTAAATTCGCGAATTTATTGATTTTTTGAGGTTTTCGCGAAATTAACCGCCAAGTTGGTCTTTGATTACGAACTTGCTTTTAGTGAATCAAAAAGGCATCCCTAACAATACGAATAGTGGACAAAAAACAGCTATGTTATATGGACCATCATGATGAAAATCGCGAAAAACCGTTTTTTTGTATATGCCAGCATCACTTTACGAGATGATTTAAGACTCCACCTTTTAGTATATAATGTGGGATTCTTAAACAATTAACTGACCAAAAATTTGGCCAAAAAAGTTTTCATTTGCAAAAGTTATCTTAACAAAAACTATTATTTCAGTGTTAACCCTACAATAATTATAGTTTTTGTTAAGACAACATTATATACTAAAAGGTGGAGTCTTAAATCATCTCGTAAAGTGATGCTGGCATATACAAAAAAACGGTTTTTCGCGATTTTCATCATGATGGTCCATATAACATAGCTGTTTTTTGTCCACTATTCGTATTGTTAGGGATGCCTTTTTGATTCACTAAAAGCAAGTTCTTAATCAAAGACCAACTTGGCGGTTAATTTCGCGAAAACCTCAAAAAATCAATAAATTCGCGAATTTAAGGGCTTAAGATGAAAAGCTTTAAACCAAATTGGCATAAGAAATATTGCTACAAGTCATATCTTTATTTTCCATGCCATACAATTTAAAAATCATTAACTTTGCAAATTTTTTTGTTGAAAAACTGGCTCGAAATCAGCAAATCTTTAACGACATTTTGCAAGAAAACTGTACCATACATCGAAAAACGGAGTACGCCATTCGATTCAGCATGTCCGAAATATATAGAAATGATGGTCGTACCTCTTGTTTTCTAAAATAGTGGTCACTTTTGTCACGCAGTGTAATTTGTCTTTTTTTAATTTTTTCATTTTAAATAAATTATATATTAACACAGCATGACAAAAGTGACCACTATTTTAGAAAATAAGAGGTATGACCAACAATTCCATTTATTTGAGACATGCTGAGTCCAATGGCGTACTCCGTTTTTTGATTTATGGTAGTTTTCTTGCAATATGTTGTTAAAAATTATCTTATTTCCAGAGTGTTTTTTAACAAAAAAAATTGTAAAATTTGGTTTAAAGCTCTTCATCTTAAGCCCTTAAATTCGCGAATTTCTTCATTTTTCAAGGTTCTCGCGAAATTAACCTCTAAATTGGTCTTTGATATATAACTTGCTTTTAGTGAATCATAAAGGCATCCCTAACACTACGAATAGTGAACAAAAAACATCTATATGATATGGACCATCATGTTAAAAATCGCAATTTTTTTAATATAGCAGAATCATTTTAATAATGAGGGTCCATTTTTAAGTATATAATGGGGGAACCTTAAGCAATTAACTGACCAAAAATTTGTCCAAAAAAGTTTTCATTTGCAAAAGTTATCTTAACAAAAACTACAAAAACTACGACTAAACGTAGTAAAACTGCATTTACAGTTTTTCATTTCGTGATCCTGTTTCCTTTTATAAGGACTTCCAAGTTGAAGAGGATTACATTTTTATAAAATATTTTTTAAATATATGTTCGTTGTACATTTCCTGGGATGCCACTAGTGATAGCAAATAAAAGAGTAGGATCTCCGCGAATTTTCCCATTTTTATATATTTAGATATCAGGAAAAATTGCGGTCATGTCCCTTCATATTTTTTCCTAAAATATCATTTAAAATTTTTAACAAAATATTTTAATAATATTTGAAGGGACATATTTTTTACATCCTTTTGCTGATATGAACAAATAAAAAAATCGAAAAATTAGGTAAGATTCTCCTATTTCATTTGCCATCAAAAGTGACACTATAAGACAAGTACAAATATTTAAAAATATTTAAAAAAAGGTTATCTTTTAAAACTTTGAAGTACTTTCAAAAGGAAACATGATCACGAAATGAAACTTTAAATGCAGTTTTACTCCATTTGCTACATTTAGACGTATATCATTCGGTTCATGTTTAATATTGGCTGCCGGACGGTGTAATTTTTGTAGGCAAACACTGAAATAATAGTTTTTGATAATATTTGGTCAGTTAATTGTTTAAATTAACCACATTATATAATATACTAAAAGACGGACCCTTGAATTATCTCGTAAAATGATGCTGGCATATAAAATTTTTTTCTCGCGATTTTCAACATGATGGTAAAAGCAAAGTTTTATGGGCTAATCCCGCAAAAACATCAAAAACAAGTAAGAAAGCTATATTCGGCTGTGCCAAATCTTTAAATACCCTCCACAATGTTAACCAATGCACAAGACGCAGAAGACCTTTCTTGGTCAAAATTGATTTTATAGAAAACCATAAACACTTACAAACAACAGAAAACATCTTGTTTTTGTATACAGTTATTTACCGTTCAAAAACAAATTTAGATAAAAATAAAAAAAACGTATTTTTTAAAATTCTTTCAATTATTTCTTGAGTTTAAATATAAAAAATTTCTTATAATAGGTATATTCGATTACCTAAATTTCTTACTATTTTTTACTACAACTGGAAAGTCTTGTTTACTTTTTGTATTGAAAAATTCCAGCTGTAGTAAAATGAGTTAAAATTAGTAGATTGTAGTAAGGTAATCGAATTGACCTAATACTCTACATGGAAAACAAAAAAATTATAACAATTTTTAACACAAAACCTATTTCAAACCAGAAATTTTTCCAGTTTTGTAATTTTGGCCAAGAAAAGCGATGACCGACACCATAGTGCAATGTAAATATTTAAAAAACAAAAAAAAATATTTTATAAGTATGTATGAAAATTATATAAAAGCAACCACGTGTATGACACATACTACGTATTTTTACTTCTATTGATACAAATAACTACTAACAAGCCAAATAAGCATCAACAACTACAAAATGGCGCGCAGCCACGTCATATCATGGAGGTTTATATTGAAACTCACCTCAATTGCTTATAGCTTCTTAACCCCTTGACCGATTTTGCCATAATTGGTACCAAAATAACTACACCCAAAAAATTTCCCAGTTACTGGCTACTAATTTTTCAACTAAGTCCCAGTCAAAATACACCTAACTGAGCCCCAGTTGTTTGATTCAGTTATTTATAACTAACTTTCTATCGAATTTTAAATTCAACTGGACCAGGCGCGGATCCAGGAATTTCATTTGGGGGGGAGATTTTTTTTTACCAAAAAAATCGGAAAGCTAAAAAGTTAGTTTGTGTAAAGGGGTGGGGGGGGGGGGGGGTGGTATTGTGTTTATATTTGTAATTTTGCGTAACAAATTAACAACCAAAAAAAACATTTTTTTGAAGCATGTGGATTTGGGGGGAACTTTTTTTACTCAAGCAATTTTTCACAAGGGGACCCTATCAGACCTATTTACTTCCAAAATTGGACCATTTATAGTCTTACAAACGTGCCTATTCACAGTTATGACTGACTATAACTGTCATAAGCCAATATGTTGATGATTAAACAGTCATAACATCAAATATTTTTCTATACAAACCAACAAAAAAATTAAAAACATTTAAATTTCATTTGCAAATTTATTATGACTTTTTAGTCATAAAAATTGGCTTATGACAGTCAAAGCTAGTCACAACTGTAAATAGACACGTTAAATTTTATATAAAAATTCTTAATTTTTGAAAACATTTTTTATACTAAAATTCTAATATTCCGAAAAAAAATTAATAAAGTTAGATTTTTAGATTAGATTTTTATGCATGTATCATTCACAAAATTTCTCAGATGTTGAAACAATTTTACTACTGAAAAACTTTTAGATTCTAAATTATTTTCCATATAAAAAATAACCCTTTCAGAAAAATGTTCAGATTCTGAAACCTTGCTTATAGAAAATGTCTCAGATTTTTAAAATTTTCTATAGAAATATCTGAGATTTTGAGACATTCTTTCTATAAAAAAAAATTCTAAATTCTGATATATTTTTCTTATAAAAAACCTCTGAAATAATTCTCACATTTCAAAGTTATTCTCAGATTCTAAGAACTTTTTCGTATACGAAAATTATCAGATCCTGAAACATAATTCGTAAAAGAAAATTATCAGATACTAAAAAATTATATGTTTTTAAAACATTTTATTAAGAAATTTTAAAACAATTCTCTAAAAAAACGAAAAATGTTACGGTTTTAATGCCATCTAGATTCTGAAACATCTTCATATAGAAAAAACTTTATTATTTGACACATTTCAAAAGAAAAATTTACATATTCAGAACCAAATTTCCTATAGAAATATTCTCAGAACCTTCCAACAGACAAATTTTCAGATTTTGAGAGACTTTTCATACAAAAAATCTTAAGTTTTAATATAGTTTCCTATCGAAAAGTTCTAAAAAGTCCAATAAAAAATCATAGATTTTGATATGCCTTTCCAATAGACAAATTCGCAGACGCTAAAAGATTTTTCAAACAGAGAAATTCTCATATTCTTAAAAATTTTTCCATAAAAAAATCTAAGATTCAGAAATATGTATATTTCTCCACAGAAAAACTCAGATTCAGACGTTTTTTTTTAGAAATATTATTCGATTCTGAGAAATTTTTTGCAGAAAAAATCTTGGTATATTCTGAAACATATTTTCAAAGGAAAAATTCTCAGTTGCTGTGGGATTTATTCTATACACTCAAAAAATTATGTCAGTAAAATCAACTGAAAATGTCAGTTAAAATAACTACTTTGTAAGTTGTTTTGGGGTCAACTAATTTTTCAGTTAAATCAACTAACAATGTTAGTTATTTTAACTGACAAAAAACAACTAACTTGTGTAGTAAAAACTACTTACATTTGTAGTCAAAACAACTAAAATGTAGTAAAAATAAAATAATCAATATATAATTTTTTTTTCAAAACATTTTTCAAAAAAAAAAATTAAAACCAAATTTTTTCCAAGTTTTTTTTTTAAAAAAAAGTTGTGAAAAATAAAAAAAAACGATTTTTTTTTTTGGAAAAAAATTTTGAAAATTTTTCAGAGATAAAAAAATAAAATTAACTACTTTAATAACTGTTACTACATCACAGTACTTTTTTGCTAGTTGTTCAAAAAAACGACTTAAAATAACTAACAGAAATAGTTGTAATACTGTAAAATATACAAATAACTTACATGTAGTAACTTACATAATTTTCTGAGTGTAGAAAAGTTTTAAGACACTTTTCCTAAAATGTAAGATAATTTTTCAATAAAAAGTTCTTACGTTTAGAGTCAAATAAAAATCAAAACAAAAAATAAAGTCTGGAATTTCACAACATTTTTCTATAAAAATATTTGAAAAATGAATAGAAAAGCCAAAATAACTTGAAATTGTTTTTAAAGGCTTGATTATAATCAAATAAATGAATTCACACAATTTTATCTCATTTTACTTATAAATATTTTTAAATCATAGAGATTGAAAATTCAAAATCGATCGATTTGAAATCGAACGATTTTCATCACATGGGAGAATACTTTTTTTAAAGAATGTTAAGGAAAGTTATTCGGTTAGAAAATGTCTACGACTCTATTGCCGTTTAAGTTTTTCACAATTAATTTCTTTAATTCTGAATCATTTTAAGGATGTAAAAAAAATTTACGTCAGTACAAATAGCCTCTATTTGTTTACATCCTGGTCATTTTCCTTCTATCTTTGTTCCTCTCCCTTTTTCCTTTTCCTTTTCCTTTCTTTTCTTTCCTTTCTTTTTTTTTTTTTTCCTTTCCTTTCCTTTCCTTTTTTTTTTGAAATCATTTAGGGGGGGGGGAGAAATCCCATTCTCCCCCCCCCCCCTGGATCCGCGCCTGAACTGGACTGGCAGTTACTGGCAACAAATTAATAGTGAAAAGCGAGACTATTTTGAAAAATAGTAGGAAATAACTGGTAAAAATTGCTAATGGAAACTTTTTTTTTATAATTATTTGAAGTAAAAGATATTTTTTACAATTTAGCACTAATAACACTGTGCTACAGTGAAAAAATACTTCTAATGTGACATGGTATAGGTTGTTGGTTTTGTCGAGTAGATTACAAAAATGCCCATTTAACTTGCCAGACACCCTCAAATTTTAGAGTTATTGTTAAAAAACTTTTTTTAGGACTTTGCTCACTAAACCTTGTGTAATTCAGAAAATTTTCAACCGATTTTAAATTCTTTAACTGTTTTGGATAGAAGAAGAATAGGGCTTTCCATGTGTGTGAATTGGTCTACACATATAAGAAAGATATCTATTGATTTTTTCTATAATATCTAATTTTTTTGTTATTTTTTGAAAATTTTTCGAGTTTATCGATTTTTTTCTGCTATAGTTCGTTTAACAACCTTTATATTTATGAACATATTTTTAAAGAAAACTTAGTTCTGAATTCGATGAGCTTTATCCTGTAAAAATCAGATAAGAATTGACAGAGTTGTGATAATTTTTCTAAAAAAGAAAATTAAGATTTTCCAGGAAATCGCCGTTCAGACAACCCAGGCAAAAAAAAATAAATTTATCATAAGAGGTCATGTACAATATTTTTAAAGGTTTTTGTCGCGCTGAATCCGAATCTGGCCTTTAAATTGCTCTACCGCATCAGGTTTTTAAGATATTAAACATAAATTGATATAACAAAACAAACCAATGCGGATTGGTTTGACAACACTTTTTCACGGAAATCAGCTGTATGTGTTTATGAATCCAATCCAATTCCAATCAAAGAAAAAATGAGAAAATTTCCGTTCGAAAACGAAAATGTGCGTTCATGAATTCCATTCAGTTGGTTTGACAGTTGGAAAATTTTCGTTAACGTTTTGCTTCGGGGATTTGTAAGAAAAGTTGGAAATAATTAATTAAAAAAATTTAAAAACAAAAGTTAAATGAAAAAATGTGAGTAACATGTTTTTTTTTTTGTTTTAGAATTTTTTTAAAAATATTTTTTTAATTTTTTATTTTATAAGGGGAAGGCACAAAATTAATTAGCAAAATGCAGTTAGTTCTTCATGAGTTTGTGGAAATAAATCCCGATATAGCGTATGGATTTGTGTTTTAAGCGTCTAAAATATAAACTGAAAACTGTAAAAATATTTTTGGAAAAAAAATGTTCATACATTCCACATTTGTTTCAGTTTTTATACCCTCCAACCACAGTATGTGAAAATGAAAATTTACGAATTTTTTGTTGTTCCAGATTTCACTTCCGTGAAAGTAAAACGAATGCACTTTTTTCTCTATGGCCGCTGTTCCAAAAAAAGTAATTCACATAAAAAATATGAAAATGAAAATTTCCGAATTTTTTTGGTGTTCTAGATTTCACATCCGAATTTCTTTTTCATTTGTTTCACATAAATAAAATTTGGTGAAAGTAAAACGAATGCACTTTTTTTCTTATAATTTTTTAAATTTTAATTATTCGATTTCAACTTTAAATGAAAACGTGATCAATAAAAAACTAAACTTGATTTCATGTCATTCGGAAATTTTCATGTGAAATGAAAAGTTGTGAAAGACAGAACAGAGGCCTATAATTTTAAAATTTCAGTTATTCGATTTTAACTTTGAATGAAAACGTAAGCAACAGAACACCAAATTGGATTTCATGTGATTCGGAAAATGTGAATTGAAAAGTTGTAATAGACAGAACAAGGCTTGTGTTAAGTGTGTACGATATTTATTTATTTTATTTATTTATTTTGCAATTTAAAAGCCCTTAGGGCCAAATAAACTAAATTACAAAGACTACTCAATTGATAATGCACAACAAAATAAAAAAAAATAAATTTTATATACTTACCCAGTCAGAAATTGCCAACCGTACCAAAAATTTTGTGTTGGCACAATATCGGGCTAGCCAAAAATACAACATTGTATAATGTAAAACAGTTTTACTAAAAATGTTGTGTTGGCACAACTTTGTGTTTACATAAAACACTACACTATAGATTATAATTTAAAAGTTTAACAGTTTTATTTTTTTAAAAAGTTTTCGATTTAGATCTTTAATCTAATTGTAAGTGAACACTTAAGTAGTTGCTTTTTCAACCAATTTGCACAAAATGGTAACTAAAAAGCCCGACATCGAGATTTTCAATACATCCCTAAGCAAAAGTTAAATCCAATGTCGTAAATTTGTAAAATCAATGTTAACCCAACGTTAAAACAAAAGTCGAGCGATCGTTGGCCACTGTTATCATTTCAACCTCGGAATGACGTCGTAGACTTAGAAACGGGTATGATTCGCCAACGTTGGTACCGTCGCCGCCAACTTCATTCCAACGTTGGCCCGTTTGTATTTTTCTGACTGGGTATATACTAATTATTACAATAATAAATAAATTACAAATATAAAATTTTTCATTAACTTTTTCAAAGGGTTTTCTACAAAAAATTTGATAACTTCCAAACAATAATTTTGAATTTTCAAGTTTCTTGCAGAAAACCTTTGATAAAATTCTTTAAAAAAGTATCATACACACTTAAGCTTATTAACGAAAAAAAATCTTTAGTCGGACAAGTATTTCGATTTCGAAATTGGTCGCAAAAAATAGTAAGAGACCAGTTGGGCAGCAAATTACCGAAGTTTTAAAAATAGTTCATAAAAAAAGAACAAATAAGTTAAATCTTTATACAAATTATGACCCAAATATATTGATTAATAGCAGAATTTGCAAAATATGAAATTTCACCAAAATACGCACAAATGTGCAATAACGAATCGATGCCTTTTAAAAAGCAAATTCTTTGGTGTGCAAAGATATTTATCCTGAGTCAATGAAATATGTAGAAGAAACTGGTATTTTTTCATACAAAAGTAATGTCAGATCCTTAGTATGGGTTATGCTTTTGTATAAAACTCCTTACCGCAATGGATCAATAACTAAAAAAATTTAATTCAAAAGAAATGCTTGACAGTTTGTCATTTGCCATATTATAACAACTCTGACTTTGACTTTCTAACAGAGTTGATACAAAATACGACTCTGTATTAGCAAAAACAGAGTCGTATTTTGTAAATACATTTATTTACAACAAAAAAATGTGTCTCCGCTAAGTTCGAACGAAATAGATATTTTTTTTCGAACAAAGCACTTTCGTCACGGTTTCATGAACGCTTCGAAAATTGGAAACGGAACTAAATTTCGTTTCCAATCCAATTTCGTTGTGGATTCATGAACGGCCTGAATAAGATAGCGCAATTTCAAGGTCAAATTCGAATTCAGGGGGCCAAAAACCATTAAAATAATCAGGGTATTCACTTCAGAATTTTTTGACCCTTGCAACAGTGCAATATTGCAACATTTTTAAAAAAAAAAAAATTTAATAAAATTTTTATTTTTCTATTACCTTTTACACTCAAAAAAGTATGTCGGTAAAATCTACTACAAAAGACAGTTGTTTTGACTACATTTTGTCGTTGAAAAGGCGTCCACTACATAAACGGTAAAAACAACTGAACATGTTGTTGTTTTTAACTATTGATTTTCAACTACAAAATGTAGTAAAAACTACTACAAAACTGTTTAATACAGTTGTTTTTTCTACAATTGCCTGAAATTTTATTTAAAAAATTTCTTAAACGTTTAAATGATTGATATTTATTTATTTAAAAAGCAATACATTTCAGTTGGTTGTATAGAATTTCGACATGATGACAATTTTTTGATGTATTTATCTGGAATTATAGAAGAAAAAAATTATATTAATAAAATGTTAAACAAAATAAATTGATTGTATTTACCTTTGTTTTTTTAATAGTTCATTTCAAATTTTCACCGCTACTGATCAAAATTTGTCTGGAATAAAAAAAAACGAAATGCTTTGGTAAAATTGATTTATAAAAAAAAAGAATTAATTTGAAATGTTTCAAAAAAGTATGTACCTGCTCTGTTGTGTATACAAAGAAAAGAAAGATGGCGCGCTCATAAGAAAACAAAACACTGCACACATTTTATTTTGTTTTTTCCGATTGGTTTTTACGCACGCTTTTGTGAGCGCTATATTATACACACTTGTTATCTCATTTATCCACTTATTTTCTTTCGCTCAAGAATATTTTTCCAAAAACATATTTTTTGTTATAATTAAATTTAATAAATTGTAATTTATTTAGATATTATTTATTTGGTATAAAAATAATTCCTTCCGCATCCCGCACGACACATTCGTTTGCATTGGCGTAGGAACCCAACATTTCTGGGGGGGGCTAAGCCCCCCCTAGATTTTTTTTAATTTTTTTGGTATTTTTTTTTTATTAGAAATATCCAGACCTATTCCTAAAGCGTTCCCTTTAACATGCGTATAATTGTCCTAGAAACGAATGCCCCCCGAAAGCGGTTAAAAATTCATATTTTTTTTTTTTTTTAATTTTGATTCTGTAGATTTTTCGGAAATTCAGAACTCCTAGATATGTTTTGAGAATGAAAGATTTTTAATGTTTTTCCTATAGTAAACTCATTAGATTACTATGATTTTTTTCAAGAAAAAGTTCTAATGATTGCAAAAGTTGATGATTATTAGTCAAAATTCTCAGATTCTTTCTTTCAATAACTTTTGTCTATAAAAAACACCTTAGAATTTAGAAACTTTTTTAATTCAAAGAAGTTAAAATATTTTCCTGAAGGTAAAACCCTAAGATTCTGTAAAGTTTTTATTACTGACAAAAACATCAGATTCATATAAAAACTTTTTTCAATAATTCAGACTATTTTTCAATGGGAAAAACTATTAGATCTTATATAATAAGTAATCATTACGAGTCATTAAGACTCATTGAATAATCATAACGAGTCCTAAAGAATCATTACTAGGGATGAGATTTTCATGCACTAAAAAATCGAAAATATGCGCTTAAAATATGCGCTAAAAAATTCAAAATATGCACTAAAAAACATAGAAATATGCACTAAAAAAAAAATTTTGTGCAATAAAAATCTTGTTTTCATAGGAAAAACTTCTTGAAAAGCAAAAAGTAACGCCGGGTTTAAATAGTAACATTTAAAACTTTATATAAGCAAGATCTTTTAGAAATTAACACAATCTATACAAAAAAATTTAAAGAAAAAAAAATATTTTTCTTATTTCCAAAATAAATTTTTAAAATTTAAAATAGTTTTTTAAATAAATAAATTTCAATTTGTGTTTTTGCTTGTTCATGTCAAAATATGCAAAAATATGCACTTAAAAGTTAGAAATATGCACAAAATATGCATTTAAAACTAAAATATGCAAAAATATGCATTTTCACCAAAATATGCACAAATATGCAAAAACAAATCGATGCCATTTTAACACAAATTTCTTGATTCGGAAAGATAATTGGTCGATATCGCTTTTAGACTATCGAAAAAAAACATGCATTTGCATGGAAATCTCATCCCTAATCATTACATATTATTATTATTTAGTGTTGCAAAAATTAATGAAATCATTAAACTATTAAAAAAAAAACATTGTGAATGATTAAAATTCTGGGGGGGGCTAAAATTATTCTGGGGGGGGCTAAGCCCCCCCCAGACAGGGCTATCTACGCCTATGTTCGTTTGCAATAAAAATTTCTAGAAAAAAAACTAAAAACAACTACATAAATCAACTATTGCTACAGTGTAGTATATTTTTTGTAGTTATTTTTTGAAACTACTACAAAAAAAGTTGTTTGAGATTTTTTCATACAAAAACAACCGAAATTGTAGTTAAAAACAACAGCTACTACTTACTACACAAACGACCGTCATGTAGTAACTGCAATAATTTTCTGAGTGTATATGATGCGTAGTTGCAAAAAAAGATTTGCAATTTATTTTATTATAAATACAATTGTTTTTATTCACAAAGAAACAAGCAAAAAAAGTTGCAATCTGGACATTGCGCAATTTTGCAAGACTAAAATTTCTGACGTGAATTCCATTAATGATACGCGACCTCTCAGTATGTTCGTTTATTTTTTTATTTTTTTTTGTCTGGGTTGTCCGAAAGGCAATTTCATGCAAAATCTTAATTTTATTTTTTAGAAAAATTATCACAACTCTGTCAATTGTTACTTGATTTTTTCGGCATAAAGCTCATCGTATTCACAATTAAATTTTCTTTAAGAATGCGTTTATAAATATATATATTGTTGAACGAACTATAGCAGAAAAAAATCGATAAACTCAAAATTTTTTTAAAAAATAACAAAAAAATTAGATATTGTGGAAAAAATCAATACATATCTTTCTTAAATGTACACGCAAAAAAAAATATCTGTGTAAGATTGAGCAATCCTACTTGGTAAAACTTTTTTCATACCAAAAAAAATTTTTTACCAAATTTTTGCTAATATTATGCTTGTCGATGTTAAAGTAACATAATTCATTTTTTATGTAAAATAACCAAGTAGCTTGCTCAATAACGCAAATTACCTGCACAAAAATTTATCGAAAGAAAACAACAAAAAAACAAAACAAATGCAGACCGCCATTTTCATTTTGTATTTTTGTGTGCGTGCGTTGTTCGTCTATTTTTTGTGTTATAAAAACGTAAAAAGGAAATTGATATAGATTTAGATTTAGATTTATTTAGTTTTTTCATTATTAGAACAATAAGAATAAATTATTTTATAGTTCAACGGGTATTACATAAAGATTGACATAATTAATTAGTACAATAAATAATTAAAAAAAACAGTAAAATAGCAATAATAATAAAACAGTAATTAAAATATAAAATGATTGCAATAACAATATATTAAGTCAAGACAAAATAAAGTAAAGAAGCTATAGTTTATAATATAGTTTTTTTTTTTTTTTTTTTTTTTTTTATTTTTTAACATAATAGTTTATTTATCGAAACAAATATAAGTTTAAGTTTATGCATTTCTATTTGTATTTGTCAGATGATAAAAGAGTTCATTTTTAAACAAATTTTTTGATGAAATGAATTTAGTATCGTTGGGCAAATCATTCCAGAGTTTTATGGCGTTAATGAAAAAAAGTCTACTAGTGTTTAAAAAATTATGTCTGGGCACAATTAGAGTCATGTTTCTTGTTGATTGACCAAAGGTAATTTTCTCATAAAGGTAGGGTGGGGTTTTTTGGTATATAAGTCTATGTAAGAATAGCAAATTTCTCATGTCAAGGTAATTAACAATGTCACAGCCAAGAATCATAGTTCTCCACGTAGTCATACTACTAAAACGGCGCAGACCATAGACATAGCGAGTTGCGTTATTAAAAGAGACCTCCAATTTATGAAGGGAGTGTGAATCAAGTTTACTGTAGACCTCCGCAGAGTAGGTTATCAGTGGAAGAATCAGTTGGACAACAAGACGCCTTTTTAACTCAATCGGTGTAAAGTTTGACGACATTCGTAGATTACGTAATGTCAGGTAGACTTTACGAATCACATTATTAATATGGTCACCACAGGATAACGAGGAGTTTATATAAAAGCCTAAATATTTAGCTTTCTTAACATAGTTAAGAGAAGTATTCCCCAGGCTTATTGTAGGAAAATGTATAAAATCATATTCATACTTACTGATAGGCAAAACTAAAGATTTACAGGGATTTAGTGTCAGATTATTTACCTCAGCCCATCTGCTAATCGATCTTAAGTCCTCGTTTAGTCTATAGCACGTATCTTCTAAAAGACCAATCCGATTTGATATATACAGTTGAATGTCATCTGCGTATGCATGCATCTTAACATAATTACATACACTGAACACATCATTTACAAAAATACTAAATAAAAGAGGACCAAGTACAGAACCTTGCGGAACACCAGAAGTTACTTCTTTAAGATAAGACTCTCTTCCATCAACTATGACCTTCTGAAGACGCTCAGATAAGTAATCCCTAACAAGACCAACAGATGCTAGTTCAAACCCAAACAAATTTCTTAGTTTCCAACACAGTATCGAGTGATCCACCTTATCAAAGGCTTTTGAAAAATCCAATAAGCACATTAATGACAAGTTTCCCATGTCATACTCTGATCTAATGTCATCGAGCACCTTCAACGCTGCAGTTGAGCAGCTGTGACCCAATCGAAACCCTGATTGTAGCGGAGATAGTAAATTATTCTCACTAAGATAATCCGTTATTTGACGGGACATCAAACACTCAAATACTTTTGATAAAACAGAAAGAATACTAATCGGCCTAAAATCTTCAGGGACAGACGCATTAGTTATTTTGGCTATCGGTGTAATCCTCCCAACTTTCCATAGTTTCGGAAAGGTAGATGTAGTAATACAATGATTAAAAATATGGGTAAGAGGACCAATTAAATATGGCAATACTATTTTCAAAAATTTTATACAAACACCATCCTCACCTACAGCATTTGATCTAATGTTCATCACAGCCAAAGATACATCAACTTCAGAAACTGCACAAAACTGAAAGGTACTACGACAGACAGCCGAAGGCTGGAGGCTAGGTAAATCTGAGTTTGCCATCCCTTCTCCACAAAAAAATTCGATTAGCGCGTTAGGATCTAAACAGCAGTTAGATACTTGACGAGAATGAACACCTAAACTCCTAATATTCTTCCATAACTGCCCAGAAGTCAGGGACGTATTCAATTTCCGAGCAAAGTACGTTTTCTTGGCTTCTCGGGTTACTAGACTGGCACGATTTCTAGCTCTTGTATACAGGACCCGATTAAAAGTAGTACGCCGCTTTTTCCATACATTATAACACCTATTACGTTCCTGAATTGATTGCTTTACATGCGAAGTATACCATGGACATGAGCTGTTCCTAATTTGAAAGCTACGCACGGGAACATTCCGATTATAAACATCTTGCACTGAGGATAGAAAAACATTAAGTTTACCATCCACTGTAGGCTCATACCAACAATCAGATAAATTGAGATTGGAAATATCAAAAAACAGTGCAGAGTAGTCAATTGAATTATAATCTCGATAAGTTATTATCTGTGGAGTTTCATCTCTATTAAGGTTTACATTTACAGAGCAAAATAAAAGGTCATGATCAGATACAAATGACATTTGGTCAAATAAGAGAAGAGATCTCATATCTGACAATAAGAACAAATCTAGTAGACTAGGATTGTCGTTAGGGGAAAAGCGAGTCGGCATTTGGCAATTAACAAATGATAATCCCACAGAACACACCAAATCATGCAATTCACTGCTATAGGAATCATTCAATAATAAATTGACATTAAAATCACCACAAGTTACATAAAAATCATAATCTATTATGTAGCTGTCAAATTTAGTAAAGAATGGTTCAAGGCTAAAATACCTGCTGGGGTTATACACACAAGATACTAACATCCTAGTCACGTTGTCATATATTTCAACATTAATGAATTCAACATCAGAGTTTTCTGATTTGGAAACAAGTTTTGACCTGAGATTTGATTTACAATATACGGCAACACCACCACCCTTCCTATCCGCTCCCCTACTATTGTGATATAGATTATACCCATTTATCCTGTAATGACATATAGAAACATCCTTGTTGAACCAAGTCTCAGTGACACAAATCACATCAACTCTTGAGTTTTCAAAGGTGTTTCTAACATCATCAAGTTTCAAACCATTTAAGCTTCTTGCGTTAAAATGCACAACGTTCAGTCCGCATCTCTGTTTACACAATATATTTAGTAAAGTGGAGTTTCTTAAATTAACACCATTACTCCTGTTAAAGCCTGCCATGATAATAATGAAAAAAAATATAATAAAATAAAAAGAAATAATTAAATAAAATAAATATCATAAAAAAAAAAAAAAATGTTGTTGCTAGCTCGTTTCTATTTATTTTGATATTAACTCCTCCAGATCCTTTTCAGTGGCAACGTGAATGGCATCAGATTTGTTTTGGACTCTGACATAAACTTTTCCTCTTACTGAGAATACACTGCAGAGATTTGACTCGAGTTTATGTTTTAAAGCAATTTGAAGAATTTTTCTATTTTTAATGTCCAGACTTTCATATATACGGAAAGTAGTATCCCACTCAAAACCAGCTGAGCGCATGGATACTGTACTCTTGGTCCGTTTACGAAATTCAGAAAAAGCCTTTAGAGTGCGATTTCTATCAAAAGGTGTGTAAAATTTTACAATTACAGCTGTATCCCTATTTTTCTCAGATTTAGGTGGAACTCGAAATATGTCACGTATTTGAGGTGTCAAAAAGTCAATTGAGAAACAGACTTGATTAAAAATGCTTTTAAGATTTTCGCTTTCATTAAATTTAATTCCAAAAATTAGTGCGTCTGATGAAATATCCTTGACTGTATTATTTGTTTGTTTATCTACTTTTTTTATGTCATCTATTTCTTTTCTTAAAGCATTAATTTCAGCTGTTAATTTGTCAACAACATTCAAATCACTTTCAATAACGGCAATTCGATTTTCAATCTCATTTGCTCTCTCAGTTATAAGTTTGATCTCACACTCAATTTTATCTATGAGTTTAGTTTCCAGTAAAGTAATTTCATTAGACAAACGATTAAAAATTAATTCCGCATGTGTCTGCATTCTCTCCTCCATAGATCTCATTTCATTTAAGATTGACTTTAACGTTAAATTTCCATCATCCAGCTTTATTGTTTTTAATGCTGGAGTTGACAGAGTGTTGTTCTTTGTATTAGGAGATTGTTGTTTTCGTTTCGACATTTAATTTTCTTATTTCCCTCTGCCTTTATAATCTTGTAATATATAAAATAAAAATAAATTAATACATAAATAAAAATAAATAATTAGTTTTCTAAAAGATAAATAAATGTAAGATAAAAGAATGTTAAAGTTAATTTTGCTTTCATCACTTAAAACACCATTCAATAAGAAAAACCAATGGAGTCCCAGACGTATGTTTCGATGAATAACAAATGGAATGATAAAGTGAGTATACCCGCATTCCGAAGACACCAATAAGGTTTAATTGATTTTTAGTTAAAAATTAGTGTTTGGTAATAATTTTATATTTTTAAAGGGTACTGCTAAATAAATTTTTGAAGCTATGGAGAATCCTTCACTACAATAAAGAGCGTGGACACCAATCCTGCCTTTAGTTATAAAATTAAAACCTAAAAACCCAAAGCCAAGGGAGTCCATACCTGTTTTGATGAGTTACAAATGGAATGACAAAGTAAGTGTTCCTCCTTACCAAGAGACCAATGCGGTTAACCAATTTTTTAAATTAAAAATTTATGTTTTGTAATAATTTTCTATTTTTACAGGATGCTTTTAAATAAATTCGTGAAGCTATAGCGGATCCTTTACTTCAAGAAGAAGCGTAGGCAGCAGTCACTCGAGAAAATTGTACAAAAAGGGTCAGTTGGTCGGTGGTAAATTAAATCCTACACAACATTTATTATATTAATATGGATTTATTCTGTGAAAATTTTAAATTCAAAAAATATACAAATTTTTACAAAAATTTATTGAAAATTTGTTTTAGCATAAATGTGGTAATTTTTAGAATTTTTTTTAGTCAGCTTTTCAAATAATTTTGGTATATTTCACCATATTTCTTTTGGTATATTTTACCAAGTTTTTGCTTAAATAGCATTAGCATTTTCTTCAAAATTTTTTACATAAGTGTTTTGGCTAAATTACGAAAACTACTTCGTCGGTTGTAGTTTTAGCATATTTTTGGTAAAATTATGCCAGATTTTTGCTCACTCCGACACAAGTTTTTATTGCGTGTATAGACCAATTCAGACACCTAAAAAGCCCTATATTTCTTCTATCCAAAACAGTTAAAAAATTGAAAATTGGTGGAAAACTTTTTAATTTACATGTGGTTTAGTGAGAAAAGTCCCAAAAAAATGTTTTTTGACAATAACTTTAAAATTTGAGGGTGTCTGGCAAGTTTGATGGGCATTTTTGTGATCTTTTCGACGAGACCTACAACCTTAACTACCTCATTTCGAAAGTATATTCGATTTTGTGTTTTTTGTAGCACAGTGTAATTTAATGCAAAATAAAAAATGATGCTATAATTACATTAAATTTTTGTTTTAAATATATGTAGATTTAGCTAGTATGTCTTCTTTCAGTTGTTCTTTTCTTCATATGAGTTGCCTTCTTGCAAATAGTTACTTCTTCCTCTAGACCTCAAAATATATTTTTTTATTAGTTTTGAGTAAAAGAAACATTCAAATATTTATTTAAAAACTTACCATGGATCAATATTAAGATTTGCGTTTATTTTGTTTATTTTTCAACAAACAGACTTTGTGTTGTTTTTAATTTTTTGACAATTAAATAAAATTATTATGTACAGGGTAACTAAGAATTTCGGTTTTAATTAACGAAACTCATAGTTATTTATAATTAACTCAGATATTTTAAATTTATTTCCAATTAACTGGGAATTTTCGTAACTATATAACTGGGAAATTTTTTCGGTGAAGCAAAACGTTGAGAACAATAAAATATGAAACTATTTAAAATTTTTTTTGAATATGTCAACCATGAGCCAGGATAAATCATTTTAAAATTTTGGGTTAAATTTCTGATGCCTCTCCCCATTGTGCGATTCCGCCCAAATTTTTTGTGAGTGTTGGGAATGATAAAATTACATAAAATTCCAAGTTTCGTTCTCATTCATTCAACAGGTTTTAAGTTATAGCATTTTTTGTGTAAAATTGACCATTATTTTTGAGGTTCCTTTACATTTTCACTCATATCTTTAAAAATACTTAACCGATTTCAAAATACATCAGTTTCTGCCTAGGAGAATTACGCAACTTTTGGTACCCCAAGCGTTTAAATCGGTTCCGGATTATTGCCAAAAACGTGATTTCAACAGACAGACGGACGGACAGACAGACAGACAGACAGACAGACAGACAGACGGACATCGCTAGATCGACTTAAAATCGATCAAGGATCATGAATACCCAGGTAGAAAAATACAACCGTAAAAACGCTTTTAAAGCGCTCTGCATGGTAGTACGAATGCTTTTAGATCATACGGAAAACCATCCTCAGAGCGCTTTCAGATAGTCCTAATGATAACACCGTTAAACGGTTTATATAAAGCGTTTTTAAAGACATTTATAATGGTGATTTGAGAACGCTTCGTTAAAGCATTATTAAAGCGTTAAAAAGCAAAAAATATAGCAATTTTAAAATTTTTGTAAACTTTGTCGTACTGGACAATATAAGTTGTATCTTGGTATAGGCAAGAAATTGCTGCAAAAATTAGTTTTAAAAATGTTAAAGTTTGCAAGAAAATGTAATATTGCAACAAAATTTCAATAAAATATCTGATGACATAACTTTATAGTTTCAGAGGAAATCTTTCGTTTTAATGGATATTGAAAATTGGAAAATTAGATATTTTTGTTATATGGTTGAGCAATAATTCTAAAAAATGTAGTGGAATTTAAGCAGTACTGACACTTTAAATTCTTTATACAGTTTGTCGTATTTTTCTATCCAGAAAAATAGATACTTCAAAAGCGAAACAAACAATGAATTTTCACAAAATTTTTCTCATCGCAGATGATGTAGCTAATATGGAAGCTACAATATCTCAGTTTTCTGACTTTGATTTTGAAACCAGTTTCTTAAAATCAATTGTTAATGCTTTATACAAATTCTCAAAATAAAACGCCATTGGTAGTATACCCACTCCACAAGAATAGAATCCAATGCAACAAAATTGGTGTTTTCTTATGGCTGCCTCTCATCCTGATATCGTATGCCCAATTTTAAATGCAAAAACTATGATTGTAAATCAAATTTTTATCACAAAGGTATCCAATATCTTCAATGAAATGAACAACATTTTATAACCCAATTTCATCAATAGATACAGGACATAATAGGATATAATGTTGAAAGTACTTTGTAATGGGAAAATTATGATAGCAAACCCAATTTTTTGTTTAAATCAAGCCAAAAACAATTTTGACAGTTCTTATGTTTTGAATGGCAGTGAAAAAAAATCATAGGTTTGGTTGAAAAGTATTCTCAAAACGCTTTTACGAATCGTTCAAAAAGCGTTATGAAGTTATGCTTTAAAATTGAGTTATTTTTGATAAGTCCTGATTTTATTTTATAACCGTCATGAATTGATCCTTTGAAAACGTTTTGAAAACGCTTTTTCTTATTACTGTCATGAAATTCTACTTAAGAGTGCTTTAAAGACGCTTTATTTTTATAACCGTCATGAATTTCTACTTGGGTATATATTCTTTATGGGGTCCTAAACCAATATTTCAATGTGTTACATACGGAATGACAAACTTATATATACCCTCTATCACTAGAGCGGAGGGTATAAAAATGGAGAAATTCGCGAATTTATTGCTACATCCTCTTAACAAATGTTCCAAATACTATCTACACTCATAGAAATATCTTAGTAGAAAAATTAGTAAACCCATTGTAGATCAAGTTTTACAGAATAATGCCGTATTCAACAAGAATTAATGTTGATATCGTTGAATAATCAGTAAAGTTGAATCAACTCTTTACAACGCTTGTACAGAATTCAATAGATAAATCAAAATAGAAAAAACAACCCTGTTCGTTCATTTTTTTTTTTATTATTAACGAGTTGGTAGCAATGTGAATCGTGTTTATCTCTTATAAAATTATTTTATGTGTTTGTTTTTTATAAAAATATTTAATATTATAAAAATAAATACAAAAAGGATCTGATTTGTAAATATTTGGTAAGTAAAAAAATACATTAGTGGTATTCAGAGTCTTGCTTGCCAGCCCTGGCACTGGTGGTAAAAGAGCACTTTTCAAAATTACTTTTCAAAATACATGTATTTTTTGAAAGAAGTACTCTTTTGCTACATTGCCAGGGGTGGCAACAAGACTCTGAATACCTCTATTGATTACTTTATGTATTCATACTATATTAAAACTTTTTTGTTTTTTTAAGGATTTTGTTTGGTATCATCAGAAAACTGGAGAATGGCTTATGAGTGCATAACATGAATAAACGAAGTGTTTGTGAAAATCTTTGTGAAAATCTTCAAATATTGCAGCTTAAAAAGCCGACGATAATACAAAAATATTGTGATTTATGCTTAATAAAAGAATATTAACAAATAACAACAAGTTTTTTTTATTAATAAAATTTCTTATATTAACAAAAATATGAGTTGAATTTACAAATAATAAGAGTTGATTTACAAAAAAGCGAGTTGATCAACTTTTACAAAAACTGACAATAATTTTTATTGAAATCAACATAAATATTTGTAGGGTCAAAATCAACAATGATTTCTGTTGAATTTACAGCGATTTTCTTTGGGAATACAATGATTTTTGGTTGAGTGTAGGAATATAAAAGAAAGTCGGAATCAAAAGTTGTATTTTCTTTCGTAAACATTAATGGTTTTAAAATAAAACCAATTCATACAGATAACGTATGTTTACCCGACAACGAAAATGCAATTAAATTTACTGAAATTTTAAGTAGAAAGCTGTCTAAATACAAATGTGATGGTATATGGTACCCACAAAGTAGAATCAAAGTGTATGCTTACTAAATTTGATAATGACACTATTGCAATAACTTTACAACATAATTAAGTGTTTTAAAATGTTAAAATGTAATTAAATTATTCAAAATAAATATTTCAAATAAAGAAACTGTCTTTAGTTTGGTAAAAAGTACTGGCAAAGTACTAAATTCGGTAAAACCAAGTACTTTACTAAAAAGAGCTTGCTATACAAAAAATAAATTACTTTGCCAGTACTTTTTCTTTGGAACGGTTGGCAATTTCTGGCTGGGTATGTATGTAAATTGTTTAAATCACCAATTTTAATGGTTTTCGCGAGTAAAATAGAAATGAAAAAATAAAAATCTTTATAAATGCATATTACGATTAATCTGGTCAAACAAAAAATTAAGAAATTGTGCAGATAATCAAGCAGATATTCGGAATTGAGCATATTCAGAGTATGAACATCATACATAGCTACAACGGAGCCAGATGGAAGGAGGAAACCGTGCTGAACATTAACGATTTATAGTTGTATTTAAAAGTGATATTTTCTGTAAAATGTGTTTTTTTCAGAGACCATAACCGTTATGAGATTTACTGAAAAAACTCAAATTTAACTGTTCAAAAATATTATTTTGAAATAGAAATTTAAAATAACAGTTTCAAAAAATTTATATAAATATCTGTCCAAAATAACAGAAATAAAAAACTTTTATTTTTTTTAACTGTTACGTTTTTGTATTGTAATGTAATAAATAGTTTTATGAATTTATGTAATTATTGTACTTATGTATCTCTTGTTTAAGTTCAAATAAACTAATTTCAGATGCAAAAATTTTACACTTTTATCGATTTTTTTATATTGGCTCCAAAAATTATCCAAAAAAGGAGCACAAATTGAACGCTCCCTCATTACTCTCTAAAGACTCCGAAAGATCTCCAATTTATGAGGGAAATTTCCCTTTATACGCTCTTTTTATGGAGCCATATTGGAGTCAAAAAAGTAGGCTCTTTTGGATGAACCACTTTCATACAAAAATTTGAAATTTTTATTATATTTTTGGAACCCATTTTGGGGGGTCTAAAATGAGTCTGCTTGCTTGCTGGGATACCAAATTCTAACAGGCATTGTAATTTTTTTTTATTTATTTAGGTTTGTAAATAGAAAAAATAAAGTTTATTACAATTTTATTGTATTGTAAAGTATAAACATACATTGACTGATAACTTCCATACATTGATTTTACAAAACTTCTACATTAATTACCCTCCACAGCAACATCCATCATACTTTGAATATAATAAGGACCCTCATTGACATAAGTACGCAATTGTATGTTGGTATGTACATCAAAAGCCTCACTATCTGCCAATAGCTTTATAACACAAAATTTCGCATACTTGGCTTCTTTGTCAAATTCGATTTTGCGATCGAGTAAATATTCCAAAAAACCAGCAGTATTTTTAAGAGCATCAATGCCCCAGGAATACAGGCAAAGTGAACCGATAAAATTAAGTGTTGCAATTTTAATGTCTGGGAATGGATTGCGCCAAAAGTCCATAAGGAATTGCATATTCTTTGAGCCACCATTTAAATAATTGAACCAACGTTGCAAAATGGAACTAAGAAAAAAAGAAAGAATACGAAAAATATAAAATATTTAAACACCAATATTTTTCGAAATATTATTTAACTTACCTAGTTATTGGTGAAACGGAAGATTCAAAAGTGAACACATGTTCCAAACTGCTAAATGCACGATTCTTCAAGTCTGTGGGCAAATTGCGTAAATAAGATGAATAATCTTCAAATACATCTTTTAGAGCTGTACTGTAATTCTGTTCCAGCAAAACAACGCCTTGTTGAGTTTGAGTTATGTTGGCTGAAAATAAATAAAATATCTATTAAACAAATTCTGATTAATTTTTATTAATAAATAAAAATTGTTTTATTCGACCTTTAAAATATTATATTTTGTGAGGATGTTTATTCTGGCTCGAGGTCATTATTTTCTTTACTAATTCAAACCATGATATTCTCATAGCATAATTTTCAAGAAAATTATTTTTTTTTTTTTTTTTTTTTTTTTTTTTTTTTTTGTTTTAAATTTATTTATGTTGGTCATTTTTGCAAGACTTAATCGACACGTGTTTCGGAATTTGTCAAGATTCCATTGTCAAGATTATTTAGCAAAAATAGAAACGATATACTACAAAGTAGCAAACGAGTCTAATGACAAATCGTTTGTGCACAAACTAAAACATTAATACATATTCGACTCTATCCACAATGTGAATTAGAAAGACGAAGAAATTGTACTATGTTAGTAAGTAACGATTGTCAATAACCAACAAAAATATTTAAAACATTTTACATACGATAGTCCATTGGACTACAACAATATGTTTTTTGTTGCTGTGAATGAAATTATACCATTATTAGGGCTATTCATCACTATGGCGTGCCAACCATTATGTTCAAATTCTGATTAATTTTTATTAATAAATAAAAATTGTTTTATTCGACCTTTAAAATATTATATTTTGTGAGGATGTTTATTCTGGCTCGAGGTCATTATTTTCTTTACTAATTAAAACCATGATATTCTCATAGCATAATTTTCAAGAAAATTATTTTTTTTTTTTTTTTTGTTTTAAATTTATTTATGTTGGTCATTTTTGCAAGACTTAATCGACACGTGTTTCGGAATTTGTCAAGATTCCATTGTCAAGATTATTTAGCAAAAATAGAAACGATATACTACAAAGTAGCAAACGAGTCTAATGACAAATCGTTTGTGCACAAACTAAAACATTAATACATATTCGACTCTATCCACAATGTGAATTAGAAAGACGAAGAAATTGTACTATGTTAGTAAGTAACGATTGTCAATAACCAACAAAAATATTTAAAACATTTTACATACGATAGTCCATTGGACTACAACAATATGTTTTTTGTTGCTGTGAATGAAATTATACCATTATTAGGGCTATTCATCACTATGGCGTGCCAACCATTATGTTCAAATTCTGATTAATTTTTATTAATAAATAAAAATTGTTTTATTCGACCTTTAAAATATTATATTTTGTGAGGATGTTTATTCTGGCTCGAGGTCATTATTTTCTTTACTAATTAAAACCATGATATTCTCATAGCATAATTTTCAAGAAAATTATTTTTTTTTTTTTTGTTTTAAATTTATTTATGTTGGTCATTTTTGCAAGACTTAATCGACACGTGTTTCGGAATTTGTCAAGATTCCATTGTCAAGATTATTTAGCAAAAATAGAAACGATATACTACAAAGTAGCAAACGAGTCTAATGACAAATCGTTTGTGCACAAACTAAAACATTAATACATATTCGACTCTATCCACAATGTGAATTAGAAAGACGAAGAAATTGTACTATGTTAGTAAGTAACGATTGTCAATAACCAACAAAAATATTTAAAACATTTTACATACGATAGTCCATTGGACTACAACAATATGTTTTTTGTTGCTGTGAATGAAATTATACCATTATTAGGGCTATTCATCACTATTTAATTAGTAAAGAAAATAATGACCTCGAGCCAGAATAAACATCCTCACAAAATATAATATTTTAAAGGTCGAATAAAACAATTTTTATTTATTAATAAAAATTAATCAGAATTTGAACATAATGGTTGGCACGCCATAGTGATGAATAGCCCTAATAATGGTATAATTTCATTCACAGCAACAAAAAACATATTGTTGTAGTCCAATGGACTATAGTATGTAAAATGTTTTAAATATTTTTGTTGGTTATTGACAATCGTTACTTACTAACATAGTACAATTTCTTCGTCTTTCTAATTCACATTGTGGATAGAGTCGAATATGTATTAATGTTTTAGTTTGTGCACAAACGATTTGTCATTAGACTCGTTTGCTACTTTGTAGTATATCGTTTCTATTTTTGCTAAATAATCTTGACAATGGAATCTTGACAAATTCCGAAACACGTGTCGATTAAGTCTTGCAAAAATGACCAACATAAATAAATTTAAAACAAAAAAAAAAAAAAAAATAATTTTCTTGAAAATTATGCTATGAGAATATCATGGTTTTAATTAGTAAAGAAAATAATGACCTCGAGCCAGAATAAACATCCTCACAAAATATAATATTTTAAAGGTCGAATAAAACAATTTTTATTTATTAATAAAAATTAATCAGAATTTGAACATAATGGTTGGCACGCCATAGTGATGAATAGCCCTAATAATGGTATAATTTCATTCACAGCAACAAAAAACATATTGTTGTAGTCCAATGGACTATCGTATGTAAAATGTTTTAAATATTTTTGTTGGTTATTGACAATCGTTACTTACTAACATAGTACAATTTCTTCGTCTTTCTAATTCACATTGTGGATAGAGTCGAATATGTATTAATGTTTTAGTTTGTGCACAAACGATTTGTCATTAGACTCGTTTGCTACTTTGTAGTATATCGTTTCTATTTTTGCTAAATAATCTTGACAATGGAATCTTGACAAATTCCGAAACACGTGTCGATTAAGTCTTGCAAAAATGACCAACATAAATAAATTTAAAACAAAAAAAAAAAAAATAATTTTCTTGAAAATTATGCTATGAGAATATCATGGTTTTAATTAGTAAAGAAAATAATGACCTCGAGCCAGAATAAACATCCTCACAAAATATAATATTTTAAAGGTCGAATAAAACAATTTTTATTTATTAATAAAAATTAATCAGAATTTGAACATAATGGTTGGCACGCCATAGTGATGAATAGCCCTAATAATGGTATAATTTCATTCACAGCAACAAAAAACATATTGTTGTAGTCCAATGGACTATCGTATGTAAAATGTTTTAAATATTTTTGTTGGTTATTGACAATCGTTACTTACTAACATAGTACAATTTCTTCGTCTTTCTAATTCACATTGTGGATAGAGTCGAATATGTATTAATGTTTTAGTTTGTGCACAAACGATTTGTCATTAGACTCGTTTGCTACTTTGTAGTATATCGTTTCTATTTTTGCTAAATAATCTTGACAATGGAATCTTGACAAATTCCGAAACACGTGTCGATTAAGTCTTGCAAAAATGACCAACATAAATAAATTTAAAACAAAAAAAAAAAAAAAAATAATTTTCTTGAAAATTATGCTATGAGAATATCATGGTTTTAATTAGTAAAGAAAATAATGACCTCGAGCCAGAATAAACATCCTCACAAAATATAATATTTTGAAGGTCGAATAAAACAATTTTTATTTATTAATAAAAATTAATCAGAATTTGAACATAATGGTTGGCACGCCATAGTGATGAATAGCCCTAATAATGGTATAATTTCATTCACAGCAACAAAAAACATATTGTTGTAGTCCAATGGACTATCGTATGTAAAATGTTTTAAATATTTTTGTTGGTTATTGACAATCGTTACTTACTAACATAGTACAATTTCTTCGTCTTTCTAATTCACATTGTGGATAGAGTCGAATATGTATTAATGTTTTAGTTTGTGCACAAACGATTTGTCATTAGACTCGTTTGCTACTTTGTAGTATATCGTTTCTATTTTTGCTAAATAATCTTGACAATGGAATCTTGACAAATTCCGAAACACGTGTCGATTAAGTCTTGCAAAAATGACCAACATAAATAAATTTAAAACAAAAAAAAAAAAAAAAAAAATAATTTTCTTGAAAATTATGCTATGAGAATATCATGGTTTTAATTAGTAAAGAAAATAATGACCTCGAGCCAGAATAAACATCCTCACAAAATATAATATTTTAAAGGTCGAATAAAACAATTTTTATTTATTAATAAAAATTAATCAGAATTTGAACATAATGGTTGGCACGCCATAGTGATGAATAGCCCTAATAATGGTATAATTTCATTCACAGCAACAAAAAACATATTGTTGTAGTCCAATGGACTATCGTATGTAAAATGTTTTAAATATTTTTGTTGGTTATTGACAATCGTTACTTACTAACATAGTACAATTTCTTCGTCTTTCTAATTCACATTGTGGATAGAGTCGAATATGTATTAATGTTTTAGTTTGTGCACAAACGATTTGTCATTAGACTCGTTTGCTACTTTGTAGTATATCGTTTCTATTTTTGCTAAATAATCTTGACAATGGAATCTTGACAAATTCCGAAACACGTGTCGATTAAGTCTTGCAAAAATGACCAACATAAATAAATTTAAAACAAAAAAAAAAAAAAAAAAAAAAAAAAATAATTTTCTTGAAAATTATGCTATGAGAATATCATGGTTTTAATTAGTAAAGAAAATAATGACCTCGAGCCAGAATAAACATCCTCACAAAATATAATATTTTAAAGGTCGAATAAAACAATTTTTATTTATTAATAAAAATTAATCAGAATTTGAACATAATGGTTGGCACGCCATAGTGATGAATAGCCCTAATAATGGTATAATTTCATTCACAGCAACAAAAAACATATTGTTGTAGTCCAATGGACTATCGTATGTAAAATGTTTTAAATATTTTTGTTGGTTATTGACAATCGTTACTTACTAACATAGTACAATTTCTTCGTCTTTCTAATTCACATTGTGGATAGAGTCGAATATGTATTAATGTTTTAGTTTGTGCACAAACGATTTGTCATTAGACTCGTTTGCTACTTTGTAGTATATCGTTTCTATTTTTGCTAAATAATCTTGACAATGGAATCTTGACAAATTCCGAAACACGTGTCGATATCTATTAAACTTTATTAAAGAAACTTCTTAGTTACCACAAATAACATACATAAAAAAATTTAAAGATTGAATTTGAAGTTTAAAGATTAAATTTCAAATTAGAAGATTGCAATTGAAATTCGAAAAGTATCAGTTAATTAAAGATCGTAAAATATCAATTTACATTAAAAAAAAAATCAAGATTTGAAAAAGATCAATTTGACGGTTCGATTCTAAATTGCTAAGTTTAAAATGCTAGTTTTAAAATAAACGCATTCAAAGTATTTTGGCGATATATCGGGAACGCTATAAGATAGAACGTTTTTTTAGATAGACTTTTTGTGTTTTTTTTATAACTGCACAGAAAAAAAATGTCGAGGTAATGTTATCTAGGATGGCTTAGGTGAATTATTTTTGTATGAAACTTAAAAGCCACGACTTAGTACCTATGCCACCAGTATAATTTTACTTTGCATTTTTACTTATGGCGTTTTCTTTTCTGGCAAAAAATGTAGCATTTTGTAACATTTTTTTTATTCTTTGAATTTTTTGTGTTCTTTTCTAAAAAAAATGCAAACTTTTGAAAAAATATTATGTTCTTTTCTCAAATTATTGCCTGCCAGTGAGGTAAAAAATGCATATTTTCAACCCCGAAATCAAATGACGGGGTGAAAAACTGCCCTGATATTCTCTCATGTAGCAAAACTCAAACTAAGCGAACAAGTTAACTGGTGCTGTTGTGGTGCAGAGGATGGTGTCGTGGCATGTGACACTGGAGGTCCGGGGTTCAAATCCCGGTATGGACAAATTTTTTTTTTTTTTTTATTTTCTGGTATTTTTTTTTTATTCAATTATGTTTTATTTTTTTTATTTAATAATGTTTTTTTTTTAAATAATTTAATAATTTAAAAAAACAAAAAAGTAAATTTTCATATAAAATCGACTAAATTTGTTAATTTTTTGGTATTTTTTTTTTTTAAGTTTAAATAATTAAAAAAAAATAATTTAAAGCAAAAAAAAAAAAAAAAAAAAAATATGTGATATCCATCGCCGGGATTCGAACCTGAGCTGCCGGCAATATAAGCGAAAAACACATCCATCGAACCAGCAAATCAGGGCAATTTGCGTACAAAATAGCATTTTTTGTGTTCTTTTCTGAGTGAAAAAAATGCAACATCGTTTCAGGGCCATGTCAACATTTTAAAATTTAACATTTTAACAATGCACAATTTTTTGTTCAGAAAAGAAAACACCATTAGTGGCCATGTAAGATTTAAGGCCGGGTTAGCCATAAAACGTAACCGTAGCGTAGACTCTATACAATATTCAGTAAGTAAAAATAGTACAGAACATTTTTATTTATGTTTTGTTTTTTTCCAACGCATGGTATTTTATGTCACGCTAAAATGCAGAGAGAACCTGTTGAAAATAGGTTCTCTCTACGTTTTAGCGTGACATAAAATACCATGCGTTGGAAAAACACAAAACATAAATAAAAATGTTCTGTACTATTTTCGCTTACTGAATATTGTATAGAGTCTACGCTACGGTTACGTTTTATGGCTAACCCAGCCTTTACTATTGAAATTAGGTAAAATTTCGAATATGTTTTTATTTATTTTTAATTGTCATTGTAAATTTTCATTTAAGAAAAAGGTAAGCCAACGAATTAATAACACAAAAAAATTATATTTATTAAAGGAATTTATAAATTTTGCCGAATTTTGCAGAATTTTGCCTGATCGTTAAATTAAATCCATAAAATGAGTTCCAGACCAAGATATTTGATGAATCTGCAATATGTTGGTAAGTGATGTTCAAAAAATGGATACAAATAGTGAATAACATAATTTCTTAGGCTTCCTATTGTATGACCAAGAAAGGGGACAATGAATTTACCAAATATCTAACAAAGATCTTACTTATGTTACTAGCCACGTGCAAACCAAAGATGAAAGTCATACTTTTCAAGATTCGGGAGCAGTTATGTCTCAGGATATGGCAGATGAATATGATAGTAAAATGTATAATCGTGATGGCTATAACAATCATCAATATAAAGAGGAATTTAATGCACCTGAACGTTATGTCAATACCAGGTAAAGAGCTAAATAATAAATCATAATGAATTTTATGAAGAAACAGAGCCAAAACAAAATATCAGAATCTCAAAAGAAAAAATTTCTCAGAATCTGAGACATTTTTTGACTCAGAATTTTTCTATAGAAAAAATTTTTCAGAATCTAAGAATTTTTTTTAGAAAAAAATTTTAGGAATCTGAGAATTTTTCTATAGAAAAATGTCTTAGAATTTGAGAATTTTTCTATAGAAAAAATGTCGCAGAATTTAAGAACTTTTCTATAGAAAAAAAAGACTTAGATTATCAGATTCTGAGACATTTTTTCAATAGAAAAATTCTCAGATTCTGAAACATTTTTTTCTATAGAAAAATTATCAAAAAAATTCTCAGATTCTAAGAAATTTTTTCTATAGAAATAATGTCTCAGAATCTGAGAATTTTTCTATAGAAATAATGCCTCAGAATCTGAGAAATTTTTTCTATAGAAATAATGTCTCAGAATCTGAGAATTTTTCTATAGAAAAAATATCTCAGAATCTGAGAATTTTTCTAAAGAAAAAATATCTCAGAATCTGAGAATTTTTCTATAGAAAAAATATCTCAGAATCTGAGAATTTTTCTATAGAAAAAATATATATAGAAAAAACGTATCGGAATCTGAGAATTTTTCTATAGAAAAAATATCTTAGAATCTGAGAATTTTTCTATAGAAAAAATATCTCAGAATCTGAGAATTTTTCTATAGAAAAAATGTCTCAGAATCTGAGAACTTTTCTATAGAAAAAATGTCTCAAAACTTTTCTTTAGAAAAAATGTCTCAAAACTTTTCTTTAGAAAAAATGTCTCGGAATCTGAGAATTTTTCTATAGAACATATGTCTTAGAATCTGCGCATTTTTCTATAGAAAAATGTCTCAGAATTGGAGAATTTTTCTATAGAAAAAATTTCTGAAAGTCTGAGAACTTTTCTATAGAAAAAATGTCTCAGAATCTGAGAATTTTTCTATAGAAAAAATGTCTCAGAATCTGAGAATTTTTCTATAGAAAAACTGTCTCAGAATCAGAATGTCTCTGAATTTTTCTATAAAAAAAAATGTCTCAAAATCTGAGAATTTTTCTATAGAAAAAATGTCTCAGAATCTGAGAATTTTTCTATAGAAAAAATGTCTTAGAATCTGAAAAATTTTCTATCTAAAAATGTCTCAGAATCTGAGAAATTTTCTATCGAAAAAATGTCTCAGAAATTTTTCTATAGAAAAAATGTTGCAGAAATTTTTCTAAAGAAAAAATGTCTCAGAATCTGATAATTTTCTAAAGAAATTTTTCTACGGCAAAAACGTCTCCGAATCTGAGAATTTTTCTATAGAAAAAATGTTTCAGAATCTGAGAATTTTTCTATAAAAAAAGGTCTCAGAATCTGAGAATTTTTCTATAGAAAAAATGTCTCAGAATCTGAGAAAACGTCTCAGAATCTGAGAATTTTTCTATAGAAAAAATGTCTCAGAATCTGAGAATTTTTCTATAGAAAAAATGTTTCAGAATCTGAGAATTTTTCTATAGAAAAAATGTCTCAGAATCTGAGAATTTTTCTATAGAAAAAATGCCTCAGAATCTGAGAATTTTTCTATAGAAAAAATTTCTCAGAATCTGAGAATTTTTTATAGACAAAATGTCTCAGAGTCTGAGAATTTTTCTATAGAAAAAATGTCTCAGAGTCTGAGAGTTTTTTATAGAAAAAATGTCTCAGAATCTGAGAATTTTCCTATAGAAAAAATGTCTTAGAATCTAAGAATTTTTCTATAGAAAAAATTTCTCACAATCTGAGAATTTTTCTATAGAAAAAATGTCTCAGAATCTGTGAATTTTTCTATAAAAAAACATCTCAGAACCAAAGTATTTTTATATAAAAAAATGTCTCAGAATCTGAGAATTTTTCTATAGCAAAAATGTCTCAGAATTTGGCAAAATTTGGCAACATAACAAACACAAAAAATGTCAGTAAAAATCAGCAACTATTTGATTTTATTTTTATTTATCTTTTTAAATTTTAGGAGGACATGGACTCTGATTACCCAAAATGTTCCAAGAAAAGAACCACCTTTAAATTTTACTGAAGACATCTAATAATACACCTTACACACAAAAAAAAATCAAGGTAATATTACCTAAAAACATGGTATAACTTTATCTAAGTGCCAAGATAACATAGAGCCTACAAAGTTTTTAGACAATATTACTAAAAAGCCAAGGTGATTTTAAAAAAATGATATGTTCGAAAAATTAACTATGCTTTTAGGAAATATTCCTACTAAACTTTGTAAACTTTACAAAGTTTTGCAAATAAATATTTATACATAAACTTTGGTAGTTTATATATTTTATTTTGTTAATAAGCAAACTATAAATAATTCCACCCTCAAATAAAAAAGTTAATTGATTTTATTATGGTTTTATTTGTAAAACATATTTTTTTAACAGTAAATTACAATTGCTTATTTTTAAAAACTTTTCTGAGACATTTTTTCTATAGAAAAAATCTCAGATACTGAGACATTTTTTTATAGAAAAAATCTCAGATACTGAGACTTTTTTTCTATAGAAAATACATCAGATTTTGTAAAATTTTTTCTATAAAAAAAATCTCAAATTATGTGACTTTCATTTTAAAGAAAAAATATTAGATTCTGTGACATTTTTCTATAGAAAAAAATCATAAATTCTGAGACATTTTTTCTATAGAAAGTATCTCAGATTCTGAAATATTTTTGTATAGAAAAAATATCATATTCTGAGAAATATTTTCTGTAGAAAAGTTTTAAATTCCTATAGAAAAAGTATAGGATTCTGAAACATTTTTTTTTATAGAAAAAGTTCTGAAATATTTTTTCTACATAAAGTCTCAAATTCTGGCACATTTCTGAGACATTTTTCCTATAGAAATCGTTTCAGATTCAGAGACATTTTTCCTATAAAAAAAGTGTCATGTTCTGGCACATTTTTCCTATAGAAAAAGTTTTAGATTCTGAGACTTTTTCCTATAGGAAAAGTGTCAAATTCTGATTGACAGTTTTCCTATAGAAAAAGTCTCAGATATTAAAACATTTATTCTAAAGAAAAAGTCTCAGATTCTGAGACATTTTTCCTATAGAAAAAGTCTCAGATTCTGAGACATTTTTCCTATAGAAAAAGTCTCAGATTCTGAGACATTTTTCCTATAGAAAAAGTCTCAGATTCTGAGACATTTTTCCTATAGAAAAAGTCTCAGATTCTGAGACATTTTTCCTATAGAAAAAGTCTCAGATTCTGAGACATTTTTCCTATAGAAAAAGTCTCAGATTCTGAGACATTTTTCCTATAGAAAAAGTCTCAGATTCTGAGACATTTTTCCTATAGAAAAAGTCTCAGATTCTGAGACATTTTTCCTATAGAAAAAGTCTCAGATTCTGAGACATTTTTCCTATAGAAAAAGTCTCAGATTCTGAGACATTTTTCCTATAGAAAAAGTCTCAGATTCTGAGACATTTTTCCTATAGAAAAAGTCTCAGATTCTGAGACATTTTTCCTATAGAAAAAGTCTCAGATTCTGAGACATTTTTCCTATAGAAAAAGTCTCAGATTCTGAGACATTTTTCCTATAGAAAAAGTCTCAGATTCTGAGACATTTTTCCTATAGAAAAAGTCTCAGATTCTGAGACATTTTTCCTATAGAAAAAGTCTCAGATTCTGAGACATTTTTCCTATAGAAAAAGTCTCAGATTCTGAGACATTTTTCCTATAGAAAAAGTATCAGATTCTGAGACATTTTTCCTATAGAAAAAGTATCAGATTCTGAGACATTTTTCCTAGAGAAAAAGTCTCAGATTCTGAGACATTTTTCATATAGAAAAAGTCTCAGATTCTGAGACATTTTTCCTATAGAAAAAGTCTCAGATTCTGAGACATTTTTCCTATAGAAAAAGTCTCAGATTCTGAGACATTTTTCCTATAGAAAAAGTCTCAGATTCTGAGACATTTTTCCTATAGAAAAAGTCTCAGATTCTGAGACATTTTACCTACAGAAAAAGTCTCAGAGTCTGAGACATTTTTCCTATAGAAAAGGTCTCAGATTCTGAGACATTTTTCGTATAGAAAAAGTCTCAGATTCTGAGACATTTTTCCTATAGAAAAAGTCTCAGATTCTGAGACATTTTTCCTATAGAAAAAGTCTCAGATTCTGAGACATTTTTCCTATAGAAAAAGTCTCAGATTCTGAGACATTTTTCCTATAGAAAAAGTCTCAGATTCTGAGACATTTTTCCTATAGAAAAACTCTCAGATTCTGAGACATTTTTCCTATAGAAAAACTCTCAGATTCTGAGACATTTTTCCTATAGAAAAAGTCTCAGATTCTGAGACATTTTTCCTATAGAAAAAGTCTCAGATTCTAAGACATTTTTCCTATAGAAAAAGTCTCAGATTCTGAGACATTTTTCCTATAGAAAAAGTCTCAGATTCTGAGACATTTTTCCTATAGAAAAAGTCTCAGATTCTGAGACATTTTTCCTATAGAAAAAGTCTCAGATTCTGAGACATTTTTCCTATAGAAAAAGTATCAGATTCTGAGACATTTTTCCTATAGAAAAAGTATCAGATTCTGAGACATTTTTCCTAGAGAAAAAGTCTCAGATTCTGAGACATTTTTCATATAGAAAAAGTCTCAGATTCTGAGACATTTTTCCTATAGAAAAAGTCTCAGATTCTGAGACATTTTTCCTATAGAAAAAGTCTCAGATTCTGAGACATTTTTCCTATAGAAAAAGTCTCAGATTCTGAGACATTTTTCCTATAGAAAAAGTCTCAGATTCTGAGACATTTTACCTACAGAAAAAGTCTCAGAGTCTGAGACATTTTTCCTATAGAAAAGGTCTCAGATTCTGAGACATTTTTCGTATAGAAAAAGTCTCAGATTCTGAGACATTTTTCCTATAGAAAAAGTCTCAGATTCTGAGACATTTTTCCTATAGAAAAAGTCTCAGATTCTGAGACATTTTTCCTATAGAAAAACTCTCAGATTCTGAGACATTTTTCCTATAGAAAAACTCTCAGATTCTGAGACATTTTTCCTATAGAAAAACTCTCAGATTCTGAGACATTTTTCCTATAGAAAAAGTCTCAGATTCTGAGACATTTTTCCTATAGAAAAAGTCTCAGATTCTGAGACATTTTTCCTATAGAAAAAGTCTCAGATTCTGAGACATTTTTCCTATAGAAAAAGTCTCAGATTCTGAGACATTTTTCCTATAGAAAAAGTCTCAGATTCTGAGACATTTTTCCTATAGAAAAAGTCTCAGATTCTGAGACATTTTTCCTATAGAAAAAGTCTCAGATTCTGAGACATTTTTCCTATAGAAAAAGTCTCAGATTCTGAGACATTTTTCCTATAGAAAAAGTCTCAGATTCTGAGACATTTTTCCAATAGAAAAAGTCTCAGATTCTGAGACATTTTTCCTATAGAAAAAGTCTCAGATTCTGAGACATTTTTCCTATAGAAAACGTCTCAGATTCTGAGACATTTTTCCTATAGAAAAAGTCTCAGATTCTGAGACATTTTTCCTATAGAAAAAGACTCAGATTCTAAAAAAAGTTTTCTATCGAAAATGTTTCAGATTCTAAAAAAAGTTTTCTATCGAAAATGTTTCAGATTCTAAGACAATTTTCCTAAAGAAATAGTCTCAGACCTGAATCTGAAACTTTTTCTATATGAAAAATGTATCAGAATCTGAGACTTTTTCTAAAGGAAAAAAAGTCAATCAAAATTTGACACTTTTTCTAAAAAAACATGTCTCAGAATCTGACACATTTTTCCTATAGAAAAAGTCTCAGATTCTGAGAAATTTTTCCTATAAAAAAGTTTTCAGATTCTGAGACATTTCCTTACAGAAAAAGTGTCAAATTCTGATTGACTTTTTTCTTTTAGAAAAAGTCTCAGATTCTAATACGTTTTTCACATAGAAAAAGTTTCAGATTCTAAAACATTTTTCCTATAGAAAAAGTTTCAGTTTCTGAGATATTTTTTCTATAGAAAAGCCTCAGATTCTAAGACATTTTTCCTATAGAAAAAGCCTCAGATTCTAAAACATGTTTTCTACCAAAAAAGTTTCAGATTCTGAGACAGTTTTCCTATAGGAAAAATGTCTCAGAATCTGAGACTTTTTCTATAGGAAAATTGTCTTAGAATCTGAAAGTTTTTCTATATGAAAAATGTATCAGAATCTGAGACTTTTTCTAAAGAAAAAAGTTAATCAGAATTTGACACTTTTTCTATAAGAAATGTCTCAGAATCTAAGACATTTTTCCTATAGAAAAAGTCTCAGATTCTGAGAAATTTTTTCTATAAAAAAATTTTCAGATTCTGAGACATTTTCCAAAAAAAAGTGTTAAATTCTGATTGACTTTTTTTTTTAGAAAAAGTCTCAGATTCTGATACATTTTTCATAAAGAAAAAGTTTCGGATTCTAAGACATTTTTCCTATAGAAAAAGTGTCAGTTTCTGAGATATTTTTTCTATAGAAAAGCCACAGATTCTAAGATATTTTTCCTATAGAAAAAGCCTCAGATTCTAAGATATTTTTCCTACAGAAAAAGTCTCAGATTCTAAAACATTTTTTCTATCGAAAAAGTTTCAGATTCTGAGACAGTTTTTCTATAGAAAAAGTCTCAGATTTTAAAACATTTTTTCTACAGAAAAAGTCTCAGATTCTGAAACATTTTTCATGTAGAAAAAATCTCAGGTTCTTTAGAATCTGACATTTTTCCCATAGAAAAAGTCTCACAATCAGATTCTTAAACAGCTTTCGTATAGAAAAAGCCTTCGATTGAGCAACATTTTTCCAATAGGAAAACTCGCAGATTCTGATAATAAAAATTCTATATTACACTGGTCAGTGGTGTCGTCTGGGTTGTTTGCTGATGACTCATTCAAATCGTTATTACAGCTCGAAAGGTGACGAATCAGCGAGTTCCTAGAGATCATTTTACTGCTCATTCCTGTAAGAAATGAAAAACACAACATTTACAATTAAATAAGTTCTTAATTTCAATTTCGTTATCACTTACCGCATTGAGAGATATGATTGTGACAACGATAATTAATTAATGTTGGGCTTACAGATATGTTTTCGGGATGTGCATTAAAGATGAAATCATTGAATCTCCTCATCTCCGATAATATTAATAAATAGTATTACAATATACATATTTTATTTAATAAAATTTTTTCTAAAATGAAAATTCACAATGACACAAAAAAAAAACAAAATTAAACTAATTTCGAAAATTTATCTATTTTCCTTTGTAAATCTTACATGGAAATTGGGAAGTAAAATTATACTGGTGGCATAGGTAATAAGTCGTGGCTTTTAGGTTTCATACAAAATTAATTCACCTAAGCCAGCATAGATAACATTACCTAGACTTTTTTTTTCTGTGTAAGTTTGTTGAACAGTGTTATTTAGTCGTTATTAAGTAGAAAAGAAATATTCTAAAATAATTTGTCGTTAAACTAATAAATAAAAGCATAATAAAATCAATTAATTTTTTAATTTTAATAATTTTTTGAAAAGTGGAATTATTTATCGGATATTAACAAAATAATTTAGATAAATTACCAAAGTTAATATATAAATTTTTACTCTGATAAACTTTGTAAAGTTTACAAAATTTACTTGGAATATTTCCTAAAAACATAGTTAATTTTTCGAACATATCATTTTTTAAAAATTACCTTGGCTTTTAAGTAATATTGTCTAAAAACTTTGTAGGCTCTATGTTATCTTGGAACTTAGATGAAGTTATACTATGATTTTAGGAAATATTACCTCGATTTTTTTTGTGTGTGTTAAAAAATTTATTTAAAGTTCTTAATTTTTGAGTAGATCATTAAGGTGGACCTTATTTTGCATTTTTTAATTTTCTAAAATCTGAGCCCAGTTTTGTGTGAGGTAAGGGTAAAAAAAAAATGATAAAAATATAAACTCGATCGGATGAAAGTTGCCGTTTCGTACGCGCATTGAATTTTGTGAGAACGCGTATTTATTAATTTTGATACGCTGAACACGAATATCAAAAAACGTTTAAATTCGGTAGAACTGTTTTCGAGAAATTTAAAAAAATAGCGGCTTTTTTTCCTAGGTTCAAAAATTTAAAAAAAAAAACCTAAAATTTGTTTTCCTTGACCCTTTAATTAATTTGAGCCAAATCAGAAAATCGAAAAGCGACACGGGAAAAAATTTTCGGATTGGGCTCAAATTATGTTTAAATAAAAGTTCTTTTTAAGTTCAATTAAAGTGTCAAGGGAAAAAAAAAATTAGATTTTTTTTTAATTTCTTGAACAAAAAAACGTAATTTTTTTCCAAATTTCAAATAGCGATAAAGCGAAAACCGTTCAACTGATTTTAAAATTAATAAATATGATGTATCGCAAGACATACATATAACCATCTTAAAACAATTATCATTTATTCTGGCTTAATTAAACAGCCTTAGACAATAGCACGCACCTGGAAAAACCATTCAAATGATCAAAATTGCTAGAAAAACATTGCACTTAAGTTTGAACTTAGACTTATGTGCTGACTGTAAAATCCAACCTTAGTTGGTAAATAATTTAAGATTAAAATTCTATTTTACTAGTAAAAACAAATACCCCAATAAGCAATTTTAAAATTCAAGTGCAAATCAAGTATAAAACAAGTGTAAATCAAGCCCTAAATTCCAGCCCCTGCTTGATTTATACTTGAATTACACTTGAATTCAATAGCATTCTCCAGCAAAACGGACACTGGAATTCAAGCCCTGTTTTTACAGCCTTTTCACTGGTTTTCAAGTGTAAAAACAGCGCTTGAATTCAAGTATCCGTTTTGCTGGAGAATGCTATTGAATTCAAGTGTAATTCAAGTATAATTCAAGCATAGATTTATACTTGATTTATACTTGATTTATACTTGATTTATACTTGATTTGCAGTTGAATTTTAAAAGTGCTTATTGGGACTTAGCATAAAAATACCAAATCATTCTACACCATTTCCAAATTAATTTTGTAATTGTCCAAATATATGTATTTTAAAATTTTCTAATATATTTTAAAATTGCCCAAATGAATTTTAAAATTGTCTAGATGTATTACAAAATTGTCCAAATATATTTTAAAATATTCCAAATGTATTTTAAAATTGTCCAAATGCTATTTAAAATTATTCAAATGTATTTTTAAATGTTCCAAATAAAGTTAAAAATGTTCCATATCGTCGGTGCGCCAACCTGAACCGTTATGCATATTTCAAAATTGTTTGAAGAGACTTTAACAACAGCTAAATTTGGTACTTTAGCACTGTTTTTTAAAATTCAAATGTATGTAAATAGAAATATTGTGCTCGATTCGGGAGTACTCTTTCACCACTCACCAATTTTTTTAAAATTTTATATTCTTTGGAAGTTTAAGATTTTAAAAATTTTTTCTTCAATAATTACAAGAAAATAATTTTAAAATCTTAAAATTCGAAAGGATATCAAATTTTAAAAAAATTGGTGAATGGTGAAAGAGCACATTATTTAAATATTTATGAAAGAAAGATTGTTTTAAAGTACCGTGAAAGGTCAAAATAAAGTTAATTTGTAAGCCTTTTCAAAAAATTTTGAAAAACACATACCGGTTCCGGTTGGCGCACCGACGATATGTATTTTAATATTTTTAAAATTTTCCAAATGTAATTTAAAATTTTCCAAATCTATTTTAAAAATACCTGCAAATTTTTTTTGATGAAAGAAAATTCTTGATGAGGAAAAAAACTTGATAAAAAATTTATGAAAAAAAAATAATGAAAAAAAAAGTGTATCAAAAAAAGTTTTTGTTAAAAAAAAAAAATTCATGAAAAAAAAAATTTTTTGTTGAAAAATATATGAGGAGTTCCGGCTAAGACTTAAATTTTGTGGTAAAAAAGATATGATTTTTGTTTTGATGGCACATCGATGAAAGTTGTCATAAATATTAGAAGCTATTTAAGAATAAGAAATTCGTTCGCGTCAATTAAATCGCGCCAGGGGGTCAAAAGTTATGGCGGTTTTAAGATTTAGCGGTTTTAAAAATCTTAAAAATATTTTAAAGATTTTTTTTCCACACATTTGTTGCATGCGTTATTAAAACATGCCAGGATATATCATTTCTTCTAAAATATATGATATAAATTTAACCCTTTAATGACCAAACGATTTTAAAAAAAATATCTAAGTACCTAAAATCGCGATTAATTCGCGGTAAAAGAAAAGTTTCACAATTTTTTATAACATATTTAGGCAATGCACGTTGGTATTACTGAAAAAAAATCACGGAAAATCGTATCATTGTACCACTAGTTTAAAAAAAATCGGTGATGCTTTTTTATAACAAGAAAATTTAATATGGTCCAAAAAATCTATAATCATCAAAATTTTTTAACCCGCCTCTGATTTTATGATGACACATCAAGTAGGCTTTCATTTAAAAAAAATTTCATCCGATTTCGTGTAAAGCCTTGGATGTGCCAGATCAAAACAGGTTTAGATAAAATCATCGTGCTTTCCGCTCAGAATGGCTTAAAGTAAAAAGTCAAAAAGCAAATCAGTTCTACTCGTTAAGGCACGTCTTTTGGTGTATTAAAATGAACATGATGCATTAATTGCTACTAAAAAAAATTGGAAACAGATTTGCAAATTTCGCACAATTTTCAAAAATGCCATACAATTTTTGCAATTTATTTTTTATAAACCCGCCAGTGATTTTTTTATGTAAACTCCTAAAAAACTCGGTTTACGCAAGAGTCCACCAAATTTCGAATGAAACCGCGAATGTGCCTCGCGAAAAACTGGTATTTTAAAAAAATTACGTTTTTTCTTTCGAACTTTGATCTGCTGAAACTCCTTAACTGTTCGTGGCACATTAACGGGATTAATTCCAAAATGTTAAGAATTACAACAGCTACCAACTCTAGTTCAACTTTTTTCATTTTATAGAGGGGGCCGAAATCCCTGATCAAAAAACCTCGAAAATTTAAAAACTCTTAATTTTTGGTTTCAAAACTAAACCGTCTTATAACTTCTTACCAAGCGATGAAGCATCTATCAAGCCAACATTAAAATAATCTCTTATATGTACTGACTTTGTGTTATGCCGGAAAGGATTGAAATGTAAGGAGAACTTAAAAAAAAAGCGAAAGAAGGTAAAAACTATGGATTATTTCAAGCCATTTTTATCGATTTTTCAACTTTAACCCTCTGTAACTTTTACGGATAAAGTGGGGTAATCCTTAAACATTGCTCAGTGATGGTTCAAGGTCTTGTTTACACAACTGCATTTACAGTTTTTCTTAATTCCAAAAACTGCCGGGTTTTTTAAAGATTTATTTCAGTTTCACTGAGTTGAAATTTAAAAAAGATTTCATGATATATGTTACGTTTTATTCACCAGCAGAATAATTATTATTAAGTTACAAGCATAGAAAAAAAATAGAAATGAAACAGAGTCGTATTTCGCTTGAATAAGTATTAGTGACAGCACATTATGTAACTTTTGACGTTTAATGAAAACAATGCAACATAAAGGAGAACAACAACAAAGCAAACAACAAAAGAGAAAAAAAAAGTTTTTAAACTATCAATAGTGCGTATTATCTTTAAAAAAACGTTAAATAAAGCAAAATAAATAATAAATTTAATTAAATGAAAGACAAATTCCATTTTTTATAAACAAAGAATATAATTTGATATTAAATACATGTGAGATGAGGAAGAACAAGCATTTTGCCACCATATTGGAAAATACATCAAATACAACACTGTGTACCTTCTAATCTTTTCTATGGTTACAAGTCGAAGTGGCAAACCTTATTGGTTTCCAGAAAATAAAAACAGTAATTCTTATTTTCTTAAGGGCGGATTACGGAAATATGGAAAAGGGGTCGCGAAGCAAAAGTTAGTTAGAAGCTCTGCGTTAGATTATACCCTGCAAACATTTGGAAGAAATGTCGCCTAAGAGAATTGCGGCAATATCTTCTTTTCATCGTAATTAAAAATCATCAAAGTAGTATATTTTCATAATCTTCCTTTTATCATTTTGAGGATATTTTAGCAATATTTAAAAAAATAATTATTTTTTTGTCATTTATACAGTAGATAAATTATCGAAAATTTATCCTCCAGATGATTTGTCTCCTGCGCGATTCTTCCTTTTATCATGAAAAAAACGAAATCAAAATATTTATTGTCAAAAATAAATTTCCATATCGTTATCCCGTTTTTCATGGTTTTTTCGCAATAAATGTGAAATAAATCAATCAAAAATTCTTGAAAAGTGGTTTTAAGAGGTAAGTAATGAATTTGCAAAAAAAAAACATAAATCTGCAAAATTATTTAACAGCATTTCGTTACTCCATTAGGTCCAGCAAATTTCAAGATCATGAATCAAGAAATCATCATTAAACACAATTTTTTGTAATGTGGTATTTTTTTAGTTATAATATCTTGCAATAAAAATCATACTTTTGAAACAAAAACGGCGACATCTTCTTTTTATCTTCCAAGATCAGTGTTGTGGATATCGTTAAGGGGATAATCTGGCGATATTTGCTAGGTAAAATTTGAGTAAAATCATAAATTTATCTTCCAAATGATTATCTGGCAATATTGCCCATTTATCTTTCAGAAGAATTGCTTTCGAATCTCTTGGGCGTATTGCTTTCGGGACACGATTTCTAAAAAAGGGTGTTTCTTCCGCAATACGAAGAAGATATCCCCCGCAATACAATTTATCTTCCAGGCGATACGCTTGGGTATCTTCTTCGTATCGAAATGTTTGCAGGGTATAGTCAAACTGAGGTGGCGTCCTGCATCATTTTTAAAATTATACACGAGTCTAAAAACATCCCAGTAAAAACTTGGTAATAAGTCCCCATTACCGCCTGCATTCTATGTAATGAGGGCTCGTTACCTGCTCGATTACTTCTTGTTAACAAATAATGAGTTACCGATAGCCTAATACAAAACCGGTTATATCTTGTTAATAAATAATGAGTTACCGATAACCAGATACAGAACAGGTTACTGGTAAATACTATTTAAAATATCTGATAAGTTGCCCAGTCAGAAAAATACAATCGCAAAAGCGTTGTGAAAGCGTTGTAGACGGTTGTACGAACGTTCTGTATACCAACTTCAAAGCGCCTTCAGATGATCCGAATGATAACATCGATCTACGCTAGGTTTAAAGCGTTTTAAAAGCGATGTAAAAAAGTGCTTTGAGAACGTTTTTTTTTAAGTCATCAAAGCGCTTTAAAAACCCAAAGTAAAGAATTTCTGTTTTAGTTCGGTTATAATAATTTGTTTGATACAAAGTGAAATCCGAAAAAAAAGTTTTTGTACTCAAAAAAATTTTCAAAAAATTTTTCGAAACTTTAAAAAAAAAATCTAAAAACATTTTTTATGATTTTTTTTACTTAAAAAAAAATTGACAAAAAATTGTTATTCAAAAATAGTTTCGAAACTTAGAAATTTTTTTCAAAAAAAAAAAAATAAATATAAAGAACTCTTAAAACGCTTTTCGAATACGCTCACAAAGCGTTCCAAAAAAACGTTTTGAGATTGCTTTTTTTTTGTTATAGAGCTTTCAGAACACTTTTCAAAAACGCTCGCAAAGCGTTTGAAAATAGCGTTTTGAGAATCCTTTTTTTTTTTGTTACAGAGCTTTCAGAACGCTTTTTTTTTAGAACCGTCGTCAATTTCTGCTTGGGTGTCTAAATATTTTTTTTTTTTTATGAAATTAAAAAAATGCTAAAGAAAATTTAGAAAGAACTTGCACATTTAGCTTAAAAAAGATTAACGTTTACCTACTTTTTCTAATAAAATTCTGTTAACAGAAATTCAAATTCAGGAATTCTAATTAAAATTGGGACAAGGCAAAAAAAAGTTTAGAAAACCAAATTGATATTCAGAAAACTGGATCTAGCTGACACTTGATCGTGATTTATGAGCCTTAATTAGTCTTTACATAACTTCTATTGAAGTTTTCTGGATTTTAATTGGCTTTTCGTTGTTATTGTTTTTTCTAGAAATTTTGTGGTGTTCTCCAAATTTTAATTTAACTTTTTTTTGCCTTGTTGTTTAAATTATGTTAAAGCCGGTAAAAAACCATCACAGACAGTATTTCCCTTAACACCTAACTCACTCTTATATAGACTTAAGATGGTGTTTAATGCGGTTTCCATTGGCTGAGCAGCAGTCGCTTCTGTATATTTGTTATTGGTAATGTCCTAAGTAGCCAAATGTCCCTTTCTACGAGGTTCCAAGATATATTTTCGGTCCTGTTAAATTTGAATTTTAAAATCAAACATTTGGAGGGAAGGATATCAACGTAAACATTGGTTCCGTTGGCACATTGGATCTTTTCCATTTCAGCATTTGCCCGCTTGGTTGCTCATGAAATAAACGCGTTCAACATGAACTTGTTCAATTTCATATTGGCGGAAGTTGCCCCAAGTTAAAAATTTACTAAAAGAATCAAAAGCTGTTATTTGGTAGCATTTTTGTAAGGAGTGGGAAACGAGTTATTTTTGAGCAACTGGTAGCTACTTATTTTTGGGACTAATGTATGCTGTTATTTGGTAGCATTTTTGTAAGTAGTGGGTAACGAGTTATTTTTGGGCTACTAGTAGCTTATTATTTGTGGTACTTATGTATGTAGTTTTTCAGTAGCATTCTCGTAAGCGAGTGGGTATGCGGTCATTACTCCAATGACATCGCCATGTTAAAATAATGAGTGTTTCACCAACATAGTAACTAGCTACCACCATCTATTTAAAGGCGAAAACCTCATTACTTGGTAATAGAAGTTTTTACTGGGATTATCATGTTAAATTCCAAATGTAATTTAAAATTGTTTTAATGTAATTTAAAATTATCGAAATGTATTTACAAAATTGTAGAAATGTATTTTAAAATTATCCATATGTATTTTAAAATTATCCAAATGTATTTTAAAATTGTCCAATTGTATATCTTAAAAATTTCCAAATGTATTTTAAAATATTCTGCATAGAATTCTACATGGAAGATTTTAAAATGCATTTGGAAAATTTTAAAATACAAAGGGCTTATTGTAAAAACTCGATAAGCAACATTTAATTTTATGGTGGTTTTTGCCTTAAAACTTTTAAAATAATGTAGAAAATAGAACTTTTGCAGAACTTTTATTTTCAATATACTTGTACGAAGGGTTAAAGCAAGACTTTTGCCAAAAATCTGTCAATGAAACATCAGCAGAAGGCGAAAAACATGAAAAAATAAAATGTTGCTTATCAAGTTATTGCAGTAAGCCCTTCATTTGGATAATTATAAAATACACTTGGAAATTTTAAAACTACATTTGAAAATTTTAAAAATGCATTTGGATAGTATTGAAATACATTTGAGAATTTTTAAAATGCATATGGAAATTTTTAAACTGCATTTGGACAATTTTAAATTATATTTGGATAATTTTAAAATACATTTAGACTAGTGCCACCGGTCAGTACCGTAGTACCGGGAATACCGGTATTCCCGGTTCTCGGTATTACCGGGAAATGGTACCGGTTTCCCGGTTCTTAATTCATTGCCGGTATTCCCGGGAATACCGGTATTCCCGGTTCCGGTTCTGACGGTATTCCCGGGACTACCGGTATGTATACTTTGTAAAATTTTGCACAATTAAAATTTTTTCTTTGCTTTTACCAAAAAAATACAAAACATGTGAAAAACACCATTTTCAATGTATTTTTTTAATTTAAGAAAAAATAGTTGCATGATTTTTAAATAATTTTACAAACACAACTAAATATTACTGAAATACTGATTAAATAGTGTAATTTAAATATTTTATTATATAGTAAATTTTTGGTTTTTGAGAACCGGTACCAGGATCAGAACCGGGAATACCGGTATTCCCGGGAATATATCTAGAACCGGGAATACCGGTATTCCCGGGAGTACCGAGAACCGGGAAATGGGGGGCACTAATTTAGACAATTTTAAAATATATTTGAACAATTTAAAAATACATTTGGACAATTTTAAAATACATTTGGATAAATTTAAATCAGGGTTGGCAACCGAAACGAATAACGGTATCGGTAACGGTATTGGTATCAAATATGTTTTATATCGGTAACGGTAAAGGTAACGGTATTTTCGATTATTTCGGTAACGGTAAGCCGTTACCGAAACATCAATACCGGTACGTACCGGTATTATGAATAAAATGTTAACAAGTCACAAATTTGTTAAAAACACGTAAAAAAATCATTTAAAAAAATTTAAAAACTGTTAAATTAAGTACATTTTTTAGTAGCCCTGTTTTTTGCAGACCGGATTAAGATTTGGATTAACTTTATTTATTTAAAAAATGGGCCAAATCAAGTCCAGATTTTTTTTTTATAATTTTTTTCTGAAATTACATTACAATTAGTAAATATAAACAGAAAAACAAATTAAGCTATGTCCAAAATGCAAAGTATGAAAAATAAATTTAGTTAATTCCTTGGATTAACTCAAATTTATTTAAAAAACGACTTAAAAATAACTAACAGAAATAGTTGTTTTATATTTTTCATACAAAAACAACTGACTTTGTAGTTGAAAACAACTAACTACTGTAAAATATACAAACAACTAACATGTAGTAACTTACATCATTTTCTGAGTGTATAGAGTGAGTAGAGTAGGCTTTCGTGAGTCACGTGATTGAATCTGGCGTGAGTCATGCGTTCTGGTGGGCAATTTTTTGTACTTTCTAGTACGCGAATATTGAGTGAGGTGAGTAAAAAAAAGTTCGTAAGTGATTAGTGATTCCATTATTGTTTGCGTAAGCGTGACAGAGTGTGAGTCAAAATCAATTCACGCCTCTTAAAAATGTTGTTTATTAAACATAAAATTAAAAAAGTTTAAAACTTAAGAAGTTAAGATGTGACAAAAGCACTTTCGTCAAACCACCATTAGTTTTTGGATTTTTTTTTTGCAAGTTTTACATTTTGCAAACTGTTCACCTTTTGCTATCACAAAAAAAATGTTACCAGCGGACCTTTTTAGATTTTTTTTCTATTTTGTTCCACAAAATTCAATTTTCATACAAATTATTAAGAAAAATATAAAAAATTTAAAAAAATCGGGATCCCGAAAATCCCAGGATTGAAAATTCGAAATCGTGAGATTCGCGAATGTTATCATTCGTTGGACCAAATTCCACATTTACTTTGCCAAAATTAAGTTTATTGCGATTGTGGTCATTGGTTGGACCGACATCCTCATTGTCTTTGTCCAAATGACAATACGATTGGCAATAAAGAAAAATTTGTTTTTTTATTTTACGTATATTAAAAATATTTTACTGTTTTTAATCCAGAAAGTATTAAAATAAGTAATATTAAGACAACCGAAACAAAACCGATATAATACCGGTAAATATCCGAATAAAGGTAACGGTTTTTTATCGGTAACGGTATTTACATTTTTTTATTTCGGTATTGGTAACGGTAACGGTAGTCAATATCAAAGGGTTTTTAATCGGTAACGGTATTGAAAGGGTAACGGTAGCCAACACTGATTTAAATATATTTTGGTATTTTTTAAAAACATTGGGACAAATTTAAAATATATTTGGACAATTTAAAATACATTGGACAATTGAAAATACATTTAGAAAATTTCAAAATTTATTTGGACAATTTTAAAATACATTTGGACAATTTTATAAATCTTTTGGATAATTTTAGAATGTATTTGGACAATTTTAAAATATATTTGGACAATTTTAAAATATATTTGAAAAAATTAAAAATACAATTGGAAAATTTAATAATACAATTGGAAATGGTGTAGTGGACTTAGAACATTGAAAAAATGAAGTTATAAACAATGCTTAGTACATTTTTGCTTATAACTTTTAAAAAGATATACCGATCAATACCAACTTTCTAAAGAATCTAAATTAACAAACAAAGAATTAAGAAATTATATTCCCAGTAAAACATGCTATGTTGACATAGCATGTTAGAATGGAACCGTCAAATTTATTTTTATCAAATTTAACCTTCAAATTCGTAAAAGTTAAAAGAGGCTTATAAGAAGTTTATAAAACGAATTTTTTATGGAAATTCGATTAATAAATCTGTTATAAAACGCTTTAGTTTTTAATGAGTTTGGACGTTAATCAAATTAGAAGTTTCATTAAATCAATTTTGTTTTCTTACCAAAAGTATCAAATGCCGAAGGTAAAATGGAGGGATCACCCGACTGAAGACTTTCGAACAAACAAAGTATCATGTGTGGATAGCCGGTGATGATCTTTTGTGGTTGCACACTGGAAATTTTACCAAAGAATTTCATAATACCTGGTATGAGTAGACGATCAAGTGGTCTTTGTTCAATTTCTTCTACTCGTTTACCAATGACATCAAACACCTGACGTTTTTCCATATACAAAAGACCATGATTTTGTTCTGCCAGCCTCACAAGTATTTCCAACACATTAACCTGCAATAAAATATCGTCGTTGTCCAATTCGGATAATGCATGGTCAAGTATAAATTCTACTCTTTGTAAAGTGGCTGCCGAGTATTTTCCCAAATTAACAGCCAACTCGTAGATGCGACACTTGATAACTTCATTCTGTTTCAAGGCTTCCAAAAGGGATTCTTTTACATACGGTTGGTCCAAACGATTTGTCAGGACCAAACTTAATATGGCTAATGCTGGACTACCGACCTGGGTTTCTGGTTCCTGCACTGCTTTAAGGATATGTCTCAACAATTCATCAGATATGGCATCTCCCAAGTTATCATCGTTTATTTGATGTTGCAATTCTTTTAGAATTGTATTCAATGCGATGGCTCTAATGCGAGACCGTTTATGAAGAAGGGCTCTGTGTAGCAGACGGGGTAAATCGCTTTGTCTCAGCGTCAAATTGGACATACATATGGATAATATATCACTGACCAAATCTAATGGTTCCGCATTATCTGTTTCTTGTCCATCCTCTTCCAAGCAATCATAAATTGCTGCCGAACTCAATAAGCGATTGGTAACTTTTATCTCTAAGTTAGGAGTTTCATTAAGACGTCCCCTAATTTCTGTTAATGTTGTTAAACGATTTTCTCTGATCTTTAGACTTTCTAATTTTTCACAACACCATTCTTCAGTCATTTTAAAGCTTTTCAATTGAACAGAATTGTTTATTAAAACTTCACCGGTGAAACAATATTTTTGCAAAATGTCAAATCATTTATTTTGACAAACAAATTAATTCTAGGGTTTCCAGATCTAAAATATAAAACTGTTATACAAAAAAAGTAGTCTTGCCAGCTCAAAAATGCAAAATAATAAAGATGACTTTTTGTTGCCAGTCTTGAGACCTAGGTGGCGTTCATCCAAAGACTTATATATAATAATAATACAGCTGTTCACTAGATGGCGTTTTTTATAACTGTTTCCGGAAGTTTATTAAAAGTTCTTAATTTCATTTGTGGCTTAAGTCAAGATTACCTCCACCCATCCAAATCTGATGAAACTTTGAGAATCGAATAAGGACTTCATTCTGAGTCGAGTGGTACCACTTTTGTCGGGGGCAAACGCCCACAAGCGGGTGGGCGTGGCCCTAAAGTTAAAAAAAAAATAGCAATTTTCTCAAAAACTACTTAACATACCTATATGGTTGATTTATGGCTCAAATTAAAGCTTATTTCAAGGCCTTTCTTTTGGTGTGCAAAAAGATGGGGGTTGCCATAGTTGAAAGTGTGAAAATTTTAATTTTTGAAAATTTAAAAAAAAAAAAATTACTAAACTACGGATTTCTTAACTTTGCATCGATTATATGGTATGTTTTTTATGGAACTAAATTAAAGCTAAGGTCAAGACCTTTCCACTGGTATATAATGTTCTGGAGTTTTTTTTATTTAAACCTTTTTTTTCCATTTAAATGTAAACCGCTCGATTTAAAAAAAAAAAGTATATGCGAATGTAAATAAAAAAAATAAGGTTATATTAAAGCTTATTGTATTGCTATTTTAAGATCTTTTGGTATGCAAAAAAGAGAGTTTTGCCATAGATGGGAGCATGTAAATGGTAATTTCAGTAAAAAAAATATTTTTATTTTTTGTTATATGATATTAATTTTATTGAGAGTAATGTTGTGTTTTATTTGTTTTAACGGTTTAAGGTATGTATGTGAATAGTTTGTATAACATTATGGTTGCTATGAAGAGAAGATTTATTTAAATTAATGGAGTTTGCAATTTTTAGGCCCAGTCAGAGGCTGCTACGCAGAAAAGCTTTTTTCAGCGAAGCTGCTAAAGGAAGCTATGGATTTTGTAATCCCTAAGCCCGGCCGAAAGCCGCTACCTAGAAAAGCTTTCTTTAGCGAAGCCGGTAAAGGAACCTATGGATTTTGTACTCCCTAAGCCCGGCCGAAGGACGCTACGCAGAAAAGCTTTATTTAGCGAAGCTGTTGGGCTGAAAAATGTTATATTTTATGGATAAAGTTCCATTTTTAAAAATAATGTTTTAAAAAGAAGAGGTAAGTACAAATCATAGAGTAATACCGTACTCGCATTCATTTTGTAAAATTAGTTTAAATATTAAAACTAGTTTAAATTGAACATGTTTAAGTATTTAAACTAGTTTATAAAATGAATGCGACTATAAAATAGAGGCGAATGAGTTGTTAAAGTATGACTTGGCTAGCATGTATTGTGTGGCGATTTTTTTTATTTCTCACTTTCGCCTCTATTTTACTCTATGGTAGAAATATTACAATTACCGTTATTTCAAAAATTCCATTGTATTATTTAAGGGCCATTTAGATTGGCAGACTTGTAAAACGATCTGTCAAAAATTCATGCGGAGAGAATTTTTTTCATCGTCTAAACACTCAACATACAAATACGGACAGACTTTTTGTGAATACGGAGAGGAAAATGTTGACATACGGATGTAATTTTTGTGTTTTGAAAAATTTCAAAAAATTACTATTTTCATTAGATCAGGGATGTTTTTTATGTAAACAAAAATACAAATAATAACAACAGCTGTTGTGAAGTGGTGGTAAAAATAAATAAAATTTTATATGGGCTAAATTTTCGGAACAAGTCTAATTGGCAGACATTGGTCCGATTTATTTTTTTCTATTTTTTGAAATAGGGATGATTTAGGTGAGTTCAACAAAGAAACAAAATTGTCGGCGGCCCGTGGTTCCAGAGTTATAGGTCTCCAAAGTTCTGATATCGATTTTAATATATCTTCATCAATAATGGTCCAATCAGACCAAGATTGGTTTCATTCGAAAGCTTATTCAAATACCTTTAATTTGACGTTTTAAAAAATTTGGATTCATTAACCAATTGTGAAACAACTCTAAATTTTAGATTTTTCACCCCAAGTTTTTGAAGAAATGGGGTAAAAATTTAAAATTATGCCCCATTAAGGTATTTATTTTTATAACTAGGCTTATAGCTTAGATATTAAGCTTTGATTTGAGCTTTCATTTGACCTTTTAACCCTTATAGAACCGGAGTTATTTACGTTTAAACATTAGAAAACATATTTGAATATATATACCAGACCTCTGTGCAGTTTATTTTTTTTTTTTCCTTAAAAGGTTTTCTGGGTTGCCGGCCTTCGGACGGGCTTAGGGATTTTAATTTTCATATATTAATTAAGCGGCTTCGCTAAATAAAGTTTTTTTTTTATTAATATATAAGCGGGGTCAATGGTTATGAGTCAATAACTCCGGTTCTATAAGGGTTAAAAGGTCCATTAAAAGCTCAAATGAAAGCTTAATATCTAAGCTTTAAATCTCGTCGTATAAATACATGCCTTAATAACACACAATTTTGAAATATAACGCATTTTCTCTAAAAACTTTGGTTTAAAAATCTAAAATTTGGTTTTGTGCCACAATGGGTTAATGGAACCACATTTTTTTTTAAATTTCAAAATAAAGGTATTTGATTAAGCTTTCGAATGAAACCAATCTTGGTCTGATCGGACCAATTTTGATGAAGATATTTCAAATTCGATATCCGAACTTTGGAGGCCCATAACTCGGAAACCATGGGCCGCCGACAATTTTTTTTTTCTTTTTTGGACACAGCACTAAAAGTTCTACCTGTGATATTTTTTTTTTTGGATCAGAGAAATGTCTGCCAACTAGACTTTAACCAAACTTCCGGCCAAACAAGGAATATGGAGTCGGTGGAGATGTTGGAATCAGAGATGTCGGAATCAGTGGAGATTTAGATTTATGCATCTTTTGGTTAAGGAACGCAAATTGAAGAAAATATTTTACCACAATTGTATGGTTGATTTGTAAATTTTACAATTGCAAAATGTTGTTTGGGTGTGTGTTTGTAATGAACAGCTGTTTTTTTTCTACAATTTAATTTAAGCGTATACGTCTAAACACACAAAAGACTTTCAAGAGAGTTTTTTTATACTTTTTGACAAGCGGTTTAAAATGAAAAGACTTTTTCATCTTGATAATCTTTTCAAAAAGTGTGCTAATCTAAATGGGCCTTTAGTAGTGATCAAAGATGAGCAATAAAAACTTAAATTTTTTAAATATATTACAAATATTTGATTTTAAATTAACTGGACCCATTCCAGCGCAGGCAATTGTTAAGCTGCAGGAATGGGGCCTAATTCCAAAACAAGGGGATTATTTATGTCCAAATGGACATAGTTATCAGCTGAAGGAAACTAGTCGTGGGCCAGATGGATGGACATTAGAGTGGCCATAGTAGAAATTTTTTTGAAAAGTTAAAGTGTTCGCACTGAAAAATGTGAGGTTGGGGATAAAAATAATTATGCATATTTAAAAAAAATTTTTTTTTTGTTCCGAGTACCTCCGGGTTGAGCCTAAAGTTTGAAAAACGGATTACAAGGGAAAAATATGACTTTTTTTTCATTTTCTCAATATTTTTGATATTTTAAGTACAGTTTGAATTAAAATGGTCACTGAATTTTGATTAAGAGTTAATTGTCTATCAAATAAGGTGTTATAAATTAAAATCGGTTGAAAATTAGCCGAGTTATGACAACTTCCCCCGGCAACTAACGTGTGGCAAACCACCTGATCAAGGAATTCGAGCCCCATTTTTGAAATTTATTGAAATTATCTACTGTAATTAATTTTTTTTATTCCTCAAGTTCCAATGTACTAAGAAGATACATATTTTTTATATGGCGTTTTGCTAACTTGTTTTAAATAAATGCTAAAGTGGTCTGAATTTTTCAACACTATTTTCAAATCTCCAATTTTAAATTTTTATTTTTTTTGTTAAAGAAATTTTAAAAAATCGGCTATTGGAGTTTAGGGATTTGTTAAGCACATATAAAGGAATAAAAACCCCAAAAATTGTAGGGTTTGCTGTTTTCATTTGGCTATTACAGTGATGTAATTTCGGCGGATTTCGGGAAAGTAGTGATTTTTGGCCATTTTTTAGCTTTTATTTATTTTTTTTTGGTTTTTTTTACAAACTTGATATGTTTTGGACCGAATTATATCAACACGAGATAGAATACTTCAATTTGTAAAATTAGGGCGAAATTGATACATAAAAAATTGCCCCTGTTAAGGGTCAAAGGTCAAATTTTAGAAAATTTTTAATTTTTAAACATTAACAGATTTTCTGAGTGGAAATATATGAAACTACTTGATGTCATTTTAAAAGGTCTTAACATATGTCTTTTTATTTAAATTCAGAATATTAACCCTTTAGTGATGGTGGGGCCTATTCGACCCTTTGAACAAAATACACTTACATTATCTCCATTAAATTAAAAAAATTATAGGCCCCAACAGCACTTAAGGGTTAAATTTCTAAATTTTAATTATTTGACATTTAGTTTAGACCAATTAAAATAACATCAAGTAAATTCAGAAAAATCCGCCCAGCAAATCTGATAATGTTTAAAAATTCAAAATTTTTTAAAATTTGAACTTTGACCCTTAACAGGGGCAATTTTTTATATCTCAATTTCGCCCTAATTTTGCGAATTGAAGTATTCTATCTCGTGTTGATATAATTCGGTCCAAAACATATCAAGTTTGTAAAAAAAAACAAAAAAAAATAAATAAAAGCTAAAAAAGGGCCAAAAATCACTACTTTCCCGAAATCCGCCGAAATTACATCACTGTAATAGCCAAATAAAAACAGCAAACCCTACAATTTTTGGGGTTTTTATTCCTTTATATGTGCTTAACAAATCCCTAAACTCCAATAGCCGATTTTTTAAAATTTCTTTAACAAAAAAAATAAAACTGAATTTTTATTTAGTTCGGTTTAAGTCCATATTAATTATTTCTGAGAAATAATAATTGTTGTACAATGAGAAAATCTGAAAAAAATCAAGTGACAACACAGGCTAAGTGGAGATGTCGACAGCTTTCGGAAGATGCCACCCTTCCATCATCAGCACTCCTTCGATTGCCACACACTTAATGTGTGTCAGATTAAAATTAGCCATTTAAATGAAACTTTTGAAGAAATTAAGAATTGGAATTACTCCTCTTTGTGTTGAATAACCCCTATTCACCATTAATTCGTGTTGTATTCATTTGGCAGAAACTTAATCCATCTTAACTTTTAACAGAGTTGTATTTTTCCCATTGTTAACCCTTAGTAGGACTTTTCAAATCTTGAAAAATGTCCGTTAGGTTTGAATTTTTGTTTCATATTTCTAATTCTTAGAAATATTACTAAATTGCAATGTACCTTATGAGTTGTGTATTAATTGTGTTTATATCATAGATGGGAATTTTTAATTACCATTGAAATTTAATTACCATTGGTTGATATCAATGGTAATGAAAAAATTTTCATTACCATTTAATGGTAATTAAATTTTTTTAATTGAAAAAATAATTACTAATGGTAATGAAATGCACCAATTGTTGAAAAACACCAATTATAATTGGTTTCAAAACCATTGGTTTTCACATTTTTGTTTTCTTGAAAAGTTAAAAATTTAAACATCAAAGTATGTTTTTACAAAAAAAATATGAAAATGTTAAAGACAAAAAACAAAACGCAAATAAAAATTTCAAATATTGTGTTATACAAAGGCAATCAACGTGTGTTTGGTTTATAAAATGTGAAAAACTAATACACCATATAACAAAAAACAACGGATATTTCCAAATATTAACGATTTTGACAATATTGTGACGACTTTTACTAATGGTAATTATTTTTTTAAATGATGCCATACCAATGGTAATTTTTTTTTTTAATTTTCATTAGTAATTAAATTGATAAGTAATTTAATTGGTACAATTGATACAACCAATGGTAATGAAAAAAATTTCATTACCATTGACATCAATTAAATGGTAATTAACCCATCAATTAATTGGTCCCTTTAATTAATTAGTCCCATCTATGGTTTATATATTGTTGGACTGTATATTTTATAACTGAATTTTTATTTAGTTCGGTTTAAGTCCATATTAATTATTTCTGAGAAATAATAATTGTTGTACAATGAGAAAATCTGAAAAAAATCAAGTGACAACACAGGCTAAGTGGAGATGTCGACAGCTTTCGGAAGATGCCACCCTTCCATCATCAGCACTCCTTCGATTGCCACACACTTAATGTGTGTCAGATTAAAATTAGCCATTTAAATGAAACTTTTGAAGAAATTAAGAATTGGAATTACTCCTCTTTGTGTTGAATAACCCCTATTCACCATTAATTCGTGTTGTATTCATTTGGCAGAAACTTAATCCATCTTAACTTTTAACAGAGTTGTATTTTTCCCATTGTTAACCCTTAGTAGGACTTTTCAAATCTTGAAAAATGTCCGTTAGGTTTGAATTTTTGTTTCATATTTCTAATTCTTAGAAATATTACTAAATTGCAATGTACCTTATGAGTTGTGTATTAATTGTGTTTATATATTGTTGGACTGTATATTTTATAACTGAATTTTTATTTAGTTCGGTTTAAGTCCATATTAATTATTTCTGAGAAATAATAATTGTTGTACAATGAGAAAATCTGAAAAAAATCAAGTGACAACACAGGCTAAGTGGAGATGTCGACAGCTTTCGGAAGATGCCACCCTTCCATCATCAGCACTCCTTCGATTGCCACACACTTAATGTGTGTCAGATTAAAATTAGCCATTTAAATGAAACTTTTGAAGAAATTAAGAATTGGAATTACTCCTCTTTGTGTTGAATAACCCCTATTCACCATTAATTCGTGTTGTATTCATTTGGCAGAAACTTAATCCATCTTAACTTTTAACAGAGTTGTATTTTTCCCATTGTTAACCCTTAGTAGGACTTTTCATCTCCACTTAGCCTGTGTTGTCACTTGATTTTTTTCAGATTTTCTCATTGTACAACAATTATTATTTCTCAGAAATAATTAATATGGACTTAAACCGAACTAAATAAAAATTCAGTTATAAAATATACAGTCCAACAATATATAAACACAATTAATACACAACTCATAAGGTACATTGCAATTTAGTAATATTTCTAAGAATTAGAAATATGAAACAAAAATTCAAACCTAACGGACATTTTTCAAGATTTGAAAAGTCCTACTAAGGGTTAACAATGGGAAAAATACAACTCTGTTAAAAGTTAAGATGGATTAAGTTTCTGCCAAATGAATACAACACGAATTATTGGTGAATAGGGGTTATTCAACACAAAGAGGAGTAATTCCAATTCTTAATTTCTTCAAAAGTTTCATTTAAATGGCTAATTTTAATCTGACACACATTAAGTGTGTGGCAATCGAAGGAGTGCTGATGATGGAAGGGTGGCATCTTCCGAAAGCTGTCGACATCTCCACTTAGCCTGTGTTGTCACTTGATTTTTTTCAGATTTTCTCATTGTACAACAATTATTATTTCTCAGAAATAATTAATATGGACTTAAACCGAACTAAATAAAAATTCAGTTATAAAATATACAGTCCAACAATATATAAACACAATTAAAAAAAATAAAAATTTAAAATTGTAGATTTGAAAATAGTGTTGAAAAATTCAGACCACTTTAGCATTTATTTAAAACAAGTTAGCAAAACGCAATATAAAAAATATGTATCTTCTTAGTACATTGGAACTTGAGGAATAAAAAAAATTAATTACAGTAGATAATTTCAATAAATTTCAAAAATGGGGCTCGAATTCCTTGATCAGGTGGTTTGCCACACGTTAGTTGCCGGGGGAAGTTGTCATAACTCGGCTAATTTTCAACCGATTTTAATTTTTAACACCTTATTTGATAGACAATTAACTCTTAATCAAAATTCAGTGACCATTTGAATTCAAACTGTACTTAAAATATCAAAAAAATTGAGAAAATGAAAAAAAGTCATATTTTTCCCTTGTAATCCGTTTTTCAAACTTTAGGCTCAACCCGGAGGTACTCGGAACAAAAAAAAATTTTTTTTTAAATATGCATAATTATTTTTATCCCCAACCTCACATTTTTCAGTGCGAACACTTATGGATTTAACATTTTTTAATTTTTCTATATAACGCTATGGCCAGTCTAATGGACATGGAGGTAAATATTATTAAAATTATTTAAAATTAATATAATATCGTCTCATTAAATGCAAAAAAACGTAACTGACCAAAAAAATGAATTATTTATCAATCATTTATGGAGCCACATAGATGACTTTGGTTCTTTTGAAGGTTACGTTGGTTTGCATTTGTGATGAATACATCAATTATTTACTTCAATAGTGATATAAGTCAAAAAAATTATTTAATAAGTTAATAATGCAGACCTATTCTGTAAAATTAGGTTTTTTGAGTAATGAAACTATTATAGTAAAAATATATTACAATTTTAATGCTTTTTTTTGTTGTTTTTAAGTCTTGTTTATTTTTTTATTCAAAAGTTTTCAGTTGTAGTAAGACATAGATGGGAATTTTTTATTAGCATTGATTCAAAAACAATGTAATGGTAATAAAATTTTTCGGTTAAAGTCTAGTTGGCAGACATTTCTCTAATCCAAAAAAGAAAAATATCTCAGATAGAACTTTTAGTGCTGTGTCGAACAAACATGGCTCCCGAGTTATGTGCCTCCAAAATTCTGATATTGAATTTAATATATTTTCTCCAATAATGGTCTGATCAGACCAAGATTGGTTTCATTTAAAAGCTTATTCAAATATCTTTATTTTGACATTTAAAAAAAATTGGATTCATTAACCCTTTGTTGTACAACACCAAATTTTAGATTTTTAAACCAAAATTTTTGGAGAAAATGCGTCATATATCAAAATTATGCCTTATTAAGGTATGTATTTATGTAACCAAATTTAAAGCTTAGATATTAAGCTTTCATTTGAGCTTTTACTTGACCTTTTAACCCTTATAGAACTGGAGTTATTGACTGTTAACCATTGACCCCGCTTACATTTTAACACAAAAAACGGCGTCCGGACATAGTGCCCAAGTTTATATCGCCCAATTTAAAAAAGTCATTTCACCCAAAAAAAAAATGTGTGTTAGTTGTTGTTGCAAAATTTTTTGGACGATATGGCCAATAATTTTTCATATTTTAACAATTTTCTTTAATTTAATATAAATTATCAAAAATGGGTGACAGGACATAATCCCCACGGACATTACCCCCATAACGGAAATGGGGCTTAGGACCGAATTCATTGCGGTCATAATCCCTATAATAGTTGTGGGGACTATGACCGCTTCCAAAACGGTCACAATCCCAATGGGGATTATGTCCATTCCTTGTTGGGATTACGACCGAACTTTTTTCGGTCATAACCCCCCATTCACATTATTGGGAGTAAGTCCAAAGCAATTTTGGTCATAATCCCCGTTTTCTGCAGAGAGGGTGGGTTTAATGCATGGAGTTTGTAATCCCTAAGCCCGGCCGAAGGCCGGCTACACAGAAAAACTTTTAAGTAAAAAAAAGTCTTTATTTTTGGGGATTATGACCAACTAGTATAGAAGACATAATTCCCATAATGGGGATTATGGCCATTTGTTACGTGGTTATTATCCCCATAAATTTGGGAATTATTCCGTTTTTTATTGGGATTATGTCCAAATAATTTTTGGTCATAGTCCCCACTACCATTATGGGGATTATGACCGTAATGAATTTGGTCATAATCCCAATAACGGAAATGGGGATTATGTCATGTCACCAAAATGGGTGACAGGACATAATCCCCACGGACATTACTTCCATAACGGAAATGGGGCTTAGGACCGAATTCATTACGGGCATAATCCCCATAATAGTTGTGGGTACTATGACCGTTTCCAAAACGGTCATAATCCCAATAGGGATTATGTCCATTCGTTGTTGGGATTACGACCGAACTTTTTTCGGTCATAACTCCCCATTCACATTATTGGAAGTAAGTCCAAAGCAATTTTGGTCATAATCCCCGTTTTCTGCAGAGAGGGTGGGTTTAATGAATGGAGTTTGTAATCCCTAAGCCCGGCCGAAGGCCGGCTACGCAGAAAAACTTTTAAGTAAAAAAAAAAAATAATTTATTTTGGGGATTATGACCAACTAGTATAGAAGACATAATTCCCATAATGGGAATTATGGCCATTTGTTACGTGGTCATTATCCCCATAAATCTGGGAATTATTCCGTTTTTTATTGGGATTATGTCCAAATAATTTTCGGTCATAGTCCCCACTACCATTATGGGTATTATGACCGAAATGAATTTGGTCATAATCCCCATAACGGAAATGGGGATTATGTCCGTGGGGATTATGTCATGTCACCAAAATGGGTGATAATCCCCACGGACATTACCCCCATAATAGAAATGGGGCTTAGGACCGAATTCATTACGGGCAAAATCCCCATAATAGTTGTGGGTACTATGACCGTTTCCAAAACGGTCACAATCCCAATGGGGATTATGTCCATTCCTTGTTAGGATTACGACCGAACTTTTTTCGGTCATTACTCCCCATTCACATTATGGGGAGTAAGTCCAAAGCAATTTTGGTCATAATCCCCGTTTTCTGCAGAGAGGGTGGGTTTAATGCATGGAGTTTGTAATCCCTAAGCCCGGCCGAAGGCCGGCTACGCAGAAAAACTTTTAAGTAAAAAAAATCTTTTATTTTTGGGGATTATGACCAACTAGTATAGAAGACATAATTCCCATAATGGGGATTATGGCCATTTGTCAATTTTTCTAATTAAAACATCATTATCGATGGTTAAAAATGCATTAATTGTAAAAAAACATAATTGATTTCAAAACCTTTAGTTTAAACGTTTTTCTTCAATTAATCAACAAAAACCATTAAAGTATGTGTTTTGTACCATATATTAATTAGTCCCATCTATGTAGTTAAAAACACTGTTTAATTCAAAAATGTATTTTGAATGAAACCAAAAAAATTAGGGTATATTAAGGGTCTGTTTACATTATTAATATTAAGATTTGTTTAAAAAATATTTGAAATACATAAAAGATTTAACTATTTTTAAAGTTTATTGGTTTTTTTATAGTACAAGTTAATAAATTGTTTGTGTATTAATTGTGATTGTCTTGTTTTATTTATAAATATTTTTTTATTTTTTAGATGTAAAAACAAAAAAGGGAAAAAAAATGTGACTCAGTAGTATCTATAAGAAAAGAAACATATTTTAATCGAAGCCATTTGTCGATTTGCCAAATAATATGTTTTTCATATCTTTGGGTTGAAAATCTTGATTTGGCCCAAATTATGAAGGAAATTCAAATTTCAAAGCAAACGGCTGTGGATTGGAATAGTTTTGCTCGTGAAGTCGTTAAATATGGCTTCAATATTGAAGAACTGAAAGTTGGTGGACCTGGAAAAGTAGTTGAAATTGATGAATCCAAAATTGGCCGTCGAAAATACCACAGAGGACACGCTGTGGAAGGTCAGTGGGTTTTCGGTGGCGTGGAGCGGGGGTCAAATCGATGCTTCTTTGTCCCTGTGGAGGGAAGATCCCGGGACGATCTTCTTCCTATCATTCAGGATTATATACTTCCGGGAACAAAAATCATATCGGATTGTTGGAAGGTAAGTTTGTATTTGATCAAAATTATGTTGTTATTATTATAATTATTATCTATTTTTTTAGGCTTACGACACACTAGGGTCTGAGGGTTACACTCACTTAAATGTAAATCACAGTGAGTGTTTCGTAGACCCTGTACATGGCGAGCATACAAATACGATTGAGGGACTTTGGAGGCATTTAAAGAAATATCTTCCTCATTACAATAGAAGGAAGTATTTTTTTAATGGGTAATATAATTTGTTGTATTGTATATTTTTATTTTTCATAAGATTTTGCTTTCAGATACATCCAAAAGTTCCAATTTGCTCGTCGGTGTCGGAGCTTTGGAATGGATCCGATTTTGGAGTTCCTTAAGCTTGCCGGGAAAATGTATTCCCCCCTCGCCCCGAGCGAGAGGCCGGATTTACATTGGCAACGTGAAGATGAAGATGAGATATTTGAGTTATCTTCTGATGAGGAGGATTGGTCTGAAGAAGAAGACTCCTGATTTGTCCACATCAACTACTTTTCCAGGTTACCAACATAAAGTTTTTTTTATATTGAAGCTGTAAATAACGGCTTTAGAGCAAAACTGTTAGGATTCACAGCCGCTTGTTTTGAAATTTGCAATTGCTTCATAATTTGGGCCAAATCAAGATTTTCAACCCAAAGATATGAAAAACATATTATTTGGCAAATCGACAAATGGCTTCGATTAAAATATGTTTCTTTTCTTATAGATACTACTGAGTCACATTTTTTTTCCTTTTTTGTTTTTAAAATTTTGTAAAAATAATTAATAATAGATTAAGATTTAATAAAGATAGATTCAGATTTAAATAAAAAATTACACTTTTTAGTCAATAAATAAAAAAAAAAATTTTTTTTAATCGTATCGGATTTAAAAAATCTAAAGGTCTTTTAAAAAATCTAAAGGTTTAAAGGGTCTTGATCTTAACTTTAATTTAGTTTCATAACATAAATACCATATAATTGAAAAAAAAAATTAAAAATCAGTAGTTTTGTATTTTTTTCTGAAATTACCATTTACATGCTTCCATCTATGGCAAAACTTACTTTTTGTTTTTGCATACCAAAAGAAGATCTTGAAATAAGCTTTAATATAACCATATTTTTTATTATTTACATTCGCATATACTTTTTTTTTTAAATCGAGCGGTTTACATTTAAATGGAAAAAAAAGGTTTAAATAAAAAAAAAAACTCCAGACCATTATATACCAGTGGAAAGGTCTTGACCTTAGCTTTAATTTAATTCCATAAAAAACATACCATATAATCGATGCAAAGTTAAGAAATCCGTAGTTTAGTAATTTTTTTTTTTAAATTTTCAAAAATTAAAATTTTCACACTTTCAACTATGGCAACCCCCATCTTTTTGCCTTGAAATAAGCTTTAATTTGAGCTATTAACCAACCATATAACTTAAGTAGTTTTTGAGAAAATTCCAAAAAACGGTTTTACCTTTAGGGCCACGCCCACCCTCTGGAGGGCGTTTGCCCCCCAAAAAAATATTTTTTTTGAACTCAGTGGGGTCAGAGGTCAAAGGTCAAAAAATTTCAAAATTTTTCCATGGGTGGATGTAAAGTTGACTTGTTCCTCATTTGTTAATGACTAAAATCTTGATTACCACATAAAAAACAATAAAGCAAATAACAACAAATTGTTTTTGCACTTCTGGAACTATTTTTACTAGGGATGTGCGATTAATCGATTAATTAATCACCTCGATTAATCGAAATCCTGATTAATCAATTAATCGATTAATCATACTTTCTGATTAATCAGAACTATGATTAATCAATTAATTTTAATTTTGATTAATCAAAATTGAATAATTTTATTCAATTTTTTAAAAATGTTGGCAAAATAAAAGAATATTTAAAAAAAAAATAAAAATGAAAACAAAATTTATAAATTAATATGCCAAAATCAAACAATAAATTCAACCAAATTTTCCAAAATTGATTAAGAATAGAGGTATTCAGAGTCTTGTTGCCAGCCCTGGCAATGTAGCAAAAGAGTACTTCTATCAAAAAATACATGTATTTTGAAAAGTAATTTTGAAAAGTGCTCTTTTACCACCAGTGCCAGGGCTGGCAAGCAAGACTCTGAATACCACTAATGTGTCTATGGATCTATTATGGTTCATGATTCATGGCAGATTGTAGATGATATGAGTTGGCCGTACGCCCAATAACAAGCATCCATGTTCAATGCTTTAAGAAATGGTTCTCTCGACGCCAATTGGTTGTATTGCACATAAGATCATTTAAAATTCCACAAAATTAATTAATTTGCGACACGGGCTTAATGCAGCAAGAAATAGTTCCCTCTGTAAGACGGTATTTATACACAGCCTTTTTGGCTTGCAATAAAGTCTCGCAACTTTTTTTTGTAGGCAAATGGGGGTGAAAAGAAAACGGGGTAGAAAAAAAATCACGAATTCTGTTTTCCTTCTATGCTTCTCACTGCCGTTTGCCTACAGAAAAAAGTTGCAAGACTTTATTGCAAGCAAAAAAAGGCTGTGTATAAATACAGTCTAAGCACTTCGACGCTAAATGGCGTTTAATTGTGCATGAGCCGGAGATCATGTGCAATACAACAAAATTAATGTTTGATACGGGTTCATTTATGGTCCCATTTTATTAATTTCAAATGATTAGAGGTACATACATGCATCCATTTTTTTAGATTCCGTAAAAAAATAATTTTCGAATGTGCAGACACCATGATAATAACTGCATTGTTTGCTGAAAAAACCATTAAAAGTCAATTCGACTAATATTTCATAAATTTTCTAACAAATTTTCAATAGTCAAAAAATTTTAAATACATACGTATGTTTGTATGTTTATGTATGTAGATAAAAACAAAATAAAAACAAAAAAAATATTCAATTATTCAAATTTTGAATATTCAACTTCCTGATTAATCAATTAATCATGAATTTTGATTATTCAAAATATAAATTATTCGATTAATCATGATTTTGATTAATCAAAACTTTAGATTAATCGATTAATTGATTAATCAGGATTTCTATTAATCAGAATGAATAAATAATCGATTAATCGCACATCCCTAATTTTTACTGTTCTGTACTATTTTTACTTACTGAATTTTGTTAAAAAGTCTACGTTTCATGCACGTTTAAAGTAATTCAGGCTTAATAATAATTATTTTTTCTTCACTTCCGTTTCCGGAATTTACTGGAAAAAAATAAGCATACGCCATCTATATTTACAATGCGCATACAAACTTCATCAAAGATGTAAAATAATAAAGATAGGAAAAAATGCATTCTTATTTAGTGTGCAGGCAATAAAAGAGATGGCGCTATATTGAACATAAATTCAAAGACATATATAATAAAGATGCAGCAAATGCTTCTTCTTTTTACTGTTCACTAGATGGCGTTTTTTATAACTGTTTCCGGCAGTTTATTAAAAGTTCTTAATTTCACTTGTTAATGACTGAAATCTTGATCAGCACATAAAAATCAATAAAGCAAATAAAAACAAATCGTTTTTGCACTTCTTTGGTTTTTATTTGTTTATTTTTCTAATAATAATTACTTTTTTCTCCACTTCCATTTCCGGAATTTACTGGAAAAAATAAGCATACGCCCTCTATATTTACAATGCGCATACAAGCTCTAGGGGTCTGATAAATTCCATTGGGATCATTGCATAAATTGGAAATATATTGGAAACTTGGAAATCCGGCATTCGACCGGAAGTTTCTGCACCGTATCGTATAAGAGAAATCGTGAAAATAAAATGTTTAAAATGTTGTTGTTTTTAGCATAAAAGTAGTGCATTTGAATCTTTTTTGTACAATTATCAAATAAACACGTCGATCATTTAGACTTTCAGCAGATTTTAATGGTATGTTAAGAAAAACGTGACGGTTTATATGTGGTCGAAACCGTATAATTTTAAATTGTACGTTTCCGTTCCGGTTTGATATAAACTACAATGGAATATTTTGAAATATTCCATTGAAACTATTGAATATTTGAAAATTCTCTCACTAAAACAAAATGGCCGTTAAGTAACCAATCAGAATTTGAATTTTGAAAATAAAACTGACTGTCAAATAGAAAAGATAAGAAAAATAAAAAAATCAGTTGTGAATTTTGTAACGACAACATAAGAAAACTTTTAAAATAAAAATTTCTTTAAATTAAAAAAATTGTATAAAATAAAAAATGTCCAAACGGTGCATAATGGGATGTAAAGAGCCTGTAAGGCTTCACAAGTTCCCAAATAATGAAAACAAAAACATGCTTGGGCCAAAAAATTGGGCCTATTAAGTACACCAAACACATATGTCCGTATATGCGAAGGCATTTCGAAAAAAAATATGTCGGTGAGGGTAAATTAAGTCCTTGTGCTGTTCCTACACTTTACTGTAAGTAAATAAATTAATTTATATATGTACATAAAAGGGTTGGAAAAAGCTCGATAGGAAGCCAAAAGGAGCTGGCATAATATTACCTGGCTTGCAGTCAATTTTCAGTTCGCTCCTTTATTTTATTTTAAGTAATGTTGTAATTTAATTACACCATTTAATTTATATTCTACAAATTGGTAATTGTTATTCTTTAATTATGTAAAGAACATTTTTACACAATTTCCAATTGCTATTATAAAAGTAAGTTATATACTTTAGACCATTTCCACACAAATTCCAAAAATATAATTTTGTGAAACTGAATAGTAGTATATTGTTTTTTCAATGTAATTAAAATGCTTACACTATTTCCATATACATTATAAACAAAAGTATGATATCTTAACTGCATCATTTCGAGTTTAAATTATAAAGTTAGTTCAAGAAATTTTCAGGTTCTAAAGCATTTTTCTGACAGCAAAACCCCCGGTTTCTGAAACAATTTTCCAATAGAAAATAAGTCAGATTTGAGATATGTATGTTTGTTCAAAAAAAGTTTTCTAATTTTGAAATTTTTCTGATTCATTTGTTTAAAGAGAAAGTTAATGATTCTGAGACATCCCCAATAGAAAAATTCTGAGGTATTTTGCTACAGAAAAGCTTTTACAATTTAAAAAATTCCTGCTATAGAAAAATTTTCTAAATTCTGATACACTTTCATATAGAAAATTCTCAGATACTTATGCAATTCTCACACCAAAACATTCCTATATTGAAAAAAAATTTCGTAAAGAAAAATTCTCTAATTTAGTGACTTTTTCCCCATACAAAACTTCTTAGGTACTGAAATATTTTTTTTTTATTTTATTTTTCTACAGAAAAGGTCTAAGATACAGAAACGATCTTTTTACCCCAAAATTTTTAGAGGTTGAATAACTATAAAAAATATGTCCACCCAATTATGACTGGAATCTTACACAGTCTATGTTTCAAAATTAATATTTGTTTTTTCTTCCTATACAGACCAAAGAGTATTGCCTATTGAAAACTAGGATAAATTTAAATAACATCGATTTTTTAAGGACGTTTTAGAATCAATTTATTTTATACTAATCACATTTAACTAATTGAAACCATGGATAGTAATTTTTTTTTTATCTCCCTAATTATTTTGTCTCTTGAAGAGGTATAAGGGATTCATCTTACACATAAAATAATATTTTGGCTATGGATTTTTTTTTTCGAGGTAAGCTTTAAAACTAAGGGCGCCCAATAGGAGCTTTTTTTTCGACCCGGTCTAATGCCCACTACCCAGTATAAACTTCTATTACCAAGTAATGGGGTTTTCGCTCATAAATCACTATCAAGTGCTAGCTGACAGGTTTTTAAATATCAATTTGGTTTTCTAAACTTTAATTTGCTTGTTCCCAATTTTAATCCGAATTCCTGAATTTAAATTTCTGTTAACGGAGTTTTATTAGAAAAAGTAGAGAAATGTTAATTTTTTTAAGCTAAATGTACAAGTTCTTTCTAATTTTTTTTTTAGCATTTTTTTAATTTTAATTTTAGTATTTATTTATTTCATTTTCTGTAACCTAGCCTATTGGCCATAACCGGTTACTAATTTCTACTTACAAAAATTTCTAAAAAATGTAATGTAAAAATAAAAAAAAAATTATTTGGACAACTTATCAAATATTTTAAATCGTATTTACCAGTAACCGGTTCTGTATGAGGCTATCGGTAACTAATTATTTGTTTACAAGAAGTAACCGGTCCTGTATGAGGTTATCGGTAACTTATTATTTGTTAACAAGAAGTAATCGAGCAGGTAACGAGTCCTTATTACATAGAATGCATACGGTAATGGGGACTTAAACACACAAACAAATTTTAAAAAAAATTGTGTCAGTTTTTGGTTTAATTACAACCTACACTCAACCAAAAATCATTGTATTCCCAAAGAAAATCGCTGTAAATTCAACAGAAATCATTGTTGATTTTGACCCTACAAATATTTATGTTGATTTCAATAAAAATTATTGTCAGTTTTTGTAAAAGTTGATCAACTCGTTTTTTTGTAAATCAACTCTTATTTTTTGTAAATTCAACTCATATTTTTGTTAATATAAGAAATTTTATTAATTAAAAAACTTGTTGTTATATGTTAATATTCTTTTATTAAGCATAAATCACAATATTTTTGTATTATCGTCGGCTTTTTAAGCTGCAATATTTGAAGATTTTCACACACACTTCGTTTATTCATGTTATGCACTCATAAGCCATTCTCCAGTTTTCTGATGATACCAAACAAAATCCTTAAAAAAAACAAAAAAGTTTTAATTAAGTATGAATACATAAAGTTTTTTTACTTACCAAATATTTACAAATCAGATCCTATTTTTATTTATTTTGTTGCGGATGCTGGGTTTAAAGATCGAAGAAAATTTATGTTTCAGCCAGGTTATACTTGGAATGGTAAAATTTTAGGCCAAGCTCGCCGGATTGGGAGGGTTCTTTACCTTACTGAAACTATAAGCAAACCACAAGAGTATAAAACATTTCATTCCAAGATTTCAGATAACAAAAGAAAAAAAATTTTATGTAATGAATCATTTAGAAACTATGGTGTTTACTGCAAACGTTCTGTTGAGCGATAGATGGTACGATCGCTAGGGACACTTTTTAGAAAATTCCCACCCTACAACACTTATATGACCTCGTGTCTCACAAAAACAAATATCTTAGCCATTACCCTGAACTTAATAGTTAAATCATTATTGTTTTACATTACCATATCATTCGTATAATCCAACATTCCCAGTTAAAAACTTATTCTTCCATTTTTACAATTGAGCAATTCATTTATTTAAAAGGGAAATTTCAATTAAAAATAGCATTAAAATTTTGTTATTTAATGCGATTGTGATTTTTAATTCTTGAGTAACGCTTATTGAAAGTATATGTTGTATATAAAAAAAACTAATTTAATCAACTTACGAATTCTTATATATGATACCTCACGGTTCAATTAGTATATAACTTACATAACGTATATAAAATAATTTGTTAAATCGAAAACATGTGTGTGATTGACTTACAGTTTATGATCCTTAAAGACAGGATGATGGTGATCAAAAAAAAATATTTTTAAAATGACGATGACAAATTTTTCCTTTTTTTTTTTTTAAATGATATCAAAATCAAAAGCTTAATCTTCTGACTTAAACGACGGCTGATGAATTGAGCTCAATGCATCTGCATACATTATTATTCTGTAATTTAAAAAAAAAATCGGTTAGCACATAAAAATAAAATGTAAAATCTATCGTCACTTTAAAATCACATAAACTCCTTACATTTGGGTTTTCAATAATTCATATGTACCATCTAGATACGACTAAAACCTCGCAATGTAAAGAATTTACATAATAAATTCACACATACAAAAAAATATCAAGTCTAAATAATTATTATCTACTTTGCTTATTCTGGTAATTTTAACTAAAAAATGTATGTATCTCATGATATATATTTATATAAATTAACAAATTCTAATTGACGAAATTATCAGTTTTTCAAATTCTTATTACTGAACACTTCGTTTATCAAGCTTATATTAAACATAATAAATAGATTTGCCTAAGCAGAAATTTCAATCATGGTTATTAAAGTTTTAGTTAATGTAAATCATTAATAAAAAAAATAGTATTTAATGCCATATTCGCATTCATTTTTTTAAACATGTTTAACCACTTAAACATGTTTAAATTAAAACTTTTTAAGGTACATAAACATGTTTAAGTGCTTAAACTAGTTTAAAAATATGAATGCGAATATGGCATAAAACAATGTTACAAAACATAATACCGTACAAATGTGATTAAAGCTATACTTAATCTTGTTGATTATGAACGATGACGTCAAAACCAGGTAATAAAAAAATTGCATTGATACAACTCCAGTTGACAACGACAATTATTGTGTGGTGACAGCCTCTCTCAAAAAAAAGGTACATATGCTGCTTAAAGAGGTTCATTAGGGTAGTCCAAAATTGTAGGAGCTTCAAAACAATGCATTCTTGTTTCACTTTTTTATTTTTTTGAAACTGTTGTAATGATGATTATTTTTTTTTTTTTATAGGATGGGCATTTCACATTGATGAATACTAGTGGTGATTTTCTCCTTAATCTTTGATTGCCATATCAGTTGAAATCCATGGGTTTAACGCCGATGTTTTATACGATAAAAAGTTTTGGTATCACTTGAACGTTATATCGTACACTTATCGTAGAATTTAAGATAAGGTGTTTATGAAGTAGTATATGAGGTGTGGTACATGCCAACTTTAAACTTTCATAAACAATAACCCTTAACGATGTTTTGAGGTTAGAGTCCAAATATGGAAACCGTATCATTTGGTATTAGAAAATCCATGCACTACGTATACCATTGGAATTTTAAATGATTTATTTAGATGACGAGAAATAATCTAATTGACGAAGTGGGTTATATGGGAAATAGCGAGTGTTGATTTCCTACGACTATCACTTCTAGATGTTGGCTTTTGTAACACGTATGGTCCTAATATGGACTTTAATACATAAAGCATGTGAGATGATGGTATTATTATTTTATTAATTGTTTAATCGAAATTGATTTACTTCGCGATATTAAAAGGAATGCTAAATTTTTAGCTTTAAAATATGGTATACTTTTAGCGGATTACGAAAGATTAAAATTTCAACACAACACTTGACTGCTTCAAATGACTATCCAAAAAGAAAAAAAATTTACCGGAAATGTTGCTCAATGGTTTGACATTTAATACACTTAATTTAGGTTCTCTCCAAATCTTCAGCGGTGTTTTCTAAAGTATGTGAGCTCGGCAATACCGAGCTTTCCAATTTCCCATACTTAAAGCTTTCATCAAGTGTTTAGGCATTTGCATATACCCAAAACAAATACTATTTTATTGAGAAATTGTAACGGAGTGTAGTATAAATTACTCAATTCCAAGATAATATGCCAGCCAATGAAATCATTTAAAATATTTTTACCAAAGAGTAATAACTCTAGCATATCTGCACACATTTTAAAAGTTCCACAGAAGTACTGCATAAGTCAAATTTATATTACTAAGTGGTTACAGAAATATTAAGGAATGAAATGTTTAATACAAATAATATAATGCTATAAAATCTGTAACAAACCTTCTTTGCAGTCTGAACCAGTGTAAGCGAAAATAAGGAAAACAGATTTTAGTATTCCCTTCTTTAAAAACGTTATTCGTGGGGCACGACCACACCCTGAGATAGAGAATTAGCCGGGCATAGTCAAGAATGAATCAAAATTAAAAAGCTTTAATATCTTTGGCATGGAAAAGTCCAATGTATTTTCCATTCAAGGTTTCTAATTGGTACAAAGATGAACCAACCTTTTTCCGAACCCTGCATTTGAGGTATGGTGGTAAAAGTTTTGCGTTAATGCCCTTTTTGAATTCACTCTGTTGTCTATTTTTCCGAAAAACCTCTTGACCCTCTTTAAATACAACGTTTTTACAGCGGGTATTGTATATTTTTGAAGATCTTTCATGAGCAACTAATAAATTATCGCGGATTTTATCATGTATATATATATACACCTTTTTCCCCTTAGAATCGTCATTGGCAAAAATCCAGCCTTAGTGGATTTACATTCCGGGAGGTGAACATACAATCCAAATTTCAAGTCTCTGTGACAATTTTTGAAGGAAATATAAAAGGTACCAAAAGTAAATATTTGTACCCTTTTTACCCCCTTAGAATCAACATTGACAAAAACCCAGCCTTAGTGAATCTTTTTTCCGGGAGGTAAACCTACATTGCAAATTTCAAGTTTCTAATACCATTATTTAATGAAATAAAAAAGGTACCAAAAGTACAGTTTTTTACCCTTTTTACCCCCTTAGAAACATCATTGGCGAAAATCCAGCCTTAGTAAATCTATATTCCGGGAGGTGAACATACAGTCCAAATTTCAAGTCTCTGTGACAATTTTTTAAGGATATATAAAAGGTACCAAAAGTACAGATTTTTACCCTTTTTACCCCCTTAGAAGCAACATTGGCAAAAATCCAGCATTAGTGGATCTATAATCCGGGAGGTGAACATACAATCCAAATTTTGAAGTCTCTATGACCATTATTTCAGGAGATACCCTTTTTACCCCCTTAGAACCAACATTGGCAAAAATCCAGCCTTAGTGGATCTATATTCCGGGAGGTGAACCTACAGTCCAAATTTCAAGTCTCTAGCTTCAGCGGTTTGGGCTAGTTATGTGTTTCGTTATAAAACGGTATGAACCTGGGAATCCCAGGCTGGGATTAGTAAGAAGTTTTATACTTAATAAAAATTTAAAACAAATCTTACTTTTTTCAGGTTCGTGCTCTTTTATTAAGACACGGAAACAGTTGTAATCGGCCAGTCAATGATTAAGAAGGGTTAAACTCCAGCGTTGAAGATTATTAAAGTTAAAGACAAAACTGTACCTCGTGTTTTTTATTGAGCCTGCTGGTTCACTCGACATTGCGTCAGACACTTGTGGTGTGATTATATGTATGTTGGTGCTTGGGAGCATTGTTTCACTGCCTCCATTGCAAAGGCAATTGTTGTTTTTTGTGTGCGGTGAAAACTTGATTGTCTGGGCTTTAGCGTGGCGTTCTCGTTAGTAACGAGGTTTCCCGTTATTCCTCGTGGCTGCTAATCTATTGCCGTAATTTGTAATATGTTCACAACTAGACCGAGTGAATTTGTATTGATCCTCACGGATAGCCAAATTAGTCTTCCACACTCAAAAAAGTATGTCGGTAAAATCAACTACAAAAGACAGTTGTTTTGACTACATTTTGTCGTTGAAAAGGCGTCCACTACATAAACGGTAAAAACAACTGAACATGTTGTTGTTTTTAACTATTGATTTTCAACTACAAAATGTAGTAAAAACTACTACAAAACTGTTTAATACAGTTGTTTTTTCTACAGTTGCCTGAAATTTTATTTAAAAAATTTCTTAAACGTTTAAATGATTGATATTTATTTATTTAAAAAGCAATACATTTCAGTTGGTTGTATAGAATTTCGACATGATGACAATTTTTTGATGTATTTATCTGGAATTATAGAAGAACAAAATTATATTAATAAAATGTTAACAAAATAAATTGATTGTATTTACCTTTGTTTTTTTAATAGTTCATTTCAATTTTTCACCGCTACTGATCAAAATTTGTCTGGAATAAAAAAAAACGAAATGCTTTGGCAAAATTGATTTATAAAAAAAAATAATTAATTTCCAATGTTTCAAAAAAGTATGTACCTGCTCTGTTGTGTATACAAAGAAAAGAAAGATGGCGCGCTCATAAGAAAACAAAACACTGCACACATTTTATTTTGTTTTTTTCCGATTGGTTTTTACGCACGCTTATGTGAGCGCTATATTATACACACTTGTTATCTCATTTATCCACTTATTTTCTTTCGCTCAAGAATATTTTTCCAAAAACATATTTTTTGTTATAATTAAATTTAATAAATTGTAATTTAATTTATTTAGATATTATTTATTTGGTATAAAAATAATTCCTTCCGCATCCCGCACGACCAACTCGCTCGACACATTCGTTTGCAATAAAAATTTCTAGAAAAAAACGAGTTTTAGAAAAAAAACTAAAAACAACTACATAAATCAACTATTGCTACAGTGTAGTATATTTTTTGTAGTTATTTTTTGAAACTACTACAAAAAAAGTTGTTTGAGATTTTTTCATACAAAAACGACCGAAATTGTAGTTAAAAACAACAGCTACTACTTACTACACAAACGACCGTCATGTAGTAACTGCAATAATTTTCTGAGTGCACCTTGCCTTTATGCGTTTGAAGTGACAGAATAAGAAGGATGAAAAAATAAATAGTCCTTAGTAGCCCAACAATTTTAAATTTGCGAAAAAGTACGTTTTTTGTTCAGCGGCTCATCATTTACTAAATGTTTTTCCAAATTGTCACAATTAGCGTTTTAAAAATCTAACAACAAATACTAAAGTACAAAATTTAAGTGTAATTTATCCTTTGCAAGTTAAAGGATACAATTTATCATTTGCAAGTCAAAGTCCATCTACAAAAAAAGTCTGCGACCATTTCAGCTCATGCTCTCCAGTTGTCCATAGCCAATTATTTTGCAACATCCAACACAGAAAACTTCCTTTCTTATGTCTCATTTTTATTTTATCCACATTGTATGCATTTGGTTACCACCAGCAAAAAACATCGTTGTTTTGTTACATAAATAAACTAACAAAAACAAATTTGCAAAATATTTATTTTTGTTTTTTATTTATTTATTTACATATTTAGTTTTTTCTGAAAGTAATTCTCTCTATTTGGACGTTTTTGCTTTCCAAAGTTTTCGAAAGAGATAGCTGCCGTGTTTTCCAAAAAGTAGTAACCGTTTTTTCTAATGACGATGGAAATTTAATGCAACTTTCCATTAGAACTATAATCAAAAATGTATAATAATAAAGATGGAGCAAAAGTTGCATCTATTGACACCTAGGTGGCGCCAGGTGAATTGCATAGTATTATAGTTCTAATGGAAAGTTGCATTAAATTTCCATCGTCATTAGAAAAAACGGTTACTACTTTTTGGAAAACACGGCAGCTATCTCTTTCGAAAACTTTGGAAAGCAAAAACGTCCAAATAGAGAGAATTACTTTCAGAAAAAACTAAATATGTAAATAAATAAATAAAAAACAAAAATAAATATTTTGCAAATTTGTTTTTGTTAGTTTATTTATGTAACAAAACAACGATGTTTTTTGCTGGTGGTAACCAAATGCATACAATGTGGATAAAATAAAAATGAGACATAAGAAAGGAAGTTTTCTGTGTTGGATGTTGCAAAATAATTGGCTATGGACAACTGGAGAGCATGAGCTGAAATGGTCGCAGACTTTTTTTGTAGATGGACTTTGACTTGCAAATGATAAATTGTATCCTTTAACTTGCAAAGGATAAATTACACTTAAATTTTGTACTTTAGTATTTGTTGTTAGATTTTTAAAACGCTAATTGTGACAATTTGGAAAAACATTTAGTAAATGATGAGCCGCTGAACAAAAAACGTACTTTTTCGCAAATTTAAAATTGTTGGGCTACTAAGGACTATTTATTTTTTCATCCTTCTTATTCTGTCACTTCAAACGCATAAAGGCAAGGTGGAAGACTAATTTGGCTATCCGTGAGGATCAATACAAATTCACTCGGTCTAGTTGTGAACATATTACAAATTACGGCAATAGATTAGCAGCCACGAGGAATAACGGGAAACCTCGTTACTAACGAGAACGCCACGCTAAAGCCCAGACAATCAAGTTTTCACCGCACACAAAAAACAACAATTGCCTTTGCAATGGAGGCAGTGAAACAATGCTCCCAAGCACCAACATACATATAATCACACCACAAGTGTCTGACGCAATGTCGAGTGAACCAGCAGGCTCAATAAAAAACACGAGGTACAGTTTTGTCTTTAACTTTAATAATCTTCAACGCTGGAGTTTAACCCTTCTTAATCATTGACTGGCCGATTACAACTGTTTCCGTGTCTTAATAAAAGAGCACGAACCTGAAAAAAGTAAGATTTGTTTTAAATTTTTATTAAGTATAAAACTTCTTACTAATCCCAGCCTGGGATTCCCAGGTTCATACCGTTTTATAACGAAACACATAACTAGCCCAAACCGCTGAAGCTAGAGACTTGAAATTTGGACTGTAGGTTCACCTCCCGGAATATAGATTCACTAAGGCTGGATTTTTGCCAATGTTGGTTCTAAGGGGGTAAAAAGGGTATCTCCTGAAATAATGGTCATAGAGACTTCAAAATTTGGATTGTATGTTCACCTCCCGGATTATAGATCCACTAATGCTGGATTTTTGCCAATGTTGCTTCTAAGGGGGTAAAAAGGGTAAAAATCTGTACTTTTGGTACCTTTTATATATCCTTAAAAAATTGTCACAGAGACTTGAAATTTGGACTGTATGTTCACCTCCCGGAATATAGATTTACTAAGGCTGGATTTTCGCCAATGATGTTTCTAAGGGGGTAAAAAGGGTAAAAAACTGTACTTTTGGTACCTTTTTTATTTCATTAAATAATGGTATTAGAAACTTGAAATTTGCAATGTAGGTTTACCTCCCGGAAAAAAGATTCACTAAGGCTGGGTTTTTGTCAATGTTGATTCTAAGGGGGTAAAAAGGGTACAAATATTTACTTTTGGTACCTTTTATATTTCCTTCAAAAATTGTCACAGAGACTTGAAATTTGGATTGTATGTTCACCTCCCGGAATGTAAATCCACTAAGGCTGGATTTTTGCCAATGACGATTCTAAGGGGAAAAAGGTGTATATATATATACATGATAAAATCCGCGATAATTTATTAGTTGCTCATGAAAGATCTTCAAAAATATACAATACCCGCTGTAAAAACGTTGTATTTAAAGAGGGTCAAGAGGTTTTTCGGAAAAATAGACAACAGAGTGAATTCAAAAAGGGCATTAACGCAAAACTTTTACCACCATACCTCAAATGCAGGGTTCGGAAAAAGGTTGGTTCATCTTTGTACCAATTAGAAACCTTGAATGGAAAATACATTGGACTTTTCCATGCCAAAGATATTAAAGCTTTTTAATTTTGATTCATTCTTGACTATGCCCGGCTAATTCTCTATCTCAGGGTGTGGTCGTGCCCCACGAATAACGTTTTTAAAGAAGGGAATACTAAAATCTGTTTTCCTTATTTTCGCTTACACTGGTTCAGACTGCAAAGAAGGTTTGTTACAGATTTTATAGCATTATATTATTTGTATTAAACATTTCATTCCTTAATATTTCTGTAACCACTTAGTAATATAAATTTGACTTATGCAGTACTTCTGTGGAACTTTTAAAATGTGTGCAGATATGCTAGAGTTATTACTCTTTGGTAAAAATATTTTAAATGATTTCATTGGCTGGCATATTATCTTGGAATTGAGTAATTTATACTACACTCCGTTACAATTTCTCAATAAAATAGTATTTGTTTTGGGTATATGCAAATGCCTAAACACTTGATGAAAGCTTTAAGTATGGGAAATTGGAAAGCTCGGTATTGCCGAGCTCACATACTTTAGAAAACACCGCTGAAGATTTGGAGAGAACCTAAATTAAGTGTATTAAATGTCAAACCATTGAGCAACATTTCCGGTAAATTTTTTTTCTTTTTGGATAGTCATTTGAAGCAGTCAAGTGTTGTGTTGAAATTTTAATCTTTCGTAATCCGCTAAAAGTATACCATATTTTAAAGCTAAAAATTTAGCATTCCTTTTAATATCGCGAAGTAAATCAATTTCGATTAAACAATTAATAAAATAATAATACCATCATCTCACATGCTTTATGTATTAAAGTCCATATTAGGACCATACGTGTTACAAAAGCCAACATCTAGAAGTGATAGTCGTAGGAAATCAACACTCGCTATTTCCCATATAACCCACTTCGTCAATTAGATTATTTCTCGTCATCTAAATAAATCATTTAAAATTCCAATGGTATACGTAGTGCATGGATTTTCTAATACCAAATGATACGGTTTCCATATTTGGACTCTAACCTCAAAACATCGTTAAGGGTTATTGTTTATGAAAGTTTAAAGTTGGCATGTACCACACCTCATATACTACTTCATAAACACCTTATCTTAAATTCTACGATAAGTGTACGATATAACGTTCAAGTGATACCAAAACTTTTTATCGTATAAAACATCGGCGTTAAACCCATGGATTTCAACTGATATGGCAATCAAAGATTAAGGAGAAAATCACCACTAGTATTCATCAATGTGAAATGCCCATCCTATAAAAAAAAAAAAATAATCATCATTACAACAGTTTCAAAAAAATAAAAAAGTGAAACAAGAATGCATTGTTTTGAAGCTCCTACAATTTTGGACTACCCTAATGAACCTCTTTAAGCAGCATATGTACCTTTTTTTTGAGAGAGGCTGTCACCACACAATAATTGTCGTTGTCAACTGGAGTTGTATCAATGCAATTTTTTTATTACCTGGTTTTGACGTCATCGTTCATAATCAACAAGATTAAGTATAGCTTTAATCACATTTGTACGGTATTATGTTTTGTAACATTGTTTTATGCCATATTCGCATTCATATTTTTAAACTAGTTTAAGCACTTAAACATGTTTATGTACCTTAAAAAGTTTTAATTTAAACATGTTTAAGTGGTTAAACATGTTTAAAAAAATGAATGCGAATATGGCATTAAATACTATTTTTTTTATTAATGATTTACATTAACTAAAACTTTAATAACCATGATTGAAATTTCTGCTTAGGCAAATCTATTTATTATGTTTAATATAAGCTTGATAAACGAAGTGTTCAGTAATAAGAATTTGAAAAACTGATAATTTCGTCAATTAGAATTTGTTAATTTATATAAATATATATCATGAGATACATACATTTTTTAGTTAAAATTACCAGAATAAGCAAAGTAGATAATAATTATTTAGACTTGATATTTTTTTGTATGTGTGAATTTATTATGTAAATTCTTTACATTGCGAGGTTTTAGTCGTATCTAGATGGTACATATGAATTATTGAAAACCCAAATGTAAGGAGTTTATGTGATTTTAAAGTGACGATAGATTTTACATTTTATTTTTATGTGCTAACCGATTTTTTTTTTAAATTACAGAATAATAATGTATGCAGATGCATTGAGCTCAATTCATCAGCCGTCGTTTAAGTCAGAAGATTAAGCTTTTGATTTTGATATCATTTAAAAAAAAAAAAAGGAAAAATTTGTCATCGTCATTTTAAAAATATTTTTTTTTGATCACCATCATCCTGTCTTTAAGGATCATAAACTGTAAGTCAATCACACACATGTTTTCGATTTAACAAATTATTTTATATACGTTATGTAAGTTATATACTAATTGAACCGTGAGGTATCATATATATGAATTCGTAAGTTGATTAAATTAGTTTTTTTTATATACAACATATACTTTCAATAAGCGTTACTCAAGAATTAAAAATCACAATCGCATTAAATAACAAAATTTTAATGCTATTTTTAATTGAAATTTCCCTTTTAAATAAATGAATTGCTCAATTGTAAAAATGGAAGAATAAGTTTTTAACTGGGAATGTTGGATTATACGAATGATATGGTAATGTAAAACAATAATGATTTAACTATTAAGTTCAGGGTAATGGCTAAGATATTTGTTTTTGTGAGACACGAGGTCATATAAGTGTTGTAGGGTGGGAATTTTCTAAAAAGTGTCCCTAGCGATCGTACCATCTATCGCTCAACAGAACGTTTGCAGTAAACACCATAGTTTCTAAATGATTCATTACATAAAATTTTTTTTCTTTTGTTATCTGAAATCTTGGAATGAAATGTTTTATACTCTTGTGGTTTGCTTATAGTTTCAGTAAGGTAAAGAACCCTCCCAATCCGGCGAGCTTGGCCTAAAATTTTACCATTCCAAGTATAACCTGGCTGAAACATAAATTTTCTTCGATCTTTAAACCCAGCATCCGCAACAAAATAAATAAAAATAGGATCTGATTTGTAAATATTTGGTAAGTAAAAAAACTTTATGTATTCATACTTAATTAAAAATTTTTTGTTTTTTTTTAAGGATTTTGTTTGGTATCATCAGAAAACTGGAGAATGGCTTATGAGTGCATAACATGAATAAACGAAGTGTGTGTGAAAATCTTCAAATATTGCAGCTTAAAAAGCCGACGATAATACAAAAATATTGTGATTTATGCTTAATAAAAGAATATTAACATATAACAACAAGTTTTTTAATTAATAAAATTTCTTATATTAACAAAAATATGAGTTGAATTTACAAAAAATAAGAGTTGATTTACAAAAAAACGAGTTGATCAACTTTTACAAAAACTGACAATAATTTTTATTGAAATCAACATAAATATTTGTAGGGTCAAAATCAACAATGATTTCTGTTGAATTTACAGCGATTTTCTTTGGGAATACAATGATTTTTGGTTGAGTGTAGGTTGTAATTAAACCAAAAACTGACACAATTTTTTTTAAAATTTGTTTGTGTGTTTAAGTCCCCATTACCGTATGCATTCTATGTAATAAGGACTCGTTACCTGCTCGATTACTTCTTGTTAACAAATAATAAGTTACCGATAACCTCATACAGGACCGGTTACTTCTTGTAAACAAATAATTAGTTACCGATAGCCTCATACAGAACCGGTTACTGGTAAATACGATTTAAAATATTTGATAAGTTGTCCAAATAATTTTTTTTTTATTTTTACATTACATTTTTTAGAAATTTTTGTAAGTAGAAATTAGTAACCGGTTATGGCCAATAGGCTAGGTTACAGAAAATGAAATAAATAAATACTAAAATTAAAATTAAAAAAATGCTAAAAAAAAAATTAGAAAGAACTTGTACATTTAGCTTAAAAAAATTAACATTTCTCTACTTTTTCTAATAAAACTCCGTTAACAGAAATTTAAATTCAGGAATTCGGATTAAAATTGGGAACAAGCAAATTAAAGTTTAGAAAACCAAATTGATATTTAAAAACCTGTCAGCTAGCACTTGATAGTGATTTATGAGCGAAAACCCCATTACTTGGTAATAGAAGTTTATACTGGGTAGTGGGCATTAGACCGGGTCGAAAAAAAAGCTCCTATTGGGCGCCCTTAGTTTTAAAGCTTACCTCGAAAAAAAAAATCCATAGCCAAAATATTATTTTATGTGTAAGATGAATCC